>OU612016.1:10482500-11065000 GCA_914767945.1 Eilema depressum | reverse complement strand
ATGGAGGCTGTGTGCGAACCCAACGACAGTGCGTGTGAGATGCATGCGCTGGCGGCGGCGCTGCACTCGCTCAACCTGTACTGCGCCTCCATCACAGCCGCGCTGATGTGCTGCTGCGCGCCCATACGCAAACACTACAGGTTTGAATGTATTCTTCAAACAAACTCCGCTCATCAATCAATTACATCCATTACGTAGGTTTAATTGACATCTACCTACCTACTGACGTCTTTTTCCATTTCGAATCCACATACAGTTCGAATGCTTTTGACTTGGCCAGTAAATGTAATATCAATTCTCATTCCGCTAAGGTTGTTATTGACCGAACATTATTAATTCCGATATGTAATAAAATGTATTGTGAATATAAATCTAGGTACAGTCGAAAAGATCATTAGCTACTCAAAAATAGACATGAATAAGTCATTTGGTAGATAACAATGCCATGAATCTGTTCAACATTATTACGCATTGCCCGCAACTCCGAATTGAAAAAATGCAAATTAATTAACACAGATACGCGTACCAAATCTCAGTAGGTATCTCAGACAATTCACCAATCAACACCATACACACAAACCCACTACTTAACAATTAGAAATATTGATCTTACTTAAATATCATTAAGGATTTTAGTGAAGTGCTAGTATGTGCGCTTATGGCTTGAGAACTATTGTTTATCCAGATTTTAATTAGTACTCTTTTATTGATTTTATTATATTTCATTAAACGCTTTAAGTAAATAGATACGTGAACAATAACAAACTAAACATTCTTAAAAATGAAGATGAAAATACACATCACATACCTACTCAAAGTCAACATCAAAAATCAGGTTGTTTATAGAGATTAGCTCACTCTCACAATCACAGCCACAATTAAAGCAGCCGACGACGTTTATATTATAGAGACCATAATGTTATTACAAGATAATATTATAAATCTTGTAGGCACTCAAAACGATGGCGGGGACAGAACGTGCGAGGGATTGCCAGCCTTGTGCTTGGAGCAGCCTGGTGTTGCGATGCAGGAGCTGCCTTACTAAGGCCGACGGAGACAGTTCGCATTGTCGCAGCGCTAATGGCTCCATTGTCGTGGTTGGCTGCTGCTGCATTCCATATTGCTCTGTGGACAAGACGTTCAGCAGCTCCTGTCCTCTACCTGGCCATTTACTGGATGCTCGCAGCAGCTTCCTCCGCGACCATTTTATGGCAGCATTACCTCGCCGGGGCGTCAACATCTCACATCGAAATATACATTCAAGGAATTTCGTTGCTTATGATTTTGTTTATATCTGTGATTGACTGCGTGTGCTTCTACGATGAGGTAATTTATTTGTTTTTAATTTGGAAAGTAAACATTCGGCATGAAATTCCAATCCACGGCAATAAACAGAGAAAATAGCTCAGGTAGTTAAGAGATTGTGCATCTCAGTGCTGTTTGGATCATTGAAGTTTCCTCCGGATGTAAACTTTTTACATTTACACATGATCAACTGTAGATCCTACACTTTTAGCTGAGTAGAGTAGTTATTGCCTCTAAAACAATTCTAACAGAGAATTCTAAAATAACACTTAACTAACCTAGGTCCTCTTGCATACCATCTTTGAATTGATACAAAATTAACAATTATTACAGAAGCACAACAGGCAAACATCAGCTATACTGCTTCTTATACTTATTCATCCCTACATTCATTTTACATTCTTTTTATATTTTACGAGCTTTGTAATCGAAAATTTTTACATAGGTACGGACAGAGAGATAGAACCCTAGGCTTACTATTGTCTTAAGTCATATAAAGTGATAATCGCATTAAATACTAACGTTATAGTACGTCAGTACTTTAACTCCTATCCTATACGATTAAGGATACTCCATACTCGACTATTTTTTAAGTCGGTACCACTTCCTGTTAGTATAGGAATATCTTTTTAACTTTAAAAGTACGAGTAGGTTCTAATGTAATTCGGTCAATCACATTTATACCGAATACCTACTATATTATGATTTATATATTGGATCACCAATTTCATTTGGCGAACAAATATAAGATATACGTATACCTATATATTGCACCTGACTAAATATTTTGTGCCTCGACATATTATGGGGTGCTATTTGATACGTGACAGACGAAAGCGTGTTGATGGAGTACAATCATGGGCACTCCTCGACGCCAGTTCTGTAGTAGAGTTGATAGATATTATTATTATGAGTTTTTTGCTGTACCTAAGGATATACATAAAGAAGAACTAGCTACGAACTAGCAACTAATAATCTTACTAGATTTTTACAAAATATAATCAAATACCTAAACCAAAATCCAAATTTAATCGTGTAAATAACTTAACTTGAAATATTTGTACAGCAACAAAATGCCAGCCAGAGCTAATATTTGCATTACTAGGTTGGTTTAGTTTAGATAATATATTAAAGAATGTCCTCCAAGATATTCAAATTAGTGTAACTAAGACCTAAACCTGTTATGTACTTAACATTTTATTCGATGTAAATACTCATTAATAGAAAATAGTAGTCTATTTTCTGGCACTTTCAACTGGGGTCTCAACACAACAACACAGGGATCTTTCAACAAAAGAGTTAGTGATCCAGGTAGGGAAGTAGGTATCTACTATCTTTCTATGTATGTATATTGTATATGTATATTATTCTCGACTGCATCCGAGGCTTTCACCACCTCAGAGCCCCGGGCCTCCTTTCCAGGTTTTACTCCTCCATTTCGTATACTCTTCGGTATCCCTGGCTGTTGACCAGTACATTGACACGCATCTTATTCATTTATGTATTTACTCATATATGACGACGTCTAGCTAATATAAATTTATTGGGTCTGTCCCTCCTATCGGGTCTTGAAGCAGACTGCACAGTAAGACCATATTTGTTACCTACATAGGTAGTCTTCGTAAAATCTGGTCGTACGAGCAAAGGCGCTTCTACTGCAGTTTATCTTCGATTTCACAGTGCCGAAGCCCTTCCCAGCCGTACCTAGTTAATAGTTATTTGTTATACAAGAGTGCAAAGTTGCTTTTTAACCGCGTGCTCATTTTTGATGACCGAGCAAGCGAAAGATTCTAAATTTGAATCACGAGCGTAGCGAGTGATTCACAAATTAGAATCTTGAGCGTTAGCGAGGGAATCAAAAGAGCACAAGGTGAAAAATCTTTGCACTCGAGTGCAACACGTAACTTTTCATCCCACCTCAGCGAGGAAATAATGAAATGCTTCTCCTTCCTAGCGTTAATTCCCAGTCAGCATCCGAAGCTTTCACCTCGGAGTCCGGGGTCCGCTTTACCAGTCTTAACTGCGGATTTGGCTGGACCTCGATATTTGCCGTGAAGCGACTGCCATCTGACCTCCACAACCCAATGATGACATTAGGCGATATCGAAGCATTGCAGCCAGACCGTTGTTGTTGAACTTTTTAGGGCTCCAACTACCCGTAACGACTGCCATAGATGTTCGTATGGCATCCGTGACCGACGGCTTAACGTGCTCTCCAAGGCACGACCAGACCAATGCAAATACCCATTTTCATGCATAAAAAATATTTGCACTGAGCGGGGATCGAACCCGTGCCTCCTGCGTAGCGGCCGCGTTCAATACCACTACGCCATGGAGGCTGTATAATATGTGTATTAATACTAGTAATAAAATACAACAAAATAAAAATTCAACAACAATGTCAACAATATGACGTGAAAAAAATTGATGCGCGCAAAGCAAATTAAAAAAAAAGTACACCAAGGAGGTTACGAGTCTGAGTTTTTCATGATTTAAAAAAAAGTTGTATGATAAATTCGGCACCATAGAGGTAGAAGTAAATAGGTTTAATGATGTTTTGAGTCCACAAACCTAGTACACACGATGTTCTAAATTCAAATTTACTTTTCATCCCACCATCTCGGAAAGAGTACTTTTTTTCTTCGATATCTGAGTGTAAAAGTCGCTTTTATCCTCTAGAGTGGAAAGTAAATTTGAATTTAGAACATCGTGTGTACTAGGTTTGTGAACTCAAAACATCATTAAACCTATTTACTTCTACCTCTATGGTGCCGATTTATCATACATTTTTTTTTTAATTTATGAAAAACTCAACTCGGAACCTCCTTGGTGTACCTACTTTTTTTTTTAAATTTGCTTTGCGCGCATAATTTTTTTTTTCACGTCCTATGGTTGAACATTGTTGTTGAATTTTATTTGTTGATATTTTATTATTAGTATTATTACACATAATTATTATACAGCCTCCGTGGCGTAGTGGTAGTGAACGTGGCCGCAACGCAGGAGGCGCGGATAAAAAGTTCAACAACAACGGTCTAGCTGCAATGCTTCGATATCGCCTAATGTCACCATTGGGTTGTGGAGGTCACATGGCAGTCGCTTTACGAAAAATATCGAGGTCCAGCCAAATCCGCAGTTAAGACTGGTAAAGCGGACCCCGAACTCCGAGGTGAGAGCTTCGGATGCGACTGGGAATTAACGCTAGGAAGAAGAAGCATTTCATTATTTCCTCGCTGAGGTGGGATGAAAAGTTACGTGTTGCACTCGAGTGCAAAGATTTTACACCTTGTGCTCTTTTGATTCCCTCGCTAACGCTCAAGATTCTAATTTATGAATCACTCGCTATGCTCGTGATTCAAATTTAGAATCTTTCGCTTGCTCGGTCATCAAAACTGAGCACGCGGTTAAAAAGCAACTTTGCACTCTTGTATAACAAATAACTATTACCTCTCTAGAGGATAAAAACGACTTTTACGCTCAGTTATCGAAGAGCAAAAATAGTCTTTCCGAGATGGTGGGATGAAAAAAAAATTACCCTTTTAGAGCAACCACGGACCTATCTCTAGGTATACTTATACCTAGTCCTAAATTAGCTTCTACCTTTGACATATCAAGTTCATGAGATATTTATTACAACAGAAGTTATTATAACTTGTGTAAATTTACACGTGCATGCCCGTGCATGGGTGATAAATATAAAACAACCCGTTAACAACCATACGTGCGTGCACCTCGCATGTCATTATACTCAGCAAGTGGCACCGTTACGTGCTACTTTCTATTTACTTATGTCACTTCTGTGAATATTGAGCATAGAACTAGAATCTACTTACGTATAGAAGGATAGCTATGTGGAGAATGAGTCAGGCAGATCCCGACCCGACCCGCCTCTGGCTCCCGCCGACTGGCGCCGTCGCGCAAGGAGCACAGACGATTTTCACAAAGCGTCTGGCGCCACACTCAGATGGTATTTCCCATAAGTGCACGTGTGCGGTCAATGCCATTCCTGAGAATTAATAATGTGTTTTTCAATTAATTTCAGGAGAACTGACTTCGGAAAACCCCTTTAATTGTTCTCTGAGCGACTAGTAGATACTCAAATCGATTAAGATTGGAAAAAGTGAAATGCTCAGACGGGACTTGTACCCGCGATCAATCCCTTACAGAGGTATGATCTGACCAATGAGCTACCCAACCACGTCTTGAATCTAAATTCTCTTATACAACCATCTTGGACCGATGCCGGTAGTTCAAGTTCCATTTGAGCATTTGACTTTTTGAATAGTTAGCATACCTACTACATAATTGCTTTAAAATTCTGATTGGAATTTTAATAGAACAGCTTATGAATTTCCTATACTAAACGATGTACTCGTAGTTATTTCAGTGCAAACAAAGCATGTTATCACAACTATTAATCATATTTCAGGTAACAAAACGTTTTAGAAACGATTTAAAGCCCAACAACCTACCACGTGTATGCTATAAACATAATGATACACACTTCTATTCGAAAGTGACTTTCTTTTGGTTAAATTCTCTACTGTGTAAAGGGTATAAGACTCCGTTGGATCCAGACCACCTCGGCGAACTTCCAGACGACGAACGCTCTATACATTATTATAAAGAGTTTGAAAAGATTTACAACAACCAAAATGTACGTAGTTACTATGTGTTGGTTTGAATACATCGTATGAAATAATGTTAGATGCAGCGCAAGGAATAGGTACTTTCAATCTGATTTTATTTTAATAATTTCAGAACAAGAATTCTAACCAAAGAAGCCCTAGCCTACTCTCATGTTATGTTCGTAAAATCTGGCCAAACTTTTATATAGCCGGAATATTGAAGTTATTTGGTGATATGGTTTCCGTCGTGCCTCCGTTGGGCCTGGCAGTTATCATTCAATACATCGAAGGACCTATTAAGACTGGTGATCACAGTACACAAGTAACTGTAGAAGAATACCTTAATAATGGATATGTGATGCTGCTCATAGTTTCTCTGGCACTAATTAGTCAAGCATTCCTATCGCAGAATTCAACACATTTAGTGACGGTCGAGGGCACAAGACTGAAGACGGCTTTACAAGTTTGTTTGCTTATGTACTTACTACAATATATTATTTTCTTCAAACAATGTCAAAACTGTTGCTTGTCTTTCAAGTACTATTTAATTACTTTGTAATTTTATGCAGTTCTCTTTATTAACAGACCATGGTATATGATAAATGTATGAAACTTGCACCTTGGACGCCCACTGAAACTGCTGATGAAGATGAGGAGACTCGTCTCCTACACGACCCTGAGGAAAACAGTACGACAAGAAGTGGACTGATTACAAATTTAGTATCCCAGGACACATACAATGTTATGTCTTGTGTTTGGATATGTCATTATATTTGGGCAATACCGTTGAAGGTTTGTTTAGCTATCGTAACGAATATGCTGGGTATAAAGAGGTCGTGCAAATGAACTTACGTTTCGTAATATTACAGGTGGTGGTAATTTTATATTTGTTATATACCAAATTGGGAATAAGTGCAATCATAGGCACAACTGCAAGCGTCCTCATCATTACACCACTGCAGTTCTATATAGGAAAGAAAATATCAGACAATTCTAAAGATATTGCGAAATGTACAGATCACCGGATCTCGAAGATGACTGAAATAATACAAGGCATTGACGTTATAAAACTTTACGTTTGGGAGGACTTATTTAATGAGAAAATTTTGCAACTGAGAGAAGTCGAGTTAAAACTGCTAAATAAAGATTCTGTGTATTGGGGCTTTTTAAGTAAGAACTTATTTGTAGATTCCTACTTATATCAATAATGACAATTTATATAACATTTCCCTTTATTGCAGCTTTCACAACTCAAATATCTTCGATTTTGATAACAGTGATTACTTTCACGGTCTACTATTTCATAGACAATAGCAGTCGGTTCACCGCTGTAAACGTATTTGCTGGACTGGCACTCTTCAATCAACTAACTGTTCCTTTACTTATTTTACCCGTAACTGTACTTATGGTGATCCAAGCTATGGTAAGGAGAAATTAATCGTAACTATTGCATATAATCATTGATATTAACTCTAACTAGCTAACTACCAGTAAATAAAGATAAATTTTACTAATGTAGGTTAGTACAAAACGGATACAAGATTTTTTGGAACTTCCTGAATCCAATAATGTGATAGAAGATAAAATAGACGATCAACCAAAAGTAGTAAAATCAAATGAAAATCAAGATATTTTCATGAAAGTGTCGGAGAAAGATGATGTGGACAATAATGACGATTCTGATGGTGCGGAATGCACCGATCAGTTTTCTGACGACGAAGTAAACAATATGTTGTCTTCTCGAATACCTGACTACATTGTCAGCTTCAAAAATGCCGCCTTGACTTGGGGCAAAAGTAATGACATGTTACTAGAAATTGACGATTTAGATATTCCAGCAGGTGAGGTCCATTTAATTTATTTAGTATATAAGTAGAATATAATGATGATGAAGATGAATTATATTTTAAATTCATATTTTACAACCTTTGTACAAAGTTTTGAAATAAATATTATGTTTCATAACCAGGTAAGCTCATCATGGTTGTTGGAACCACAGGATCGGGAAAATCGTCACTACTATCAGCTATTCTTGGTGAAATGTACCTTGAGCGAGGTGATATCGTTTATAACAGGTAGGTGCGCTTGTATAGGTACTTATAATATAAGTACAATCACGACTACTATACGAGCAGTGATTGTAGATATGTAATGATTTCATGAACTGCGCGCTACATCATGTAAATCTATTCCATCATTTCATACGGATTTTAATTTGAAAAATTTATTTTACTTTGTAAATATATTTTGGCACCTAAATATACATTTGTGTTCAATAAGTTACAACAAATTCCAAATAAAATATTAGACGCCGACAGTTAAATTTAGATGTCACACAATTTTTATAGCCTCGCCGCAGACTATTTATACAAAAAAAACAGCTCATGTCATCTCTGTTATAGAAACTGAGTCATCTTTTCCAGTGTCCTTGGATACCGATAGACAAGTCCCATTGGTAACAACTAATTAATACATATTTACTTCAATGAAATAAACACACATGGTATATTGTTTTATGTCCATTTAATAGCTTCGCCTTCAAACTAAATAGGAAATATTGTACCCGAAAACCACAGTTGGTAGACATATTTCGGGCATCGAAACAAGATTTACATTCAATGTGTACTCGTAACAACTTTTCTAGATGGCAAATATCGCTTACATGGAAATAATCTACATAATTAAACGTAACGTTTCCAACAAATTCGGTTGAGCAAAGCTTCAACAGAGGTGTGAAGGTGTGACTTATTTGGAATATCAGATACACAATGGTTGTGTTTTGTATCTTGTGTGCAAAGTTTTCTCAATTTTTATTTTGTATTTTTAGCACATTTTATTGCTTATAAATAAATAAATAAATAATATATAAATATTCCACAACATTCTACACAACGCTATCTAGACCCATGGCAAGCTTAATTAGCTTGTGTTATGGAATCTAAAATGCTGATATACATATCTACTTAGATACTTTTTTTTTGTAAATACATACATATTATACATAGAAATACATATTATACTTACTACCTACGTCATAAGACATCGTCTCCGACAATCGAGAACGTTTGTCAGGCAATATTTGGACGTCTCGTCTCATCAAAATGAAGCTACTGATGGAAAATTAGCTTTATATAGTAATCAGTTGTAAAATTGGACCAGGGCCCTTGGGCTTTACATTATAAGACAGGGTGTGAAAATATAATGCTTCGTTTACATACTCGCGGCAGAGCGAGGGAAGTGGCGAGAGAAGTGGGCAGGGACGTGGTGTGAACGGTATATTCGTCATGCCGCGAGTAGTGCCGCGTATGTTGCTGCGAGTGTCGGCTTGGCGGCGCGAGAAGGAGCGGCAATACTAGCGCGATGAAGCATTCACACACTCGCGTCGCGCACACTTCGCATCGAGCGCTCGTTGTGTACGCGCGTGTCACAGTCACAGGATTACTTCGAATTTATTATCATGACAATGACGCAACCAATCGAATGGTCCAACGAAAAATCAATAGAATTTATTGAAATGCTTGCTACGGATCTAATGAAATAATATAGGTAATACATATAAAAGGTAGGTAGGTAGGTACCTACCTACCAAACTAGAATAGGTAGGTAGGTAGGTACCTACCTACCTACCAAATTAAAATAGGTAGGTAGGTAGGAAGTACCTACCAAATTAGCCTGATTACCTACCAAATAGGTAGGTAGGTAGGTACCTACCTACCTACCAAATTAGCCTAATTATACCTACCAAATAGGTAGGTAGGGTACCTACCAAATTAGAATAGGTAGGTAGGTACCTACCTACCAAACTAGAATAGGTAGGTACCTACCTACCTACCTATTTGGTAGATAATCAGGCTAATTTGGTAGGTACTACCTACCTACCTACCTATTTTAATTCGGTAGGTAATTAGGCTAATTTGGTAGGTAGGTACCTACCTACCTACCTATTCTAATTTGGTAGGTAACCTACTTACCAAATTAGCCTAATTTACCTACCTACCTATTTTAATTTGGTACCCCTCTACCTACTAAATTAGAATAGGTAGGTAGGTAGGTACCTACCTACCAAATTAGCCTAAGTATACCTACCAAACAGGTAGCTAGGGTACCTACCAAATTCAAATAGGTAGGTAGGTAGGTACCTACCTACCTACCATATTAGCCTGATTACCTACTAGCTAAGTATCTGAGTAGATAGCCTAGCCTAATAAAATGCCTATACTGCATTCGGTTAGGTGTCCACTTAACTAAAGTCGTCCATCTCCATCGCAAGGCGAATACTGTATGCGGGGCAACGCGATGAACATCGCGATGATGCGAGTGTTGGGCAACGCGATGAACATCGCGATGATGCGAGTGTTTGAATGCTAGGGCATTATTCGCGTGAATATTGCCGGCAAGGCGATGAGCAATGCGAGCGGCAGTATGTAAACGCGGGGTAAGACACTATTGACATAAAAACACTACAACATCTAAATGATAAGGACGTGGACATCTGTCTAAAAAGTCTTAGTTTATGCAATGATTAGATTTTTAATAATTCGTGAATCTGTGTGCCTTTGTCCACTAATGTGGAGCGATGGTTATGATGATAAATCTTTCACAGAAATAACATAAGAACAGAACCAATCAGAAATTCGAAGATTTTACTTTTAAGTCGCAATGAAAACCTTGTAAAATATCTTGTACTCTACGTACCTATGAATATTAAGGGATCGATTAAGATGGCCATTCATGAAAATTGGTAGAACCCGTTTCACTTGTTGTCCTGGTGAATAGTGGACATAATACACTACACTTTTCTTCTAGATTTTGTACTATGTGGTACGCAGGGCAACCACCGTGGTTATTAGAAGGCTCAATTCGCAATAACATCGTCATGGATAATCCGTGGTGTCAGAGAAAATACGGGCGTGTACTGCGAGCGACCGGTTTAAGGCCTGATCTTCAGCTTTTACCTGGTGAGAAAGCAGAATGTCCTTAATTAAAACTTTAACCAAAGTCAACCAACGTAGAATTTATAGAAATAAGTAGATATTTAACAGTATCGTTTATTGTTATGAGTCTTATAATTAAATCGACATTGTTAATTTTTTTGAGGTGAGTCAATAATGGAATAGAATAGAAAAAAAATCATTGTTAACTACATTTCCATTAGCACGGCGCAACACCACACTGCTGTTTTTCAGTTTTCACACACACATAGCTACTTAGCTGGTATTGTATGCTCAATAGATTTACGACGTTATTTTATCTCTGTCTCTAAGTTATGCACTCACGTTTACAGCTCATGTAACAAGATTTCGCGTATAGAATCCTATTGGGAGTCCCTCATGATCACTTGTTTTGTTCCGTATAGAGGGCGACGCAACCCAACTTGGTAGTCATGGAACACCTCTATCTGGCGGGCAACGCATCCGAGTTTGCGTGGCTCGTGCCTTGTACTCCAATGCCTCACTCCTAGCGCTTGATGAGCCGTTGGCTGCACTCGACGCGCCGCTGGCGAGGCACCTCGTGGCTCGTGGGCTGGTGCCGGCGGCGCGTGCCGGCCGGACCGTCATCGTTGCAACTAATAGACTTGAACTGCTACATTATGCTGATTTGGTAAGTAGAGCGTGAAGGACGCTTTACATCCATACTCATTAATATAATGACACAGCACACTTTGCATTGAGTTTGTCGGCTTATTTCAGTTCTAAACAGTTAAATATTAAATAGTAGGTACATATTATATAGGTACCAAAAAGCTTCTATTCACTATTTCATGAAACTCTAAACGCAAACTTTAATATTAAGTAGAAACTAAAATCGTTAAAAGACTACAATTAGTTTTGTAACTGAGCTTTGTGTTAACAAAGCTTACATGTTTCGTAAGACTTTTGTTAACGAAATCTTAACTTTGAAAAAATATACAAAAGTATCCTGCCAAATGGATAACTAATTTTTCTTTCCCCATATCGGAAAGAGTATTTTTGCTCTTCAATATCGATAGGTATCTGAGTGCAAAAGTCGTTTTTATCCGCTAGAGGATAAAGTTAATTGAAGGGTAATTTCAACTTGCCTAATTTTTTGCTAATTACGGTGGTATTTTTCAATCATAGGTTTTCCGATGAAAAAATTTAATGGAGTTCTTTTAGAACATCAGTATTGTGTTAGTGTTCTAAAAGACCTCCATTAAATTTTTTTCTCCAAAAAAATTTAATTGATCTCCAAAAAATTTGGCAAGTTGAAATTACCCTGAATTTTGTGTGAAGTTTGTGAATTCAAAACATTATTAAGCCTATTTACTTCTACGTCCATGGTGCCGAATTTCTTAAACAACTTTTTTAATTTGTTTAAAACTCAGACTGGGAACCTTTTTCATTTGCTTTGTACGCGCCATTTCCTTGAGGTGGGATGAAAAGTTACTTGTTGCACCCAAGTGATACCCTTGCTAACGCTCAGGATGCTAATTTTAGAATCCTTCACTTGTTCGGTCATGAAAATTAAGCACGCGGTTAAAAAGCTACTTTGCACACTATTATTTTATTACACTAGACACATTTTGGAGCCTAGTTAGTTTACACGACATTACATATTTTGTCCTAAAGATAATAGCAATGGAGGAGGGTCGGATATGCGGCGTGGGACGAGCTGCGGCCGCATGTTCAGGTGCCCTAGCTCGTTGGGCACAACTGGCAGGAGAAGCAAGAGTCGCAGCGGCCCGGTCTGGCGCTGGGCCACCCGGAGGAGCTGTCCGAGAGCGGTCAAGACTGCTACGCGCCCTGAGCCGCACCAGGTTCCAAAGATGTAACTCCGACGAGACCACGGTAACTTTCACACACATTAAAATGACATACCTAGTCCTCCTTGCTGATAGTAGCGTGATGATACATATGTACCTATGTTGGTACCTGATAATGTAGCTTTCTAATGGCGAAAGAATTTTTGAAATCGGTCCAGTAGTTTTTGAGTTTATTCATTTCATACAAAAATATAAAGTAGAAGTAACCTAATATTGGGTTAAATATAATAAATATCTTAGTAGGTAATGAGGGGTTTAAATGAGTCGATTTACGCCGTGGAACGGGCCACTTTAAGAGAGAACGTAGTACCTAACCCGAGTTCTGCAAGTCTACCATGACAGTTTAAATACGCGTTCTTGTTCAGGTCGAGAAACAGGGATAACAAGGGCTCTATCGCCTCTATCGCATCCAATTCCATCCCTCTTTCTCCATCAACTTCATCGCTGTTCGCATAACTACAATTCATACCGATAAAGTCACGGGCAAATCAATCGCATTACCTAATCAGTGAAGTAAATAGTCCATGAAGAAAGAGGGTGTGCAACAGACCACGACATAGATAACTATTGTTTGATCTACATATAGAAGGTACCTACGTTATATATGGGAAGTACCTATCTAATAAACTTATGAGTTTATGAGTCTGCGGACCAATGGTAAATTCTCTAGAATCCTGCGTATTTCAAATGAAAAACTTTACCTATATATTATCCTATTACTACAACTATCAAAAAAAGTGTTAATATGTAAGTAACATATTAACACTTTTTTTGATAGTTGAAAATTCGTTATTAAAGACGTTGTTCTCAAAAAATGTTCGCAATGTAAAGGTATATTTTACATTGACTCTATGAACAATTCAAGGGGATTACGAAAAATTCGTGAAATCGAGAAATTCGTTAGGACTCGGGTCTCTTCCGTCTCTTCACGCTTATCCATCAAAATGTTCTGTCTTGAACTTTCGGATCAGGCAACAGTCTGTACTCTTTTAAGGTGTTTGCTAACATTTAACTATCAGCATCAGCATGGTGGAAAAAGAATCGTGTCTTTCTAATAATGAAATGGCAGAAAACTACATAATTCATGGGCCAAAAAGATTAAAGATACGAGTCCTCATTGTCGTGCTATAGTCGGCCTTTGATATGCGTAGGCCAAGAGCTATTTTGACATTCTTGACCAAGAGGTCACTGCTCCGTCTCATTAAGTTATTTATTGTTCTCCCAGACAACAATAGTAAAAGTCAGGGTAAGCTAAATTAATAATGGAAAGGGGGTGGAGAAAAAGTTAGTGTACACCATCAGCTTCAGATTTCACCGGAATCATCAGTAAGAAACTAATGATGATGAGTTAAGATAGAAGATGGCCGTCGCTCCCGTAGGTACCTTTTAGGCAAGGTAAACCAAATTATGTAATGAGTTTTATTCCCATCGTTTCTCGAGAACTAAAGTGGTACCTGTGGATACAACGGGGACTAGTGCACGGATGTGGAAGAAAATAGGTTCCTAATGAGTAGGTTGGTAGTACCTGTTACTTTATGGGGATGAATTGTAACACTATCAAATTATTTTAAGGTGGGTATAAGTGAAGCGGCAGGAGCACACCTTCTGTCGGAAGTGCCGACGTGCGCTGGAGGCAGCTGGCGCCGACGACACACGCCGCATACCAGACCGCTGCTGTCAAGACAACTGTCTTCACCACCGCCCTCTATGTTCAATTCCAAGTAAGTTCATGGTAAAAACCGGCAAACTCATATTGTTGGAGTCAATAAACGTTTATTCTGTATAGACTTTATTAATGGAAATTACAAAAGGAAAATATATAAAAAGGGCTGATTGGTTGGCAACGCGGCCCCGTCCTGAAAAGACTCCAGTAAACAAGAGGAGCAAGCAAGCTTTAACTAAGCTTCCTAAGCTTAACATATACCTACATTAATACTCGTATTTTCAATAGTGTATTTTATATCAGATAATGACTAGACACCTACTTCACATAATGAAAGACAAACACTACTTGTAGAAAAAGATGAATAAAACTTTTGAAAGAAGCTTCATAAAGTCTTTATACGCAACGGTAATAAGTAGGTGTAGGTACATGTTTATTAATGCAGGCGAATGTGATTGACATAAATCTGCATGGTTAACATTCAGATGGCGACCGGACGTGCGTCGCGCAGTTAGCGCTGACGAATCGAACAGCGCACTGCAGCGCGAGGCGAGCTTCCTGCGCCGTCTATTGCAACCGCGACCGACTCGCACACTCAATAGGTTACTTGACACTTTATTGCGACCCTACTAACCGATTCCCGCGATTTCCCTGGGGAACTAAACCGTAGGTATTCACGAGAAACGTCACCTCACAGAGGCTCACAGAATTAATTCGAATCACATAATAAAGCTAGCATGGTTATGGCCAATGATAAGTATAAACCTTGCCAACACTTTTAATCCTGTAAATCTAATTTCGCAGATACACGCCACGAACAATACGACGTTTAATCAGCACCGATTCAGAAAGTGCCCCTGACGATAACCTCAACAATGGTAAGTTTGTACAAATTGAGAACTACAGACATTATGGTAGCCATAAATGTCTCTGTGATGGTAGCTTTAACGTACGAACCCCACCCCACAAAAGACCAACGATGTGTTCAGCGTGTGTCCATCCACTTTGACGGAACCCTTGGACCTAAATTACAAACGAGGCCGTGGCGCGCGCGGATTGTTTTGTAGTATTAATCTGTGCTTGGTGAATTTGAGCACGTCCACCGCAGTAGCACTTCATGCCATCCTCAAAAGACACCAAAGAAACGTGTAGGTACTGCGGTAAACCTAAAATATGCTCTATACGCATAGAGCATATTTTAGGACTGTATGTTGTAATGGTACCTATGTTGGAATTATAACTATTTCACCATAGGTACGTCGCGTTGTTACAATCGTTATCTGGATTTCTGTTACCGTTCATCGTAAACTCAGTTTATTGTTTTGGATCGAATTATTGAAGTTTAATGAATGAAAACAAGCATTATTGTTTGTTTACATTTCAATGTGTAATACAGTCCATTGGCTGAATTGACGGTCTACTTTTTAGTCCAGCACGCCCAATCCAGTGGAATAGTGTAGGCAGACATTCCAGCTGTGAATTTTTCTAAACGTAATGTCGAGCGCAGCGCTACGACAGTCCGACCGACGACGTCACCCAGTATGACCAATGACTTCTCTAGCGCTGTCCTCGACACTGTCTGGTTAGAGAAGTGCACAGCAACACTATATTGAAAGTTTGAAGTTCAAACGCATTGCTTATATTGAACTACCTTTTGCCCGCGGCTCCGCCCGCGTGGATGTCGGTTATCGCGACCAAACATAGCTTATGTCCTTTCTCAAGGTCTAACCTACCTCTATACCAAATTTCATCATAATCGGTTCAGCGGTTTAGTCGTAAAAGTGAGACAGACAGACAGACAGACAGACAGAGTTACTTTCGCATTTATAATATTAGTAGGGATAGTTTTTGGGTTCTGTACCTACCTACAAAAAATCTCTATTGAGTCTAACCCGATTATTAGATAATCTTCTCAGAATAAGTTCCATGTGCGTTTCTCATTTCAGATGTACCAGATGAATCAGGCGCAGATTCGACGCCGTATAGTTCTTTAACATTAAATGGTGTTGATACGAATAACACAATCGTAGCTGATGATGATTCCAGCATGGAACAAAAATCTGATGTCACTAATGAGGTAAGAACTAATTATAACATACGTTACGTAATCTGGCTTTATTTCGTCGGTCGGCTCCATTTCTATTAACAGTTTTATTTCTTTATAAGACCGTTGCCCATTTCAAAATCATTCACATCGCTGTTCCTTCAAAGTCCAAGAAATAATGATTTATTCAATATTTCTGAAAGTCAGGTAATGTGTGCAGATAGTTACAATATGCATCCGGGATGCGAATGCCTTATGGGCATCTAACACCCGAGATCTGACCCGAGTCGGTTCAATTCCTACATAATCGCCCCCGCCGCCAAAAAAGGTGCAAAGCAGAGCTCGTACATCCGGCTCGAAGGAACAAATGTACGAGCTCTGCTACTCGTACCGAGGTGATAAATAAAAGCTGAAACTCAGCTCAACTGTATATTGATTCAACTTAATCTAAAATGATATGCTTCAATTGATAGGATAGAATAGTGAGTATGTACAGTCACGTGCACCGATATGTAATTGTATAGTGATAAATTTGCAAAATGCAAAAATAGCAAAAAAAAATGCAAAATGATAAAAATTTACATAATTGCGAGAAATCCCGATGATTACAAAGAATATATTGATAATGTGACTATTTATTTCTGAAATTTTCGCAGTGAACATTTATTCAAAATTCTGTCCGAGTATACATTTCATTGCACTTGACTGTACACCCGAACTGATTGATGGTCGTAATGATACTAATTGAATGTAATGGTGAAATAGCGCGGATAAACCGCTGACCACGCGCAATGCGACTGTACGATACTTGCATTTTTATTGTTGCATCGTCAATGCGTATTCCATCCGGTGTATGGTATGTCTTCTGCAACCAAGCGCCGGGCACGTTGCAATTGCGGCAGTAAGACCTATCATGAAAAATCGGATGGCTAATCGCCACTATTACATTACTCTCCTACCCGCTGGCACAGGTACTCACCGGAATGGTTGCTTCAGTGAACTGTAAGTAGTCGAGTGCCACTACTGACAGAGCTGTCCCATAAACACACTACTGCATGCATTGGTAGAGATTAGAATAATAGATACCGATTATACTTACATACTTTTTTTCATGCAATTAGTGCGTTATCTGGTGGGAATACGCGCGCGCCTGCAAGTGGTGGAGTGCCGCCTACTGGGCAGCAGCCGTGACTGCACAGGCGCTTGCGTTGGCTGCAGATTGCTGGCTTTCGTACGTCACTAGTCAGAACTCGCAAACTGAACTCAGTAACATTCAGGTAAGGATACATTGTGCTTGTGCATACCATCGAGCAAATAACCAACATATTTCAGATTAAAAGAATCAGGAATATGAAACGTTAAACTAAGATTAGGTACAGCAGTCAGATTAGATAGATAGGTACCTATACATAGGTTTTAACATCCCATCATCCTAGTATTCAGTTATCTTTTTTTGAACATAGGACATGACAATTTGACTTCACCTCGCCTGATGGCAAGCTGATCACATAAAATTCAATATCAGTGCGTAAAAGCAAGTGTCAGAAACTCGTAACTTTTAAGATTTGTGCAAGTTAGTAGGTAGTGTTAGGTATGTAGAATATACTTACTTTACTTGCATACATAGACTTGGGATGGCGTACGCATCTATGCCGTGTGGTGCGGTGGCGGTGCCCTGGCAGCAGGACTGGCGCAGGCGGCGTGCGCGTGCGCCGGCGCGGGGGCGCGGCGCAAGCTCCACGAGCGCCTGCTGCACGCCACGTTGCACGCGTCATACAACCACCACCGAGTCACTCCGCTCGGCACTACGCTACACCGCTTCGCTGCTGATATCCTAGTCATCGATAAGGTAACTAAACATTTCGAAGTTACGCGATAGGACAGTCTCTGTGGCTTAGCGGTAGTGTACGCGACCGCTACGCAGCAGCCGCTCGATCGATCCCCGCTCTGAGCAAATATTTGTGTGCATGAATATGGGTATTTGACCGTATTTGTATTGGTCTGGCCGTGCCTCGGAGAGCACGTTAAGCCGTCGGGCCCGGTTGCCATACGAACATCTATGGCAGTCGTTACGGGTAGTTGGAGGCCTAAAAAGTTCAACAACAATAGTCTAGCTGCAATGCTTCGATATCGCCTAATGTCACCATTGAGTCCAGCCAAATCCGCAGTTAAGACTGGTAACGCGGGCCCGAGACTCCGAGGTGAAAGCTTCGGATGCAAGCGAAAGTAAAGCGCCAATGCGTCAGTGGGTAGCCGCTATCCAGTAAAAACTATTAATTTTGATGAAGATTCTACTTTCGCTGCCTCATATTTTCAAGTTCCCCGTACATATCCGCTACCTTAAAAATGAAAGACATTAATTTTCCGCTTCCTCTTAATGTTGGTGAATATTTTCATCACTACTGTCATATGCCTGCTCTATCTAGGGTCCAAATCCTCCTCGTTGTACACCATATTATCAGTGACCATGGGCAACGAAAGCTGCAAGGCCTTTTTTTTATTTTATCGTGCGAAAAATCCCCACGGATACCTCCCCCGCCGGAACCAAAGGAGGAGGTTATGTCGGACTCGAACCGACTAAAACGCACGCCGACTGTGGGCCGTCGTTGCCGGAGGTGAGATTGTCGTAGCCATATCCCTCGCACCCCGGCCGACCCAGGGCCATATCTCTCGAACTGGCCCTCATCCGGTGTGGGGACCACGGAGTCCCCAACTCGCCCCCGGGTATGGGGAGGCACGCTATGCGCGCCACCGCCGCGGCCTGCTTCTGCTAGGGTGACAGGCGGCTCCACTCGTCACCCCCAGGCCCGCGCTCATGGGGGACGGTCGTTCTGCGACCTCCGACGCCCGAGTTGCCGCCGCTCGTCGCGGGCCGTGCGGTTTGCGATTCTCCTCCGCTCCTCGCGGACCGCAAGGTCTGCGATTCTCCTTCGAAGCTGCAAGGCCTCTCATTTCCTTTGAAGAGATTTTAGTATTCTGAGTTATATTACCTACTTTCGGCTAAATAAGGTGGGACAGGTTATCCTTTGGATTAACATTATTTTATCTGTGCTGCTAGCTACTGACTTTACATCGAGCTTTAGATAAACCGATATTGCTTTTTTCAGAAACTGCCGACTGCTGTTAGCCGGTGGGCTCAGCTCGCCCTACTATGTGCCGCGGCGTTGCTTGTCAACGCGTACGTCGCGCCCTGGAGCCTGTTGGCCTCGCTGCCTGCTTTGATTTGCTACCTCACCCTTCAATCTGTCTATCTGTGTAACGCTAGGTACATAAGCAGTAAGTAAATATTAGGAGTAAAGAATGGTCAGTGGTTCAAGTTTACGTAATAAATTGTAGCAAATAATTATTCCATCAACAATTTGGTCGCACGGAATTCAAGTTTTCGAGTGAATCAGGGCCTTGTAATTTGGTGATAAGATAAACAGAATATAGAAAACGCAGAAAAACAATATATTATCAATATCTATTGATACCTAATTACCTTAGAGTATCTATGATACTCAAAGCTTTTTTTGGCAACACCGTTGTCGTAATGTAAACATTGGCTCCGTATTTTAAATTTTTGAAAAAATATAAATTGATATGTTTCTTCCATAAAAAAGTGCTTATTATCTAGTAATACGTCCGAATAATGTACAGAAGTGTTATCAGTGACCTACAATTAATGAATTAAATAATATACAGTGAAATAAAAATCAGTTCAAATAAAGGAAGTATCTAAAAGTGTAAAAATTATATTACAATTTTCCTTAAAACTGATAATAATAGGTATATGCACGTGCGCACTTTTGAATATAATCCTGTGAATAAGTGAGAATAGAAGCTAAAATCGTATAAAATACGATCAGTCTGAATCAGGTAAAATCAGTTAAATTCAAACGCTAGAATTTTTTCACAGTAACAAGAATGACCCAATTTAATTAAAAACACGGCAATACTATAGACCTAAAAGTCTAACCATAAAGAATTGTAGAAGAGGGAATAGGCGCTTTTATATTCGGTACGACACGATTTGTCGGTACCATATAACAGTGACGTCCATGTATTCATACCGACGACGATACGAAAAACATAAAAGCGGCAACTAGTAACCAACTACAACATAATTAATTAAGAAGATACTGATTAATTTGAGTATAATTCTACCAGATTACTAATATATAAAAATATAATCTCCATAAAAATGGATTCTGAATCAAATAACATAACATATCGCAAACTAATCAGAGTAAGCTCGTTTGATGATATTGTTGGTATGACTGTGACGAGTGATGGTGAGAACCAATCTGAACAATTAAATGCGACCATCAGGAGTATACCCAATGAAAGTTCTCGATTTGATATGGAATACATAAATGAACTCCAAGTACGTATACAATCACTTACAAGTGAATTAGTGAGTGCTCACACCGAAATAGAAAATTTAAACAGCGAAAATTCGCGCCTCAAAGCCGATCTACAAGACTCCATAAAGTTAAATGGTACATACAAAAAAATTTGTACAACTCCTACTAGAATGCATAATATGACACCCAAATCACGTAGCAAAAAAACGCAGCAGAAATCCGTCACTCGGCCTACGACCATCGAAAACCTCAAAAACCATATGATAAAGGATACATCATCATCACCATCACCACCATCATCGGATGATCAGTGTTTACAAATGGTATCACCAGTAAAAAATATGAACGAAATTTCGAAACGCAAAATAATAATATTATCGGATCAACAAGGGTACAAAATACGAGGCATCCTTCAAAAACTTGTAGGTGAAAAGTTTATTGTAAAAGTTTATTGGAAATCAGGAGCTCGTATGCAACATGTCTTGTCTGCTAAAAAAGAGATTAGTACATTAAGCAAAACTGACTTTGTTATTATACTGGGTGGCGTTAATGATAAACAGCCAAATGATTTATTGTTTCATCTCAGACAGTTTTTGACAAATACATATAATACAAATATTTTAATTTCCGAGGTACCATATAATAATTACCTTAACGAACGAAAATTGAACTATGAATTAAAATTTTTATGTTCTAAGTTTGCAAATTGTAAATATGTTGACATGAACTACTGTGAGTTTGTACCTAAATATGGTTCTTTTGTGATTCAAAAATGTCAAATTCTTCTCAAAGAAATGCTACACATTGACTATAAATTACAATACAAATTATACTTGACCAATAATATTGACAAACCAAGGCATGATGCTATTAGTTTTAGAGACCAGTGCACTCAAACAGATGAAATTATTAACTATGTGGATAATGAATCAACTCCAAAGAAGTCAGGGGATTTTTTTCGTTCACAATAGTATTAACATTTTTCACCAAAATTTAGATGGTTTAGCCTCCAAATGGCAGTATCTAATCGTACACCTTGATTCCCTTGAAGCCGATATTGGAAATTTTATAGATGTTCTATGCATTACTGAACACAACATGATCGATTCCGACAAAGAATTACTGAAATTAGAAAACTATAATTTTGGATCGGTATATTGTAGAAAAAACAGACGTGGTGGGTCTTGTATCTTAATTCGGAATACGGTAAAATGGAATCCCTTAAAAGAAATAAATTCCTATTCAGTCGAAAAAATTATAGAATGTTCGGGAGTCATTTTGATAGAACATAATATCGTTGTTATATGCGTATATAGACCTCCGAGGACCAGAGCAGAAGATATAGATGTATTCTTCACCAATTTCAATACTTTACTCCATAAATACTGCTATAATAAGGCGAGAGTAGTTATTTGCGGGGACTATAACATAAACATACTTGATGATAGTGACGAATCGAATAGATTCAAGGATATGTTGTGTGGATATAACATGAAGCTAGGCATAAATGAACCCACACGGCTGTCAAGCGGAAGATGCTTAGATAACATTTTATTTAATGTGCGAGGAAGTAAGGCTGAAGTTATCGATTTGAAACTGTCAGATCACACAGCGCAGGTACTGACATGTCCGGTAAAATCATATAGCCATCTTACAACTTGGTACACTGATAAACGGCAGTACAGTAAAGAAAACCAAAAAAGATTTAAAGAGTTTATTAATTCCCTAAGTTTTAATGAAGTCTTTACATCTAAGGATCCAAATCTAGCTTTTACTAGCTTTTATGAGGACTTCAAATTCCTGTATGATCTCTGTTTCCCTATAATACAGGTTAAACGTTCCAAAATTTCCCGCCCAAAATGGTTAACAAATGGTATCAGACTCTGTTGTAAGCGCAAGCGCCAACTTTTGTGGGAATATAGAAAGAAAAATACTGCAAATACAAAAAATCGCTTCATGGAGCTATCATTAAGACTAAATCGTATCATTAAATTAACACAAAGGTCGCAAAATGATAACTTTATTCAAACTGCTCTTAATAAGTCTAAAGCAACTTGGGCTGTTATCCGCGGTAATCAGAATAATGCACTAAATGATCAAATTGACCACATAAAAGTAGACGGCAACATTATACAAGAACCTTTACAAATTGCAAATTGTTTTAATACTTTTTTCACTGACCCAATCCACCAAAGTTTATCAATTGACCACAAAACAGAAATGACATACGAATTGAATTCTATATTTATGACGCCCACTGTGCCTAATGACATACATAAAATTATATTAAGTTTGAAAAATACAAATAGTACTGGATATGATGGTATATCAACTAAAATAATAAAGCTCGTTTCCGTTGCACTATCCCATATACTGAGTCACATCATAAATTTGTGTATAACGAATGGTGTTTTTCCTGATCAATTAAAATTGACCATAGTCAAACCGTTGTTTAAGAAAAACGAAAGAGACAGTATGCATAATTATCGCCCTATAGCACTAGTGCCTGTTGTTTCAAAAATTTTTGAGAAGGTGATACATAACTGTATCTATAATTACTTTGAAGACCATAATTTATTTTGTACCGAGCAAGTAGGTTTTAGGAAAAATAAATCTATCGATATGGCAGTCTATAGGTTTTTGTCCACGGTACTAACAAACTTAGATAGTGGATATCAAGTGTGTGCGTTGTTCATGGATCTAACAAAGGCCTTTGATTGTGTTGACCATAAAATTTTATTACGAAAATTATACGCCTATGGAGTCAGAGGTAATGTCTATGACTTAATAAAATCATACCTGAGCAATAGGACCCAAGTCACTCAAATTACAAAGATATGTAACACATCAAAGAAAGTCGTTGAATACACATCAACGTGTAGAAGTGTTACATTTGGTGTTCCGCAAGGTAGTGTACTTGGTCCACTGTTGTTCAATATTTATATAAATGACCTACCTAAAGTAACTCATTATGACACGGTTTTATTTGCAGATGACAGTACAATTGTTTTTACTGGGAATAATAAAGTGCAATTAGAACGAGAAGTAAATATGACATTAAATAATACAATTAATTGGTTGACATTAAACAATTTAAATATTAATATTGATAAGACAAATCTTATGACATTTAGAAATAGAGTGAATAAAATTCAAAATATCGACATAAATTATTTTAATAAAAAGATTGTGGAGGTTAGCACGACAAAGTTTTTGGGTCTGAACATTGATAACAACCTACGTTGGAAAAACCATATTGAATCACTGTCTAAGAAAGTTCATTCATTTTCATATGCACTTTACATGCTAGGAAAATCAGCTAGCCAGGCAACCGTTCTGACGGCTTATAATGGTTATGTTGCACCTCTCTTGAGATATGGTATCATGTTCTGGGGCAACTCATCCGATAATGAAGACGCATTCGTGGCACAAAAGAGGTGTATAAGGTCTATATGCCATTTAAAACCGACAGACAGCTGTAAACCTTACTTCTCACAGTTAAAGGTATTAACACTACCATGTATATACATTCTGGAGGTGCTGCTATTTGTAAGGAAAAACATGCATCTGTTTACTAAATTAAATAGTAAAAGAAAAAAAAATATTTTAAGCATCCCATCAAACAAATCGACATTAATGAATAGTAGCTTTTTGTGTATGGCTCCTAGAATTTATAATAAATTACCAAGAAAAATTCAAGAAATATCAGAACTAAATATTTTTAAAAAAGAAATTAAGATTATTTTGTTAAATAGGTGCTATTACACAGTAAATGATTATTTAAATGACAACACACTGTAGGTTAAGTAAATTTCAGTTATGACCTCTAGTATATATATTAATCTATGGTTTATGACTTTGACATTGTTATTTTATATTGTGTTTTAATTTTATTATTGTTGACATTTCTACTCTGCATTATGTTTTAATTTTATTAATTTATGACATTTTTATTAGATAAGACTATAATTGTAATTGACTAATTAATGTATTTTGCATGAAAATTATTACTACTGTTATAAGAAACACGGACATCTAAAATTTTGACAACATAAATATTATACTTAATACTTAATTATTAAATTCCCATTTTTGCTGTCAATTCTCTAATATGAGATTATTGCATGTCAATTTGGCTGAAATATGGTGAATCTAATGCATAAATTGTAACAACTGTGTACCTACCCATATATCGCAATAAAATGATTTATGATTATGATTATTACCTATCAACAGAGAACAGACTGAATACTGTCTCGCAAGTAAATATAAGTACTTATGTATTTGAATTTTGTGGGTAGATACGCAATTGCAAAAATGCATTTTTAATTTTACTACGCCAACCGTGTCATCCTATACATTTCACGTCAATCAAATGTGCCCGTCTTCTGGGTGTCTTTTGAGGATACCACGGGGTGCTATTAATCTGAGTGCGCACTCCAGGGCCTCGTTTGTATAGCGATTTAGGTCCAAGATACGTGTCCCGAGGCATAAGGTGTTGTTGTAGAGAGCTCCAATCAGCGGAGGCGTACAGCGCGGCGGGCGTGGTGTCGCTGTGCGCGGAGACGTGCGCGGGCGGCAGCACCATCCGCGCGGGACGGCTGCAGGCGCGCATGCGCACCACCTTCCTGCGCAAGCTCGACCACAACCATAACACGCTGGTGTTGTTGAACGCCGCCAACCGGTGGCTTGGACTCACTTTGGTGAGAATGTTATAGTTACTGAAAAATGAAAATTAGAATTTAAGTAAAACCGATCATCAGATTTATACCCTAAAGGTAATAAGGAGATTCTTACCTTATCCTATAAACTGATATCGTGATCTTTAAGTGTTTACGACAATGAAAATGGACCCTGATTCTAATATTATGTGTCAACCACTGACATTACAAAAGATGCCACTAAATTTTAGACTTAACCGACATAGCAATAAAGTCATTTGTGGTTGACTTGACATTTAGCAAAATCGGGATCCAGAAGTGTTGTTATCGCATTGTTGTCTATCTGCTCAACCGGTCAATTTCTGGGCCACTCTTATCTCCTGCGTTAGTAGCTCTACTACGAGACATTGGCGGAATTGATACTAAAAGCACAGAGCCATTCATTAAAAAAAAACCATACATGGTAATTTTTTTTTCATCCCACCATCTCGGAAAGACTATTTTTGCTCTTCGATAACTGAGCGTAAAAGTCGTTTTTATCCTCTAGAGAGGTAAAGTAAATTTGAATTTAGAACATCGTGTGTACTACGTTTGTGGACTCAAAACATCATTAAACCTATTTACTTCTACCTCTATGGTGCCGAATTTATCATACAACTTTTTTTTAATTCATGAAAAACTCAGACTCGTAACCTCCTTGGTGTACTTTTTTTTTAATTTGCTTTGCGCGCATCAATTTTTTTCACGTCATATTGTTGACATTGTTGTTGAATTTTTATTTTGTTGTATTTTATTACTAATATTAATACACATATTATACAGCCTCCATGGCGTAGTGGTATTGAACGCGGCCGCTACGCAGGAGGCACGAGTTCGATCCCCGCTCAGTGCAAATATTTTTTATGCATGAAAATGGGTATTTGCATTGGTCTGGTCGTGCCTTGGAGAGCACGTTAAGCCGTCGGTCACGGATGCCATACGAACATCTATGGCAGTCGTTACGGGTAGTTGGAGCCCTAAAAAGTTCAACAACAACGGTCTGGCTGCAATGCTTCGATATCGCCTAATGTCATCATTGGGTTGTGGAGGTCAGATGGCAGTCGCTTCACGGCAAATATCGAGGTCCAGCCAAATCCGCAGTTAAGACTGGTAAAGCGGACCCCGGACTCCGAGGTGAAAGCTTCGGATGCTGACTGGGAATTAACGCTAGGAAGGAGAAGCATTTCATTATTTCCTCGCTGAGGTGGGATGAAAAGTTACGTGTTGCACTCGAGTGCAAAGATTTTTCACCTTGTGCTCTTTTGATTCCCTCGCTAACGCTCAAGATTCTAATTTGTGAATCACTCGCTACGCTCGTGATTCAAATTTAGAATCTTTCGCTTGCTCGGTCATCAAAAATGAACACGCGGTTAAAAAGCAACTTTGCACTCTTGTATAACAAATAACTATTGCAACAGGATCTAGTAGGCGCTGCAAGTGTAACCGTGCTGCTAGTGTTGCTGCTATACCCGTCGGTATTCGGCGGTGCGACCAGCAGCGCGGCGGCCGGGCTGGCGGGCGCGTACTCGCTGCTGCTGCCCGCGTACCTGGCGCACCTCGCCAAGTGCCGCGCCGACCTGCACCTGCAGTTCGCCGCACTGGAGAGGATACACACCGATACCAATATTACGCAGGAAAATTATAGAGATGAAAGTAAGTATTCCTCGGGACATATATCTTGGACCCAAAATGTGCTCAAAATGTACTTATAGTACCTACATCTATTCATAATAATAATTCATAATATGAATAGCTATTGGGTGTCTTTTGAGGATAGCACGGAGTGCTACTACGTAGAACGTGCTCACCAAGCATAGATTATTGCCTCGATTGTCTCGCGATTTACATTTTCATAACGATTCTTGAGATCATGTTGTAACATTCAAAATGCATTTCTCCATTATGTTCACGGGCTTACAATGCAAGGGATTTTGTTATGCTTAAAATTAACCCTTTCCAGTTTTTGACCGAAAGATTCTCCTGACTTTTAATATCCATCTTTTTTAGATCCAATACCACCAGGATGGCAAAGAAATGGGAAAATAGAGTTTGAAAATGTCAGCATCCTCCATGAGCCGGGCACGCCTCCAATACTCAAGAATATCAACCTCACAATATCGCCTGGAGAACGGGTAACTTGCCGTTTATTTTTCTAATCTTTACACTTGAGAGAAACATTTTAACGTTTGTTTTTCTTACAAGGAGTGGAAATACCCATGTTTTGCAACTCGAAGTTGTTACGTGGGTACTTATTAAACTTACTATACCTACCTGCTACTCGTTTCCCAGAAAACTTTTCCAACTTTAAAATTGTTCCAAAGCGAACCATTAATGATTATTATTAACGGATTTTTAATATTTAGGTAGCAATATGTGGTCGGAGCGGCAGTGGTAAATCGACATTACTCATGACGTGCGCTGGCGCTACCACCATAAGCAGTGGGCGAGTGCTCATCGACGGTCACGACATAACGCGCGTGCCGCTGCGGGCACTCCGCCACCGCGTCGTAGTGGTACCGCAGGAGCCCGCCATGTTCTCGGGCACTCTGCGGGAGAACCTCGACCCGCTCGCTGTGCACACCGACGAGGAGATATGGCACAGTCTCAGGGCGGTGGGACTCTTCGAATTTGTTACCGCTCAGCCTGCTGGATTAGGTACGCTGGACGTTTATCTTAAATGTTACTTGTATGACTGCCTTTTTTCCACTTGCGGAATCCCTTGAGATTTCACTAGCGTTTTCATTACGAAATACAAATTGTTTTGTGCCGATCTGGCTAAAACCACACAGTATTTCGTTACAACTGCCGCATTCTGCCGGTTCTAGGCCTGCTTTTGCTAGGTTAATGTTGACGGCTAGTCCCAACAGTCACCCTCGGGCTAGCGCTCACGACGGATGTAGTTCTGTCAACCCGGTGCGCTTTCTGCAGCCCGGGAGAGTGCGAGGCTTCTCCCACTTTCTTTTCTGCCGCGTCTTTGGAGCACTACACTACGTCACCAAAGCAGGCCTCGGCCAGAGGGCCAGCTCGAAAGACTAAACTCTGGCCCTTGGTCGGCAGAGGTGATAGAGATATGTCTCTGCCAATCTCACCTACGGCAACCTACGACCCACACGTGCTTTTTAGTCGGTTCGAGTCCGACATGACCAGTTTTATTAGTAGTCGTGGGGATTTTGCGCACGTTAAAAAAGCGTGTTATGTTACACAGAGTGCAGCGTGGGCGGGCGAGGCGGCTGGAGCGCGGGGCGCGTGTGCCGCGCGGCGGCCGCGCGCGCCGCGCTGCACGCGCGACTGGCGGGCGCGCTGCTGCTGGACGAGCCGGCCGCCGCGCTCGACGCGCCCGCCGAGCGCGCGCTGCTCGCGGCCATCGCGGCCGTCGCGCCGCATACTACCATCATCACGGTCGCGGTGAGACTTTATTACGTTAATAAAAAGAATTTCTTTTATATTCATGGACCTTCAAAATAATATGGACCTTTGATAGTTATTTATTGAAAGCGTGAGCGAAGATATTTTTGGCTGTGTATAAACTTATAACCAGAACTAGCCTTCCCGCCCGCGGCTCCGCCCGCGTGCATCTCGGCTAACGCGACCTTTGCTCATATCTTCGGTTCTACTCAACCGATTGCGATCAAACAAACGTAAGATTTTAAGTCTGAGTAAGCCCTTTCTAACAAAAAAAAACACATCAAAATCCGTCCAGTAGTTTTTGCGTCCATCGCAGACAAACAGACAAACAGACAGGAAATTTATTGTTAACATAACATAACCCAAGTATTTTTTTTTAAATATCTCCAATGTACAGACACGATCACTTTACAATTATATAATAGTATAGATATGGTAATTAATTGCATTCGTTTTGATAGATGGCGTTTTACTGGTTGACCGAATCACGGTGCCGATACTGATCTTAATACCCAAGTCCTAGAAAAATTATCTCAAGCCAAATAAATAGCTAGTGACTCGATTAAACTACTAAATATAGGGTGTATCGGAACCCCAATATGAGCTTAGAAGCCCAAGCTGACCTCTCCTGACCATTAACAGACGTGACTTTGGCGCAGTCTGTCTTCTTTGGGTTGGTTCCTTTCCGGCCTGGTGTGCCATGGTTAGACAACTTTACCACTCAACAATTTCCGTTGCAGCACCGCATATCCTCAGTGCGCAGTTACTCCCGCGCCGTGGTGCTGGACGGTCGCGGCGTGGCGGAGCAGGACACGCTCTCGGCTCTCCTCGCCCAGCCCACGTCGCGGCTCGCGCGCATGCTCGCCGCCGCGCAACGGTTCAACTGACACACTACGTCATAGCAAACCGCCCAGTGGGTTAATGGACACACTATATAATTATAGTATATAACTTTGAGTATTCAACACGGATAATGTCTTGTATGCGAGTTACCCTCTCGCCAATGTACTTACATGACACTTTTGGTCGGCTCATTAAAGAAGATGGCCAATCAGGTAAACGAAAGTTATGTGTGCTATACGTGTACTTCGTTCCCCGCCAAAACAGCAGAAGTAAGTTCTTTGGACCGTATTGGCAGGCATCTCCTTAGGTTAAATACTCAAATTTTCCTTCTTCTGTCGAAACGACGGCACTTCTACCCTCAAATTCAGTTTGCCCAGTCTGCTGCTATATGGATTGCTGAAGGCGCTCGTAAGGTCCTCTGGTGTACAAGTATATGGGCATGCAGCTCTCGTTAGCAGGTGGTCCATGGTCTGTGGCGTAAGTCCGCATCATCCGAGAAACCACCTAGACCGATTCTTTCTGCTTCGGCGGACCTGTGCTAGAAGTCTACTTAGGAACCTCCACCTGATAAGGAAATGTGCTAATATTATTGTTTTTAACGATCAATTTTAATGATTCTTGTACGTTTTACGTCATCACGGCACTTGCTCGGTTTTTTCAAATATTGAAGTCTCTAGTTTTTGACCATTCAAGATATTTTGAATCGATGGCTCTTAGCGACCTGCAAAATAGAGACTTGGTTTTTAGCAGCTGTCCCTTAATAGGGTAAATAGCACAGCCGAAATATATCAACGTGCTGAGAAAGCAAAGCCACGATGTGTGTCGCATTGAATGTTAATCCAGTAGAAATGGAATGTGTTCATAATAATTATGATTAACCTAACGAAATAACGTCAGGTACCTAGTCTGTTTCTAGTTTCTACATGAAGTCATTACGTTCTGACTTCTGAATAGTTAAAATAATTCAACTGCATACCAATGATCTTATATTAATGAGGTTTTAAGAATTATCTTATCTCAATACTATCGCGAAGTCAAGGGCACCCCGTTGTATGATAGAAATCGTTCTTTGTTCTCGTTCGTAATTGCTCATTAGTGCAGTCTGTTGCACTCGTGCTTGCATTGAGATAGAACTAAGCTAAGCTTTGAGTGACTGTTATTAGCGCCTTTGCCTTACCTACGTTTTTTAAATTTAATATAAGACCATTGGTTGCATGACTTTAAAATGCGTGTAATTACTTCAAATCACGTGATCTAGTTTGAAAAAAGTTGCCAATTTTACTCGCAATTATTATTAAACATAGGTACCGCAATTATTATTAACTATTGAATGATTCTATTGTTGTAATTGAAAAACTGGAAGACTGGTAGGTAACTATATTTTTCTTAATAGATCATATTCATATCTGCCAGAATATCTGTAGTAGATCTATGATTTGTAATACTAAAAATTGAATATCTTCTCAAACGAGATTATTATCTAATTAACAAGAACTTTTGTAATTCGTTTGCTTACTTATAGATTATACAACTTGCAAAAAAACATTACTAGTAATACAAAGAACTTTATTTATTAAGAATTTGATGAGGTAAACTAGAAGATCACTTTATCGAAAAAAAAAGTCGAATTCTTTATCTCTAAAAAAATAATGTATTCTACTATAAAAGCGACTGAAAATCACTTGAACACAAGCAAAAACAAGGTCTTCCATCTCCCTCGCCTGTATATTCTGATTGATTGTAAATCTTTAGGAGACAATAATATAATATATCTATGTAAGTCAAGAATGTGTGTATCATGTATATGTTTTTTTTTTTTGTAAAAAAACGAACCTTGTTGATGGACATAACAACCTACCTAAGTAAATGTACCGTACGTAACGTACCTAAGTATAATGTGGTAACCTACTTTGACTTTAAGCGTTTGTAATAATAATTTATTATTGAATTTACCTTGTTTGTTCGAATAAACGATTAAAACACAAAAACATTCATTTCTAAATTGTATTTCCAATAGAACAACAATTGCACTTAACCTCATTTAAAGCTCACAAGGAGCGCGGCGCAGGCGCACGCGCTACGACGCAACGACACAGTGCTGCCAGACTCGACGACACATCATAAAATATACCACTACATAACAAATTACAACAATATTTACGTTGGCACCGATTTACATAGTTATATAAAAACATTTGTGTTATCACACAATATAAAAATATTTGCTTAAATTACTTACGTAAATACACTTAGACAATTCTAAATTAAATCTCGACAAGTTCAATAAAATTCTTTTCACTTACGAACTAGATTGGTATTCACGTGTGATCGGACAGGACGGTCAGGCACGTGCGCACACACTTCGCAATATGTTTGCCACGAGACACGAACACTCTCATGTTACTGACTGAAACAACTTTTTTATATCTTTGGTAAAAACTTTCCATGGAAATGTTTAATGTATCTTAGAGTAGAAGATTACCATTAGCAAGGCACTGTGTTAGGACACTCCGTTTTCTCTTTACAAATATAAGTGGGAAAACAATCGCACTTCCAAAAGGGCAATTAATACATGTTGTATTAAATTAGCTGCCTCTTATTTAGGAGAGGGTTACAACATCTCTCCGACATTGGATAATTTAAGTAAATGACTCCTAAATACAACTATAAATTCAAGTGGCCCCTGTTACTCGAAAATTATATTAAAATCAGTTTAATCGCAACGTGATTTGATTGAAATAAAAAGAAATATCGATTTTATAAGAATATAGGTGTCGGCAACCAAATATGACCTAGCAAAGTGTTTTAATAATTGTTGTCATAAATAAAATTGTGGCGTAGGGGGACGCCAGATGGTAATGAATTTTATGCACTTTTCAGTGAAAGTATGCTTGCTTTATAATTAATTCAAAGGGTTCCGTACAATTTTACACAATAGTGTAGAAATGGGAAGTTAATAGTGACATTTTATCTAATGTTACTCTCGAACAGACAAGCTTCGTCTCAAAACTGTAAGTGAACACCAACAAAGTTTATAAAATATGTATATCTTAATATGTACACAATAACAACAAATAACAATTTCTGATGCTAACAACTCGTTTAGGACGACGCGTTGGAACATGTCGATAGATTAATTTAGCTAGTTTATTAAAGTTACAGGCATCACATGTTTTTTTTTAAATTTCCAACTATCAAATGTATTGAACCAAAGACTTTTTACTTTTTTCTTAAAAGTTTCACATGATTAAATTATATTCAGTATGTATTGAGTATGAGTAGAACCTTTACAGGCGAAGAACAACTTTAGGAGTACAAATATTTGTACACAATAAGGAAAGGTCCTACGATAATTGATTAAAAATGAGTAAATAACAGGACTAACACTGCGGTGGTATAACGTTTTGTAATATATTATTATGTACAGTAAGCTTCAGAGAAAAGGGTCTGTTTTCTCTGACGCTGACTGTACTACATGCCATGTTCTAACTAATAGCTAGTTTCTCATTGGCATGTAAATAATATACGGTCTGACTGACGGCTTGGGAAGACACAATATACGATACCATAGAGACGATGATCTGATACCGTATTATTACCAATATGGCGGCGTGGCATCTAATACGGATGCATTCATCAGTCGCCTCGATCCTTAGACCATAATTTTCAAGATATATCATAGGCTCGTATTCTAGAATCTCAGTTCTGAATCTTGATTTATAAGAGGAAAGATTTCCATGATTATTCATCTTTTCTCTTTCAGCGATTTCATTGGTCGAAGAGATGTCTCGATTTTGTCAATTTCCGCCGTACTGAGGCTGCTGTTTTCAGATAAAACGATATTCAGAACTTAGTGTCGTTCTAGAATACGGGCCATAGACAATAATTGCATTGGACTCAATTGTCAATTATAAATGTCAAGTATAAAAATAATGTTTACATACAACATTTGAGACTTTAGTGCGTCGAACAAGTTTCCCTGACGAACTCCAGGTGATTAGACGCTTGGTAAACTCCCGAATAATCATTTCACTATACACCCTTATAGTATAGCATCGGGATTTTTTTGCCGAGTAGGTATAGGCCTTATTGCTATCATTATAAAATTTAAAATTCAATGACGATCGTAGGCATCGATCAGTATTCGGCAGTGGCATGGTTATCATTTCAAATTCAATTTTATATCTTTAACAATAAGGTCTATTCCTATTCGACAAATACAAGTCTTGATGCTTGCCGATGCAAATAATGGGCGCCGGCCCTCACTCGCTATTGCCAACCGTAACATAAACGTATGTAAACACGCGCGCTCTTATTACGTCTGCACATTCATAAAGTAACTGACGTCTGTGCTGGATTCCTCTGACATAATGTAAAAAAAGTATAAACGATATACACTAACAGTATCATGAAAAGTACACCCGAAGTGGCGGACTGAATTTTCGGGCAATCGAAACAACGAAACACGATTTTCCGCAGTCGAGCCCAAAGTTAGCACGTGACACATTGTTCGCTCTAAACCGCGCCAAAAGATATCCGAATTGACTTCACAGTAAATTTTCTTTCGTGTTTCGTGCGGATCCAAAGTCCGAAATTTCGGTTACACGTTGCATAATCCTTCCCTGCAGCGTGTTCGTCTGATGAAACGTCACCGCATCATCGTGCTATACATATTACATACAATAAGGCCTCTTTGGCAATGAACATGTTCAAAATGCGAAGCGTTCTAATGAAACAAAGTTACTAATTTCAATACACTTTGCACTTTTACACAAACTCTTTTAAATTTAACGCAACGCTTTTATAAGTGCAAATAAGACCTGACTCTATCGTATGTCGACAAAAACCAAAGAAATTCTAGCAGTTTAGCAGTTAGTTCTTACAATTGTTTTGGCGGCTTTACACAATAACAACTACTACCCTCCTAACGAAGAATGCAGTATTTAGATCAAACATGTTCTTGAGTAAATGGTAAATAAAATATTTCAATATACTTTTCAGTATATTTCTTATTACGATATGCAGTATAAGAAGACTTCTTATTTTGCATATCGTAATAAAAAACAAAATAGATTTTTTTATACATTCGAAACAAAAAATGTATGCCATTTACTAAAAAACATGCTCCATCAAGATACTGCAATCTTCCCAAAGGGGCAGGATAAACCTCTAAAGCACTTGGTCCAAGAGTGCGTGGAGGCGTCGCCCGTCAGACTACGTGGGCTCGGTCTTGACCCCGGCGGAGGCGGCCACGGCGGCCCGCGCCTCCTCCGGCAAGCGGTCCGGACTCGTCAGGATATCCGTCGTCGTACACAGCAGCCTCAACGAATTCAACACGGCTGGAATATAGGTTACACAAGTTTAGCTTATTGAATAGAACTTTTGTACTTTGTATATAAGAATTGGTAAAATTGTGGTGATGATAGTGTGTGATGTGTAGTTTGTGATGATAGTGTATGTTTGGTGATGGATAGTGTATGATGGGTTGTGTGTTATGAGCAGTGTTTGTGATGTGGTGTGTGATGAGCGGTGTATGATAGGTAGTGTGTGTGATGAAACTGATGTGTGATGAGACTGATGACTGATGTGTGATGAGACTGATGAGTGATTTGTGATGAGACTGATGAGTAATGTGTGATGAGACTGATGATTGATGTGTGATGAGACTGATGTATGTTGTGTGTGATGAGTGATCTGTGTGATGTGATGAGTAATGTGTGTCGTGTGATGGGCGCTGTATGTGATGAGCAGTGTGTAGTTACCGGGGCGCATCTCGACGAGCGAGCAGTGCTGCTCGGCCCACAGCAGCGTGGTCCTAACGAGGTCGGCGGCGCTGCTGCACGACACGCACGCGCTGAACGACTCCACCAGCGCCGCGCTCGCCACGCTGAACTGAGCACGAGTCAAGGAACATTCACGACAGAGGGATTCTTTATATGCATACTCCTGACGATTTACTGTATTATTAAATTGTACTGCACGTTTTATCTATCATATTATTATTTTATCACGAAGCAAAAAAAAAAACATAACACAGAACTGATTCTCTATGCACTTACATAACAAAGAGAAAGGATGGAGGTTCCATCAAACTATGTCCAGAAACTTTCAAAGTCAAAGTTGGAATGGCGACCGATTAGCTTGTATAAACATATTATTGCTGTTTTTTTTTTTCAACATTGTCTATTTCATTTTATCAATGAAATAATATATTCTAAAAAACCTAACCAGGTATAAATATCATTCCAAACAAAATCGTATAAGCACCCAAAATTATTTACTTTTCCCAAAAGATAGTCATATTAGACCGATAAGATGGTTATATTGCACATTTAGCCTAATTCTGATCCAAAGTGTTTATTAATACCTAAACACTGTACTGAATTCACATAATTGTATGTCTGGCGATAAAGCCGATTATTAACTTATATATTTATTAATCTTCAAGCGGCTGATAACATGTTGTATTAACCTTATCGTATAGACCGATACGAGAGCCCGCGCGTTATTATAAAAACAATCATAAAGTAGTAACATACAAGGCCGTTTGCAGGGTCATTGCAAGCCACTCCGAAAAGCGGCACTTTATCGGCATATTGGCATATTATACACGTGTCTATGCCGAAATAATTCTTTGACAAGTTTATGGGATGAGTACGTACATTCGTCACGGAATGTTACGCCTAAGGAGGTGTGGTCTCTTAGATCAGAACGCCTACTATGATACATCGAAATCGAAGGTATGAAATCCGGGATTGTGGACCAAAGGTAGACTGATAAAGAATGCCTGTGGCATTAAGTCCGCCTGTGTAGATAATAAAAATAATGGTGCACTGGAATTTATCCCGATAATCGAACCCGAAGACGGCACGCAACACTTCGTTAGGCCTAAACCCTACAACGAAAGAAACACGAAATAACTTCGTGGCAGGCGTCTTGGTGCGGGTCTGAAGTTTATTACATGAATATTCGAATCGAATAATTCAATTTAGTGTTTGTAAATCTTACTTCCCTCAACCCCGAGTAAGAAGTTTTATAAACCCCAATAATTAGACAGTTTGTGTGACGATTATATTTTCAAAGGATACGAGCCAATACTTCCAATTGTGCAGTGTACGGTTGGCCACGTGCCTTGCGAACATCTCACGCAAGCGGCCCGAGCGCGCGCGGGAAACCGGCGCGCCAGTGGCGGGAAGCAACGAGTGACAGTTACTGCAACATACAACAAACATATATTATGGCGACATAAAAATTTGGACAATCATCCTCATTTTATGCATCAATCAGTGCACAACAACCAATGAAATGAAGCAATTAATGTACTAATTTCCTATAAAATTAGATCGGAAAGTTAAGATCTCAGACGGTATTTGAACCTGTGACAGTTCCTTTTAATTTTGAGCTACCTGAAGCCAGGATTGTTGAAATTCTTGTCAATATAATATGTCTTGGCGTGACATTACAGCCATCTACCTAAAAAAAAAATAACACACTTTTTCCGAACTTAATAAGAAGGAGTTTGTTGTTTGCAATTGTTTAAGTCAGTTCGGTAGATGACTCCAACACCGTATTTTAACTCATACGTTGATAAGAATTTCAGGTTTGATGGGTCAAAGTAGCTAAATTGGTGCGGATATTCGGTTCGGACTCGGTTTTAGCCGGGATTTGAACTTTTTCCGATGTATTTCAGGGTCAGTCTGGGGTTTAGCATTAGTAAAAAAATATTAGGCATACATAAGGTTAGTATGTTTCCTGATCTAAGTATGGCATCTATTCACCGCGGCGCAGTAAAAATATTAGCTTTAAAAATTAGCATAATGTTCAATATAAATTCACTACCTGCACGATAAATAACATGAGTTCGCTAAATATTAATACTAACAACGTATTTATCAATATTAGGCCACATATTATTAATAATAAAAAAATAGTATACGCACGTGATAGAATTATTTAGACACTCGATTTGCTGTCGTAAACTCTCCATCTCCTCTTTGATTTGGTTCCTTTCAGCTTTGAGTTGCTTAATATATTCAGCGCCCTTTTGTAGCATCGCAGCTTTGCTTATCTGTTGCAAAGATTAGTCATTTCATGAAATAATATAGACACAAGTACTTAAATGGTACACCACTTGTCTCAAGACAAATAATTCCAAGAAAACTGCACCTGATATTAGAGCTGAATAATCGACTTTCAAGGATTACAGTACAATTAGTAACAGCTGCTGCAGACCATTGTTGCAATTTTCACCATAGGAACCTACCTATATTATTGTACTGGACGCTATCTTGGACATAAGTTGCGAGACAAATGAGACCCTAGCGCGCGCAGATGGTTTTGTAATAATCCATGCTTGGTGAATTTGAGCTCGTCCACCACCGTAGCACCGTAGTAAGAAACGTGTGGCAAAAGTACAATTTGAGCACATTTCAGGTCCAAGATATAAATATGTCCCAAGGTATACTCTCCACGTACCTTAGCAGCTGGATTGGTGTTGAGCGGCGGTATAAGCGCCTGAAGTGTATCGAAGCCATTCTTAATGTTGTAGCGACGCTTCTGCTCAGCGTGCAAGTGAGTACGGCGTGATTCACGAGGACTGCTTGCGCCAGGGGAACCCGGCCCGCCAGGAGAAGTGGGCGGGGAAAGTGACTGGTGAGGAGACATGACTTCACTCCCGATCGGCGAGGGTTGAGCCCTTCTAATCGGAGACTTAGTAGGATCCGTCAGGCTACTGCCCTCTTCGCTGTTCAGCTTATACATACTTTGAGCTGAAATTATGAAGATAATACTCTCTTATGCAAGCAATTAAATCATATACTCTAACATTTTAGTCTATAAGAATGAAAGTCAACTGTAATAAATGTTTACCCGCACATTAATTCAAAATGGCTGTGGTTGCACTTATTTGGTTAATTATTAATTCATTGTATTTGTCATTGATCAGTATAAAGTTTATATAAAGAAAATTTTGAAAAATCTACGGAAATATATCGACCGCGGGTAACACGACCTACGATTTAAAAAAATACATGGGTATCTTCCTAATACAATTAAAAGTTTCGCCCATTTATGAACTTAGTTTAGTTGAGTTGAGTTGAAAATAAAAATTAATTACATGTATAGTCAACATCAGGATTTTGCCCACCTAACCCGATAAAGGGCATTCAGCACTCGTACTTATGTGCTTTTCCACAGTATTTTACTTTACAATCTGACCGGTTTCGCCCTTCACGGTTCAAAACCGTCAGTCTGAGAATTCTTTAATGCGAAACCGGTTATGTTGAGAAATGAAATACTGTGGTAAAGTACAACATCGATCAACAGTATAAACGGCATTCAGCTCATTTTTCATCATGGAAATCAAATAAAATGTAAAAATTTGCAAGGTAAGTAAAATATGTTACTATCTTATCAAGATAAGACACCTATAGACAGTCATAGGCTCAGTTGCTATACATAGGTGAATAATAGGAGGATAAATTGAAGTTAAGCCGATGACTAATAACCATTTGAAAATACGTCTATATTTTCAAATGGTTATTAGTCATCGGCTGATACCCAAGATTACTATTTAGATTTATTATTTAGATTACTATCGTAGTGTTTTATTTTTTAGAGTTTAGATGGTCATTTAGTAAAGTAATGTAGAAAATAGACTGACAGTGTTGCGCAGAGAGAAGTTGTGCGAGCATGACACTAGCTTGGGGCAGTGTCGGCTCGGACGCCACGCTGTTGAGCGGCGGCGGGCGGCGAGCAACGCCGCTTGAGCCCGCGACGGCCGGCGGGCCCTCCGCGACCACGCTGCCCGACGACGAGCGCGACCGAATCCGAACGGCCCTCGGGTTCGGCTCGCGAGCCTGCAAATATTCAACCCTTGTACGTCGCACGTACACCTACTTACCATAGTTCGAGTGTTTGCAGAGATTTCATTGCACCGAGGATACGAGCGAATTATATCACCCTTCGCTTCCATAGACATCTGTTGGTCAATATAAACGAAACTCTTGTAGTAATACCCCTGGATGACTATATAAAACTCAATTGCAATTTCCACAACAGCAATTTCCTAATACTATAAAGCTCGGTGCTAATTCTAAAAAGGTGATCATTCTCCTTTCAGTGCGTATCATTTTCTGGGTAAATTTTTCTAGGGATTTCGGCTCTTTTGGAAAAGAAAATATAAGGTAATTAAATATTCATAATAGGGTGGTAATTTGGCCGGAAACGTTGGAACTTGTTGACTCAATGCAGTATTTGAATATGCACATATCCATAGATGCCGATGATGCGCTTGATTGGGATAGCCCTAAACCTGAAGAAAATTAAAATGATGTGAACAATCTCATACCCTCGCAATATGTTTGGTAGGCGCGACGTCGTGTGAAGAGGGTAGAGGCAGGGCAGGAGGTGCGGGCACGCTCACGGTCCAGTCAGCGTTGAGCTGAGCACCCAGCGGCAGACTGTGGGACCTAAATTGTTCCTTAGCGGAACGCGACGTACTGCCCGGATTCGCGCTCGATACGTTGGATATCTAGACAGACAAATGCGGGATCAGGAGCACAGGCCTTCGAATTGGTCAAGTTGGAAGTTGACATATTTCATTTAAAGAATAACATGAACATTTCTTCTCATCGATAGCAAGTGGTGCCTATCTAGTTCTTTTAAGTATCAAAGGATAGCGTAGCCTTGCTATGGCACATATTTGCTTTCAATATATCTTGCCAATGGAAAATAGTAATTTCAAAGACCCATCTAGAGAGACCATCGTGAATCATAAATAATTATGGTCACTGATATCTACTTGTACAATAAAATGAAGGCTTTTGGGTAGACACAACAACTATCAATAGCATTTAAATATTTGAAAAGTTGCTCTTACCTGTGGTGATGATACGGGCACTAATGGCGGCGAAGGCATTTTGAACGATCGAGGATTGACGGTCGACGACATGGTCTTCTGCTTATACGAGTCAGCAGGGCTCAGCTGCAAGTACTGCATTTGCTGCAAATTTTGCCGCGCGCCAACTGATCGTGACTCGTACCCTTGAGGAGACACCGGCGGCCCTGACTGACTCATCGACTGATAGCTCTGATACTGGTTACTCTGCGGCACTTGCCCAGAGTATTGCGAGGGCCGCTGGCGCACTTTCTCTCGACCGAACCCTCCCCTTCCTTGAATTACTACGGTTGACGCGTATTTAGAGTTCTGAATCGGCTGTTGTAATAGTGACACCGTTTCAGGAGCTGTTTGTGATGGTGGCACTGTGGATAGATAAACGTCTCAGCAAGGTTATTACTAAAATTTTTTATATCGATGTATATAATAAGTACATTGATGAATTTAACAAAATTTTGCGCCTGACTGAATATATCCTAAAGGTATAATTCCGAAGCAGAGCGCATACGACAACTGCAGATACATGCAGCAAATACAGCGTACCCATTACTTGTTAAATTCTGATACGAATAAAGGGGACCATTGAGAAGCCGCAATGAATTACACATATCTGCTGCGGGCGTCTGCAATTGTCGTATGCGGTCACTTTCGGAAACATACATTAACTTGTAAAAGGGATTCCAAAACGTGGATAAACATATTTACTAACATTTTATATACCAGAGAAAAGCTAAGAACCATAATACTAACCTGTGTTATATTTGTTGTATGTAGTTTCAGACTGCGACAGAATTTTAGGAGTATTTACATATTGTAACCTGGATGATTTTCCGACATACGAATGCATTTGCTGATTCGACTGTGACGTATTTTGTTCATAAGATATAGGCTGATAAGGAGGCAGCATTTCTTGCGTGTTCATCATGTTGTTTTGGAGGTCTGTTTGTGCGAATAACCTTCCATTGTCATACAATCCCATTTGCTCATTCTTTACTGTTTGTTCCATAGAAATCATCTGAGTATTCTGATTTTGACCTGTTAAGTAACATCATTCTTTTTAAGACTAGGAGACTAGGAATTTGTCATGGTACTTATGTCACTGAATTTGTATTAAAGCCTTATATTTTACTGATTTTTGACAATTCGAACATCGATTAAGATAAAGAAAAGAGAATCGAATCGACCTCGGGCGGACCCCAACCCGCGATCTTTCCCATAAAGGGGGAATGCTCTGCCACTGAGACCCGCCTGAAGCTGATCCAAATTCTTCTATAAGTCAAACATCCTTATGTAAAGAAATTGCCTATGTAACAAAAGTAGTAAATATTTCACTACCAGTCTCTTTTTCTGGAATATTACTTATCTTATTGTCTATTAGACAGATCTCAAATGCATAACCAAAATATAATACATATTAATACATACAAAAACATATAAGCTTAAAATAATGAATGAGTACCATGTAAAGACATCTGACTGGTCGGCATGGTGACCGCAGTATTGCTCTGGCTACCAGTCATAAATCCTTGAGAATACGAGTCCACTGACATTCCTCCTCTGTACGGAGACTCCTCGGCTGGTAACGCCGACTCTTCGGGCACTGGCGGTAATCTTAAATCTGAACAAATATGTCGTGAATTAAAACTGCTGCTAATACATTTGAAAGTAATACAAGCGGTAGGATATGGAAGCTAAATCTCTACTAAAGCTCTAAAAAGGACTTATTAGAGACAACTAGACACTAGAGATATTACCATAGGGAGCGACAACTAAAGAGATTACGCATAATGTTCATGCATGCAAATAATAATTAACACAGAGTGGGAATTCAACCCGCGCCACGTGACGTAGGACAGGTCTACACAGGAGGACTTTATTGCGATAAGCATTTTCTCTATTGTTGATTGTAGAATAACAAAGTGTATTTATTAACTTACCTTGAAAAGGTTCCAATGTATCCATAAAATCTTCTAAGTTTGGTTGTAATGGACCTAAACTTGGTTGAATGAAGTCTGCTAAGCCTGCGCCTCTGGCTGTAATGTTAAATATCATTTTTATAGTATACTAGTTGACCCGGCGAATTTCGTACCGCCATATTTTCTGATCCCGTTCCCGCTGCATATCTCTAAATTTATCAGTGTTTCTCTACAATATTATGCATGTATCATACATATAAACCTTCCTCTTGAATCACTCTATCTATTAAAAAAAACCGCTTCAAAATCCGTTGCGTAGTTTTGATGATTTAAGCATACATAGGGACGGACAGACAGCGACAGCGACTTTGTTTTATAATATGTAGTGATGATATATCTCCGGTTCTACTCAACCAATTGCAATTAAACAAACTTAAGATTTTAAGTCTGAACAAGAGCTTTTAACAAACAAAACCGATCAAAATCCATTCAGTAGTTTTTGCATCCATCGCAAACGAACATTTCCAATGTACAAATTATATAATAGTAATAGATAGCTATGGTGACAGTATGGAAACAAAAAGAATTGAAGGAGCGCCATGAAAGCTGGATGAACTACGCTCTCTACCTAAGCGGAGGATGGATGAAGTGGCCTCTTTGATGGCAGTTGTAATATTGAATATTGATGGACTGTTGTAATATTGAATCCGCATTATGGGCTTATATAAATATAGCTTTAAAATTCTCTTCTAGGAGTGGATTGGAATGAATACATTTTAGTCGGCATAAACGCATTTTCTTTCTTTTCTTTCTAATTCCTTCAATTTGATAACAATGATAACGGTCGAGTATTTCCCATATTGCGAGAAAGTGGATGCTAAGAAAGTCTCAGTAGCAGCCTAAAAAAAGCAAATAATTCATATCTCAAAAATAAGGATCGGCATTTTTTTAAATTAAATAACTCTATTCATATATTCGAGTCTACTTGAAGTAGATGTTGTAAATTTTGGTAAGCTCCTGTTTTATTGGTCTTTAAATTTGAAATATAGTAGAAATAATCAGTATTTCGTAGGTAAATGACTTGCAGTTTGTTCATGAAAGACAAAAGTAATGTATGTGTACCCGATTAGGTATTATTATGCCTTAAACGTCTAAACCAGTAGATAATATTGTTATCTAATTTTAACTTTATTGCAAAAAAGTATCCTATGAGACTTATGTAATTAACTGTACGAAGCCACGTTACATATTTTGATTACATTCACCTTTAAAATTGTAATTTTTTTTAGGTACCTATCTATTATGTATTTAAATCCCTGAAGGGTGAGCAGATGTGTGTTCATCATATCATTTAGTATACAATCACGTGAGTGAGAAAACATAACTAAGCGACTTTTGCTCATATCGCCGATCCAATTGATTTTTTTGCGATCAAACAAATGTTATAAATATTTTAATTTTTAATTTTTATTCTCCTTTATTCATTTTATATAGGTACATATAAATTATATTTCTAAATATACTTAAAAAAAATACATTTAAAAATATAAAAAATAGTGTCCCACCGGCATCGGGTACAGGGACCAAGCTGCCGGTGGTTAGGGCTCCAGGGAGAGGAACTTCCTCACTATGCGTGCAGTGCCTAGCAAAACTGCCTTCTGCATCAAGCCCTTGAGCCAACCGTCTAACGAGAGCCTCTTAAGATGTTGATCGAGGCTCTTGGCGATGAGTCCGTGAACGGAAACGACTATCGGTACAATAATAGCCGAGTCAACATCCCACATGTCGGCAATCTCATGGGCCAAGTCCAAATACTTTAATTTTTATTATTATTATTTCAGTCTGACCAAGACCTTTCAAACAATAAGACCGCATCAAAATCCTTTCATTAATTTTTGCGGACAAACAGTCAAACGGAGAAACAGACAGGAATTTAAAAAAATCGTGTTCAGTTGTTCAGTATCGTTAACATAACATAACCTAAGTTTTTTTTAATATCTCCAATGTACAGACACGACCACTTTACAATTATATAATAGTATAGATGGAAGTATCTACCTATAGACAACTTGGAAGAATACTATGATTTTACCGTCAGTTTCATATCATGATTACGTGTTTGCAATATTTTAGTTAGACCAGATATACCCTAATAACCCAGATAAAATGGCGATTAGGTATATCAATATCCTTTTTATTATTCTTCACCAAAATTTGAGTAGGGCCTAACCTTTAAACAAAACAAATTGACTTCTATATGCTTTCACAATTTGCACGTATAGGTATTTCTAAATTTTAAGAAGAACAACCGTCCTTGACCTAGTTTGAAAGTTAATCAATTTGGATATACCTACCTAACTGATAGTTGTCATTGAAATTGAGAAATATGTAACGGAATTTAAAGAATTCATTTTCTGCGAATTCTATATCTAGATCAGTATTTCATAATCTTACATCTACCGGATATCACTCTTCAATTGGTTTTGATAAATGACTTCTATGTAGGTATACCTCCTAGATAGGTATATTAGGTACTACTGCTGTATCCACTTGACCAGCAACAGCTGAACGTTAGAAAAGACGTGGTATGATTATACAGTTAAATGTCAGAATTCATTAACGCATTTATCTAGTCTCTACGTCCCGCACCCCTCCAATATTTGTTCTAAATAAAGCTATATGCTATGTGCTAGATAAGCATCTAGCACACAAAAATCTTTGCCTATGATGTGTGCAATCTCATACAAGAGAGTCTCTGCCAATCTCACCTCCGGCAACCTACGACACTACGACCCACGGACAGTGTGCGTTTTAGTCGGTTCGAGTCCGACATAACCACCGGGGTGGGGAAGAGAAGATTCTGCGTAAAACATGTATGCAAGCTGAGATTAGCGATGTTCTAGGCCACCATGGTGAAGATACGCTTAGAAATATTAACAGTAATGTCTTACCTATTTCTCTACAGTCTGGAAAGGCGAATGGTTGGTGGTTGGTGATGGTGGAAAATAGTGTATCAGTCATAAAGTTCAAATAGTCCTCGTCCGTGAGCATGTTTGCCGCAAAGTCGCTGCACTGCGAGAACGATTCCACCGTATCCATGTCCGATATCTGAACAACCATACGATGATCATAATATTACCATTATGTTCTTGTAATAAAATAATAATACAGGCACATATATTATTATGTTAATAAATGGGTAAAGTCTCGTACCGCGTCCTGGACAGAAGTATCTCCCTTTCCAAAGAGCCTCATGATATGAAATTTCCGCCATTTTTTATATTCTGCTATGACTGCTTCTGCCCTCCGTTTCCAATATTTGCCTTCTAATATCGTTGCCTAAAATTTTATAAAACATGTCAATATTAATTTAATTCTGAAGTAACAGTGCATTGAGTAGCTTGTCAAATGGCAGCATTAAAGTACATGCATTGATACAAATGCATTATTTATCGTAAGCCTTTCGATCATCAACTACAAAAAGGTACCACCCTACACTATAAGTACGCCTTTGACTTCGCTTCGGGTTCTCAGAGATAGAGTGCTACGTAAATCCTGTAAAGGAAAGGTTGATAAACTAAGTAAAAATATGAAATAACACATTACCTCTGGTTTCACGTGTGTATCTACATCTAAAGGCGAGGCGAACTGACATACCAAGGTATTTTGTTTTTTAATAACTGTAACAAAAAAAAATTATAAAGTATACTGGAAAGATGTGAGTACTCGTATGTAAATGGTAGCACGATATTATCAGCAACACACTCGATAAGTACTCCATAATGTCAATAAACTATATAACAATATATAGGTACAACATTATGAATAACTTATATCACAGCACCCTTGGAGTACTATTACTTACTAGCTGACCCCGCGAACTTCGTACCGCCTAACATTTGATTCTTTATTTTATTTTTAATTTTTCTCTCCGTAACAACCATCCTCGTACTTCAAGGAATATTCTAAAAAAAGAATTAGCGAAATCGGTTCAGCCGTTCTCGAGATTTGCGCTTAGCAACACATTTAGGGATTCATTTTTATATTATAGATTCTGTGCCCTTGGCTTTTCATGTAGGTAACTAATAAGCACCTCTCGTATAGTTGAGAACCTCTATACGCAGTGCATACTGGGCAATGATGACGGCAGCGCCTCTCTCTGGCAGGGGAGGCGTGGCCGCCCACTGCCAGTTTGGGCCGAAACGGAAGCGGGCCTAGAGGGTTGATCGGAGACTTTCCACGAGTCCCTCTGCCTGAAAGAGGGCACTGACTCTAGATTGTACTTCCTATGTTCCAATTCCTAAATTACCTGTAGGTTCGTGAGGTTTTGAAGAGACAAAATGTACAACCTATTCCCAGATATAATTAATACAACATGCTGTTTATGTTGCGTAATGTTAGATCAAAAACAATTATTCAGCGGTAAGTTATAACCGCAATAAAAAATAACCCGGTATGGGGCTACCCGCCGCGTGTGAACATACGGCCCTCACTCTGTCACTCAACTATGAGGCCTCGCCGATGACCAACTTCAATAATTAAGATAAATATTGAAAAAACATTAATAAGGAATGCTAAATAAGGCAATGATGAAAATAATAGAAATCTCGTTCTACTTCGGTAGGCTTTAGATAACCCATTGGTAGCCCACACACGGCGTTCGTGGAGCCTAATCTTTATTGTTTAGACTTCAGACACAGCTTACTATCAGGCGGAGTGAATCCACATTAACGTGATGCAAATAAAAAAAACTAGGGCGAGTCTGGCTCGCGGTACTGAGGGTTTCGTACAAAACTAGATTATGGGACGAACTTTTGCTTTAGAAACGGCACCATCTTTTAATTCTGTCGACATTTTTACACAGTTTTGAAGAGCTGGCATGAATTTCAACTTGATGCCTTCACGTATTCCTGAGAAAGAGGCTTGACAGACGGACAACGAAGTAACCCTATAAGGGATCCATTTATTCCTTTTTAGGTACGGAACCCTAAAACAGCCCACAAGCTTTTCTGTATCATCATTTATTAATCTAGGACAAAATATATTACTGCGATAAAATTGTCTGGCTTCATGCGATGCTATCAACAGCTCCGTTCGATGTAAGTATGTAGATACCAAGTTGTAAGCTCGGATGTTACCAAAACAACTCTTTAATTTAAGGCGTCTTAAAATTTTATAGCCTCCAATCGTTATGCAAAATGTAACAAAATTATTGTACCTACCTACCTAACTATTCAAGTTACCCAAAATATAATATTTATAATCTCCATATGGCAGCAACAATCAAATTATTTATTATAAATTAACCTTGACTGTAAAGTTAAAATTGGGGTCAAGCTTATCTCTTGCGTAACCTACCTAGATGACTGTAGTTACATACATTGTGTGCAGGTGATTTATAAATAAGACATTTAACTGTGAAAATTTTCACCAAGAGTTAATGTGTATCTGCTATCACTTTACCAGATATGACAGGCAAGGCAATCACGCATCTATCAAATGTTTATTTGTGAACTGAACTTTTTGAGAAAAACACGTTATTTTTAGCTGACGCAATATGTAAAGTACCTATGTTTTCATATTATTATGTGAACTTCATCGTCGAAAGGTTAATGTAACTACAAATAGAATCTGTATTATGAATTACCGATACCTATTAATTGAGTAAGTATTTAGATATAATGATATATGAACATAATATATGAATTAAGTACATATCATAAATATGACTGTACATAAACTGAACCTAAAATTAAAAATAGAAAGGTATAAATACTCACATTGCATGTGCCAGCACCGCCATATAACGTTATTCAATCTAATCTTGTCCTTCCACCGAAGTTTTATACCTTTGAAACGATTCCATTTTGGTGAAGTTAATTTTTGTCTGAGAACGAACAACACAACATTTATGAGAAAATTTAATAACTTACCATGCACTTCCTGCGCTTACTTCCTAAATAGTCAAATACTAATGTGAGCTTCTAAGTCTTTAATTGACAAGTTCACTATAAAAGTTCTCGAAGTCATGAGAAACATTTTTATTTTAAAACAATTTAAGTCATCCATTATTACAAATATAAAATATAAGTAAATATCTTTTTTCAATTTTACAGTCGGTAGTCGAGAATAACTGTGCAGCACAGTGGAAATAAATTGTCAAGTAATCAAGTGCTAAGTTGGTTATCAGCAGCGCTATCAATATGTGATCATAAGCTTATTGCAAATACAAGTTTGATAAGAAAGAAACACAGCCTATCTTATCTACTGTCTGTTACTATATAAATATAAGTCAGAAGGTAAATTACGTAGATTATTATACTTTATGAAAATTCATTATTTTCCTCACTATTAACTCTTAACTTTTAACTTTAACACCAAAACTCTTTTTAATGTAATACCTTTTCTAATGTGTAGATTTGAATATCAGCTAATTTCGCTGTTAATTTTATCCTATCAAAAAATATAACATACATTATTTCAATTCAAGTTCAGTAATTTTTCTCATTTAGTTCGTTTATTTCAACGACTGCCGACAGGCTCTGTGGCGGCGTGGCAGTGCGCGACTGCTACACAGGAGTAGGAGGCGCGGTTTCGATTCCCACACATTGCAAATATTTGTATGCATGAATATGTCTATTTGCATTAGTCTGATAATCCCGTGCCTCGGAGTGTCCCGATACGAACATCTATGGCAGTCGTTAAGGGTAATTGGATCCCTAAAAAGTTCGACTATTCCAAGTACCTACAGAACTTCGATATCGCCAATTGGTTGTAGAGCTCAGATGGCAGTAATATATCGAAGTTTAGCCCGCATCACAGATTGACTGAAAAGCCGTCGAAGTTTAGAGAACGATGAATTCGTCTTTATTTTGTAGTTGAACACATTTTACATGAACGGGAATTTGTCTGTTTGCGCTTTACCTGATACAAAAAGAAAAGAAATAAAGAAATTTTTAAATGCCGCACACAAGCTGGTCATAGATGACGCTAGGGTACAAAATAGCTGTAGATTGTTTCGTAGGTATAGAGCTCTGAAACTGTTTAATTTACAGAAAAGTGGTTTGTGGTTTAACTTGTAAGACGTCATGATAACGTAAAGTATCTAGTGCTGGTCAGAGATGCCATCGGCTTTTATTATAATTTACAGAAAGAACATATTACAGGGTGAAACAGATCAATTGAGGATTGTAATTGAGTCAAATAATATTTCTATATGAGCCTCGTACCTCAGTAATTGAGACCCGAGACGGTGTGCGGTTTTAGTCGGTCCGATTCGACATAACCACTCTCCATACTCCACGGGCGTGGTATCTGTGGGGATTTCCTCACGAAAAATAAGAGACGATTAGTCTCTAATAGTGCACAAATCGGAATAAGCGCACCGAAATCTAGTTTCTAATCTTTATGCGAACATTTGCGGATCTACTTTTCTAAACCATGGAATAACCATCTTTATTGCATACTTTTATATATTTTGTTTTCTCCGCATAATGAATTCTAAAAAAGTGAAACAATAGAAGAAATGACCTATTTCTTCATGCATTGCTCTCCTTATCGGGGAGGGAGGTGTCATCGAGCTCCCTCGCTCCCGCGGCATGTTGTACCTATCGTTATTACTCAAGTGATGTAGTACAGTTTGAAATCTGGACACGCGCCTCCGTCCACCTTACAAACATCATAATATACGAGCAAAAAATTGCATAAAAAGTACAATACAAAGTATTTTTTTAAATATGAAAGCAATTAGTATGCTAACTATTAAAATCGATTTAGATTTCGCCCCAAGATGGTCGTATAGGAGAATTTCGAATGTTCTCAGTAGCTCAGTGGCCAGAGCATTCCTGTCCACCGTGTGGGCATTCACCTTTTCCAATATAAATCTATTTGGATACAAAGTATACATACGAGCAGTTCTCTTTGGCTGACACAATCAATGTGAGACAATCTTCCAGTCTAGTGCATCAACATAAGGTTGCCTAGACTGATTTTATAAACATTTACAATTTACTTGACATATAAGAAGAAGTTGAACATAAGGTTGCTCCCAGTGACATCCGGAGCTCATACGGTTTTTATGGGGGCAACTGTCACTGACCGCTAAACCTCGAGAGGCAGCTTGTGCCAGGGTACCTACTGGCTAGCAGGGGCGGTTGGCTCGAACCCAAAGATCTTGGTGGAGCCCCAAAAACACCTGAGTCTATTACATTCAGTCTACGCAGAATATTCAACTATATTTGAAAGTATGCATATATAATCTTACATTCTTCATAATTCAAATATTATTAGCCATCATCTTCATGGAGACGCATTTTCCTAATTGCATCCGTGGCCATGATGACCTCGGAGCTCATAGTCCGCCTTCCGGTTCTTCCTCCTCTACTTCGCAACGATCTTGAGCGTCCATGGTAGTGAGACCATTCTCACTACCATGGACGCCCAAGACGTGGAAATGGTTCCAAGCATGTCAGTCTCCACGACGTCAAGGCATACTCTTACGCGATGTCAAGGACATGAATGCTGCCGCGGATGCGAGAGTTCCTCACACAATCTTTACGCCGCACATCCACTACAGCATTTTCATCTCTGTGACACACAGCTCTTGCTTGTGTCGCTCTAGTAGCGGCCACGCCTCACAACCATGTAAGAGGACAGGCCTAATGATCGTCTTATAGACCTGCCCTTTATACCTGACTGGCATTTTAGGATCACACGAGACACCACGCGCCAGTCATTTCTCGCCACTTGGCCTACGCGGCAGCAATGCGTGTCTTGACATCGTAGTCAATGTCACCAGTCACAAGGAGTACAGATCCCTTGACAGCATCTGTGGCGTAGTGGTAGTGAACGCAGCCGCCACGTAGGAGACGTGGTTTCGATCCCCGCTCGGTGCAAATGTTTGTATGCATGAATATGGGTATTTGCATTAGTCTGGTGCCTCGGAGAGCATGTTAAGCCGTCGGTCTCGGTAGCCATACGAACCTCTTTGGCAGTCGTGTTACGGGTAGTTGGAACCCTAAAAAGTCCAACAATAACGGTCTAGCTGCAATACTTCGATATTGAATGATGTCACCATTGGCTTATGGAGGTCAGAAGGCAGTCGCTTCACGGAAAATATGGAGGTACAGCCAAAGCCGCAGTATGGTATGGTATAGTATGGCGGGCTGGTTTCCGCAACTCCACGTCATGGCGCCGTTTTTGCGTAGCCGCAGTTAAGGCTGGTAAAGCGGATCCCCAGACTCTCGAGGTGAAAGCTTCAGATGCGACTGGGAATTAACGCTAGGATGAAGAAGAAGATAAAGTACAGATCCCAGGTACTTAACCTGGGCCGTGCGCTCGACCAAATCATCGCCTATGCGGACGGGTGTGGGATCCGTCGAGTTTACAGCCAAGTATTCTGTCTTCGCTACATTTAGCTTCAGACTGCCGCTCTCAAGCACCTCCTTCCACACTTCCACGGGTCCCACCAATCTATTATTAGATGTTACAATCGACAAAAGAAATGAGGATACACCTTTCCATACAACTTTATAACGGTATAACTTTATTAGTAGGCTGATGATGCTGGTTCTATTCGGCTTATCTTAAATCTATGGAACTGAACTGTCTGAAAGCAACTCATGGTCTAGTTTAACCTAGCCACAAGTATGACATTAGATAGAAATGGGCTTTCTAGCTTTGAGGATAGAAATCTAGTAATTTTGTTATACACATAATTTGTTTTAATTCTATTTTCATTTTGCCTTGAAGGCAATAACTTTTTATAAATACATGCAACAGGTACTACAGTTGAATATCTCTTCGACTGCAATAATCTTTTTTTTTTTCAAAGAACTAAAACATACAGTTCATAGAAATGCCCTGCATAGAATGACTCCGAATCTCCAAAGATAGGCCAATGTTTAATAATGGACTGTGGTTGACATGATGATAATGTTGATAATTACAAAACAATACACAGTATAAATATCAGAGTAGTTGATTATGATAGAACAAAGTCCACCATTAACGATTTTATAATTACTTTCAAAAAGTAGAATAGATTTCATCAAGTCACACAACAAACAGAAAACTAGAGGTTCACTACACTTTAGGACCATTCTGTTACCATATTTGCCATGCTGCAGAAAAAGAAGCTTTAAAACATATTTCCAATATAAACCTATTACATACTAATATTGGTGGTACTAATGTACCACCTAATGACTGCCAAATAAAGCTGTAATGGTAACATTCATTACAGCTGTACTTGGCAGTCAATGAGACATTGGAAAAGTACTGACTAAATAGTGTACTTTTTCATAAAGAGATATAGGTACCTGGGGCACTGCAGAATGTAGAATTGTAAAACCAATCTTAACCAATGTATCAAATAAATTGATACAACCCAAAATCAATCTGCATCATGTAATCTTTAAACTCAAATTATTTCTCTTATTTGAGAATTGAAAGGTTATCATAATTTTAAGTTTTACAACTTTGAATAAAATACAAGTAGAACTATATAGCACCATCATATCATTTGTTCAATCAAAGTTCAGTGTTTATTTAATTAAAACACTTTATAGACATAAACAACACAATTGTAACAATAAAACTACAGAATCAACTAATGAAAACTAAAGTATTTATAACTAAGTGTTCATAGACTGATTTATCTCAGCAAATGACCTGTGTCTTTTGTACTGACTATGATGACCTCTTGTTATCTTAAAGTGTGAAACCCAATGGAAACATACTGCTTCCTTATTTTTAGAGTACATTTGATGCTTTGCTGATAAGGAGTTTTGATATTATAATGATACAATACTACATATTATGATATCAAAATGATAATCAGTATGATACTATTCTTTTTTCTTTTTGTTCTATAAGTTTTGGTTTAACCACTATTTAGTTATTTTAAGCGAAATTACGCTTGAAATAAACACTTTTATTAAGCATTTATTCTAGTTATAATGTAGTACAGGCCAAAATAGATACTATATGTTCAACATATCACATGTACCAGGAAAATATCAATGTCAATTAACAGCATTAGTATAATAATATACAAGTTGTATTACATATGTGATTGTAAATAATATGAACTCACCTATAGGCCAAAGTCATACACTTAAATAGCTTTGTAAGAGATATCTCTATGGAAAGCTGTTGTTGCTGTTTACTTTCCTCCGTATCAGGCGTATAAGGTATAATCGACCTAGGTACCGTGTAAGTGGCGACTGTGGTAACTTTTTGGACATTTTGTTCTTCATCAGGAACAGTAACTAAGTCGTCAAAGTCATCTTGGGCTTCAGCTTCAAAATGTGACACCATGAAATGTCCAGAGTGTATGGATTCCTTCTCCGATCGGGATTGACGTTTATCAACCTGATACATTTTGATAACCGTACTGATAAATTCTTCAATTATATATTCCAGGTATATTGAATTACGTTTGTTTTAAAGGTCTATTAAGTTTTAGACTTGTCCATATTTTTACTTATCACTCAACTCACACTCACAGACACATTGTTTTTTTCATCTGACAGCTAACTAATGTTGCTAGATTATTTATTTACCTATATTTTGCTTTATTTTTTATAAATCGAATGTCTTAGTTTTCGTCATGCAATAATAATTATGTGCGTGTATTATATTGTGATTATATTATACTTTATTCATATAGCCTGCTGTAATCAAGTTTTATTCAGTAAATATAACATTTTTTGCAAACAGTCATATCATATCAAAGTTATCAAACCGTACTTAACGGTGAATTTAACAAGGTTGCAATACTGCACAAACAACAGAAGAAATTCCCAACAAGTTTTTTATTAAAATAGCGCCCACGGCCACGATGTTGGAAAAGGTAAAAATACCTCGCCATATTGCGGTAAACTATTGGAACTAATTTCTTCATATGGTAACAATCTATACAATGTCATTATGGTCATCTGTCAGTGTGGTGTCAATTGTGCGTGTTGTTGAGTTTGAGAGCGCTACAAAACTACAAAACTATAGTAATATGCCGAAAACTATTAAAAGTCAGTTAAGAAAAGTAATTTATAATATAACAAAGTATTTGTCGGATAAAAAGTAGGAAGGATTGGACTCTGTTCCTCTAAATAACATCACGGACCTTGTTGTCAACATGACGGGTAGGTACATCATAGAGTACGTGCAATTGAAATTGGCCTAATCTACTGATTTTACTGTGACTAATTATTATTCACATTTTTAGGTATATCCCGATCTTCTGTAATAAAAATACGAAGAGAAGGTCAAACGTCAAATGTATTTTCTACGCCTAAGAAAAATAAGCCTAACGCAAAAAAGAAAATCATGCTCGATTATTTTGATCTCTGTGCTGTTAGGCATAAAATACAAGAATTTTATGCAGTCCGAAAAACAATATCGCGTGGTCCCTGTTCTATACATAGTGTAATGTAACTGTATGTCTAACTTGTATTTACCATTCCAAGCAGTAAACTGTTATACGGATACTACTGTGTTGTGATTTGTGCCCAGTCCTTGTAACCAGTATAACACGCCGCGTCTATTTTTCTATTTTAACCAGAAAACTTAACAGAGAAAAACTTAACTTTTTAACAGAGAAAAAAAATAAAAAATTAGTGAAAGTTTTGTATATTAAACACGTACTACAAGTTGAAATTATCTTTTAAAATACGAAGCTGCATGAAATGAGCAAGCAATAGGTATATTAATTCGTTTGTAATATTGGACACGATCTTTTTTGTATCGCAACTTTTTTAAGAACAAAGCAACTTAATCAATGAAATTAAAAAAAAGGAGTCTATAACTCACTTTTGTGAATAATAGCAATGAAAAACATGACAGCCTCCGTGGCGTAGCGGTAGTGAACGCGGCCGCTACGCAGGAGGCGCGGGTCCGATCCCCGCTCAGTGCAAATATTTGTGTGCATTAAATATGGGTATTTGCATTGGTCTGGTCGTGCCTCGGAGAGCACGTTAAGCCGTCGGTCCCGGTTGCCATAAGGACATCTATGGCAGTCGTTACGGGTAGTTGGTGCCCTAAAAAGTCCAAAAACAACGGTCTAGCTGCAAAGCTTCGATATCGCCTAATGTTAACATTGGGTCGTGGAGGTCAGGTGGCAATCGCTTCACGGAAAATATCGAGGTCTAGCCAAATCTGTAGCTATGACTGGTAAAAGCGGACCCCAGACTCCAAGCTGAAAGCTTCGGATGCGACTGGGAATAACGCTAGGAGGAAGAAGAAGCAATGAAAAAGTCACAGTTTTATATTAGGTGTCATTCCGTGCTTAATTGCGGGGAAATAAAAGCCTGTTCATAAGCAAGTGTGTTGAAAAAATATTGGCATTTTACATGTGTATCACTATACTTGGTGTTGTCATAATCATAGATGTTTTTGGCGCCCCCAGTACGGGTTTTTTATTTTATTGGTCGGACTTTTTAATTTTTAATTAAATAATTTTGCACCGGTGCGGAATTTCGTCAACCGGTGAAAAACACCGGTGTTTTAGCAAGCTCCGGTGTTTCACCGGAGAAACACCGGTGCTTACTGTGGCCTTAGACAAAGTGACATTCTATTGATGGAATCGCTTTGAAGCGAACCGTTTTTAATGTTTAACAGTGGTTTACGTGACATTACGGTGGTTATAGTAATAATAATAATAATAAGCCTCTTATCCTGAACTCCTTTCTTCTTTCTTTGAGTTGTGGTTGTTTCTTTAGTTATAAGATATCTCTGAGTTCAGTGTGCCTCTTGGCAAAGGCCTCCTCTAACAGTTTCCATTGTGTTCTGTCTCTGGCAACCCTTCTCCATTTTGGGCCTGCCGTCAGTTTTAGTTCATCTTCCCATCTCTTGTTTTGTCCTCCTCTGCTCCTTCTCCCATCTCTAGGGTACCAGTCTGTTATGATGCTGCTCCACTTCTCTTGTGCATCACGCAGCATGTGCCCAGTCCATCTCCACTTCAAACTGTCTATTCTACTAAGTATGTCTGTGACTTTTGTCTTACTTCTTATAACGGTGTTACATATCTTATCTTGTTTCTTGATACCTATCATACTTCGTTCCATAGCTCTTTGACAGTGTTCCAGCATGTTTCTGTGATGTTTCGTGAGGGCCCAGGTTTCACTCCCATATATGATGCATGGGAGAACGCAGGTATTGAAGACCTTCTTTTTGATACCAGTACTAAGATCTTTGGATTTCATGATCTCTTTCAGTGACCAATATCTCTTCCATCCGTTAGCTATTCGTCTTTTGATTTCTTTTGTGGTTGTGTCTGTATGTGAGATGATTTGCCCCAAATAGATATATTCGTCAACATATTCAGCAGGTTGATTGTTGATTTTTATTTCATATTTGTTTGCATTCGTTAATAGTTTCGTTTTGTTTATGTTCATGGCTAAACCCACTTTTTCGCTTTCTTTATTTAGATCTTGTATCATTTTTTCTAGGATCTCTGGTTGTTCTTCAAACAAAACAATATCGTCGGCGAATCTGAGATGGTTTAGTTTTTGACCATCTATATTTAATCCATGTTGGTCCCAGATTAGCTTTCGAAAAATGTTTTCCAGCACCGCCGAGAACAGCTTTGGGGACATCGGGTCGCCCTGTCTGACGCCTCTCTTTACTTGGAATGTCTCACCCAAGGTTTCCAGTTGTACTCTTGCCTTACTGTTGGAGTAGATGTTTTTAATGGTGTTTATGTACACTGTAGGAATTCCCTGATTTCGTAAGCTTTCCCATATAGCTGTGTGGCTAATGCTGTCAAATGCCTTAGAGTAATCGATAAAAGCCATATATAGCGGTTTGTTGTACTCATTGTATTTTTCCATAATTTGCTTGACTGTGTGAATATGATCTATCGTGGAGAAGTTTTTCCTAAAGCCAGCTTGTTCCTTCGGTTGGTTTTCATCCAATATGTTGCTTATTCGGTTTAAGATAATTTTGGAGAAAATTTTATATATCGCACCCCTATTCAAACAAAGAAATAACTCAAAATTCATGTTTTATGAGATTTCATCAAAAAGTGTAATAACTTTACTAGGAGAAAGGTTTCACTCGAACAGCCATTGCAATACGATCAAATTGAGCAAGATAAAACGTAGTCCGTCTCTTTCTCACTAACGCGCGTGAACAAGTTGGTACCGGTAAAGTGAACGATTCATTGATGCGCCAGCTCCGTATGAGGTCGGATCGTTGCTTGTAGGAATAAAAGTGAAATAAAACAAAATAATTCGGTGCATTGCTGGCAGTTAACTATAACATTGTTTATTATTTAATCTAAAAGTGCATTAATTAAAACTTATTTCGCTTTATTAGTAAAAATATTATAAGTTGTACGTACAATTTTCGATTTAATTCTGTTTCATTTGAAACAATGTGAGTTTTTTTAATTCCTGTTCAACTTATTGCAGTTTTATTTTAAATTTTTTAAAATGGACTGAATAATAATACGACTTGTTTTACTTTTTTACTGTAAATCCACGGGAATCATCATAGATTTTTTAGTTGATTCTGCTTATTATTAATTTCGCGACGAACATTTTTTTATTTCTTTAATTTAATACATTATTCAACTAACATACAGCCATATTTTTTTAAACCACTTAGGTGGCAGATAAGCACACGGCCCACCTGTTGGAAAGTGGTTCGTGGCCTATGGAAGTATGCAACACCAGGGGCGTCACACTCGTGCTGCCGACCCTAAAGATACCTTCTAATGTCCTTCTTGAGAAGCCCCATATTATTTTAGTCGCTTGGGAAATCCACCGCGGGGAGTTCATTCCACAGCTTGAGTGTGCGAGGGATGAATTTCCTTTCATACCGCACAGTGCACACCGTTTCCGGTTGCAATGTGTGAGGATGAATTCCCCGCCTATGGCGAAAGGTGCGAGAATAGAATGTAGCTGTGGGCATCATGTCAAACAGTTAATCTGAGCACAAACTATTGTAATATAGGCGGTAGAAAACACACAGTGAGGCAAAGTCTCTTCTGAGACTGAGAGGTTCTACATCGCCTGTAAGTATGGGATTGCCGACAAGCCTCAACGCCCCTCTTCGCACCAAGTCAAAAGGGTCAAGCTGGCACGCAGGCGCTCCGGCAAAAAGGTGTCAGTAGTACTCCATGTGGGGCCGAACCTTCGCCTTTTATAGGAGGAGCCGGTGCCCCACTGTGAAGTACTGCTTCGCTCTGTTGAGCAACCCAAGTCTCTTTGATGCCAACTTGACCTTGTCTGCCAGATGACTTCAGTATTGGACGTCGTTGGAGATGTCGACACGAAGTATCCCGATACTTGTGGTAATGATAAGCGCTGTGCCCAGAAATTGCGGCGCTACAACAAATGGAGCCTTCTTAGCGGTGAATACACATATTACTTGTGTCTTAGTGGGGTTGAATTGGACTAAGTTTAGTCGTCCCCAATCGGATACTCCAGAGAGAGTAGTCTTGATTTCGGACAAAGTTGTTTGCAACTCTCCTCCACTTCAGACCTAGGGATATTTTCACGGCCCATGTAATACGTGTCCCCGGTGCTATCATCTGCATAACAATGGATGGAGCCATCAGACAGCATGTCATTAATATGCAGCAGAAACAGGGTCGAAGACAACATGGAGCCTTGTAGAACTCTAGCGTTTATGTCCATGCAGTTCGAGCAACTGCCATCGACGACGGCTTGAATACTTCTGTTGGACAAAAAACTGGCAATCCATACGCATAGTCCTATGGGGAGTCAATAGCGTGGCAACTTCGCAAGACCTCTGTGCCAGACCCAATCGAAGGCCTTCGCAATATCTAGGTTGACCGCTAGTGCCTCACCTCGACTTTCGATGGCTTGCGCCCATCGGTTAGTGAGATACAATAGGAGGTCACCGGTAGAGCGACGGTGACGAAAACCGTACTCGCGGTCGCTCAGGAGATCGTTACCACTAAGGTATCTCAGGAGCTGTGTATTAATCATACGCTCCACCACTCTCACCTTCGAGAGAAGTGAGGTGATAGCGATAGGCCTGTAATTGGACGGATCTGTTCTGTCGCCTTTCTTAGGCACAGGATGCACGAATGCAGTCTTCCTCGAAGCCGGCACCTGTCTCGTGGAATAGGAGAGCGCGAAAAGGCGTGTAAGCACTGGCCACAACTCAGGGGCACCGTGCTTAAGCACCATCGCCAGTACATCATCCGGCCCATTTGACTTCCGAACATCTAGGGATTTAAGTTTACGCCGGACCACCCGTTGCGTGACTTTTACTTCAGGTATGGAAGCACCACAGCTGGGAATAATAGGCGGCTCGGAGTTCCCGTCGTTCATAGTCGAGTTTGACGCAAAGAGATAACCCAAGAGATCGGCTTTCTCCTTAGCGCCATGGGCCAGACTACCGTCGGGTTTTTGCAGTGACGGAAGACAGGACTGGCAGAAGATTCCCTCGGCAGCTTTGGCGAGCACCAAAAAGCACGACTACCTGATGGGTACCGCGCAAGACGCTCGCCAATTCCGCCGATGAATTCAAACTTAACCCTGGCGGTTGCTTTTTTACTGGACCTCGAGGTAGCTATTGGTAAGAGCTGTTGGCCGCGATGGTTCAAGCCCCGCGAGAGTCACTTGCGCCGGGACAAAGCAGTGGTCCAAAGTACCGAGTGGTGCATCCACATTCACGGAGCACTCATCCGGGCTCGTAGTCAGCAGAAGGTCCAGTATAGCTTCAATGGGTGTCGATGTCTGGTATTCTAATGATAGAATGCACCAGTTGTGAGAGTTCATAGGTCAAGGCGAAGTTGTGTACAGCCCTTCCCGCAAAATCAGTTTCGGTGGACCTCAACCACTCCACGTGGTAAGCATTGAAGTCCCCCAAGAACACTAAGTCCGCGGTAGGATACTGCTCGATTAACCTGTCCGCCGACCGCTGCAGATGCTCATACAGTTGAGCCTTGCCCAGATCACCGCTATGAGACCTGTAGAGGCACGCATCGATACGGGTGTGGCCAACGTGATCTATACGCACCTTTTTGTTGTTTGTTAATTATCCCTACTAATATTATAAATGTGAAAGTAACTCTGTCTGTCTGTCTGTCTGTCTGTCTGTCTGTCTGTCTGTCTCGCTTTCACGCCCAAACCACTGAACCGATTTTAATGAAATTTGGTATAGGGGTAGATTAGACCTCGAGAAAGGACATAGGCTATGTTTGGTCGCGATAACCGACATCCACGTGGGCGGAGCCGCGGGCAAAAGCTAGTAATATAATATAATATTACTTTATCTACTTTGGAAAAGTATTAAATTAATGTTAATTTAAATAAAAAACTGAAATAAAAGTAAACACATCAAAAACTTATAAATAATTGTATAATAAAACTGCATTATTTTGATTTACATGGTGCCATTTCGAATGTACTGAAAAAATATTTTATCATAAACTGAATTAAGTACGAACTTTTTTTTAATTAATATAAATAAATTACCTATGTTTATAAATAAGGATATTCTCTATAACAATTAATTGCTATCTTTATCAAATTATCCATTTCTATTTTTAGAACGTACTTATCTCATTTACTTTATTTTTAATTAAATATTGAAGTACACTGCGCGAAGGTGTCAAACTTTATTTGCGTTTTCCCACAAATACGTAATTTTGAGTTATTTCTTTGTTTGAATAGGGGTGCGATATGTTAGACATCAGACTTATTGGCCTGTAGTTCCCTATGTCGTCTTTCTGTCCTTTCTTATGTATGAGAATGATGTGGGATGTCTCCCATTGTTCCGGAACCTGCCCTGATCTCAGGATGTCGTTGAAGATTTTAGTTAAAATGGGGAGCAGTTCTTCTACGGTTCCTCTCAGTAACTCGTTTGTGATTTTGTCAGGACCTGGTGCTTTGTCTAACTTTTGGCTCAGTATGGCTTTCCTAGTTTCACCGGGTAATATGTCAGGTTCCGGGTTCAGTAAGGGTAGCTTGTAATTTGGGGTTTCTCGACTTACATGTGTAGTGATGTCCTGGTTGGAATATAGATTGCGGTAGAATTTTGTAGCTATTCTATTTATGTTCTTTCGGCCTGTTACATTTCTTTTATTGTTTTTCAATTTCGGGATCCATTCGTTTGATTCTCGGAGTTCTTTTAAAGCTTTTCTAGTTCCTCCTGTCCTCGCTATATGTTTTTCTAGGGTTTGCAACCTTTTGACTTTCCTGTCCTTTCTGATGCCTTCATTAATTTTCTTGCTTAAATCAGTTATTTTTTGGATGTTCTGTTTCCTTATTTTGCAGTCAAGCAAATTTTTTCTATCTTTTATAAGTTGTAGTGTTGAGTTACTTAAACTGTATATTTTATGTTGTGTCCTTTTTTGGTCTCTTTGACATGTAATTTTGTTTTGTAGTTTGTTGTAGCTTGTTTTTACATCTGTTGTATCGGTTTCTAATAGTTCTCTGCTGAGTATTGACAGGGAATTCACCATTATTGTGTTGAGTTCTGTGCTGCATGTCGGAAGTGTGTCATGTATGGCAAACTTTCTGGATCTTTTGGGTGGTTTAGTCTTGAGTGACGCTCTTACCATGCGGTGGTCGGGTTATAGTAATAATGATATGTGAAAAAATGTATTTCGAGTTAAAAAGACACAAATTTCATAAAAAATATAAATTAAATATATTAATGATTTATGTCAATTTCATACTACAATTAGCGATTCCACTGGCGTTTTCGCCAATAGAATGTCACATTGTCTAGGGCCCCTGTGCTTAGAGCGGAGGATAAAGAAAAATTATTTTAATTTGAAATTTTGTTTTAGTACCAATTTATTTTTTATTAAAAATATAATTATAATGTATACCTATAGCAATACCTATATTATTATTATAATGGATTAAAATGTAAATATTATTTACTAGCTGACCGATTTGTGTTCATGATAATCATTTTTCATACATAATTCAATTAATATTAAAAAAACAATACGATTATCGTTTTCGAGGGTTTCGGGTCGGGGTATGTAATGTAATTACCTACAGTACATAATAGGTATTATCAAAGATGGCAGACTCGAAATTTCCAATAAAATCAATATGGGTATCGTTTTCGAGGTTAACAGGGCTGCTAATTACGAATATATCATCCATTTAGCAATCAAAGATGGCGGACTTGAAATTTTCAATAAAATCAATATGGGTATCGTTTTTGATCATTGATCGCTAAATGGATAGTATATTCGTAATTAGCAGCTCTGATAACCTCGAAAACCATACCCATATCGATTTCATTGAAAATTTCGAGTCCACCATCTTTGATCGCTAAATGGATAGTATATTCGTAATTAGCAGCCCTGTTAACTTCGAAAACGATACCCATATCGATTTTATTGAAAATTTCGAGTCCGCCATCTTTGATCGCTAAATGGATAGTATATTCGTAATTAGCAGCCCTGATAACTTCGAAAACGATACCCATATCGATTTTATTGAAAATTTTGAGTCCGCCATCTTTGATCGCTAAATGGATAGTATATTCGTAATTAGCAGCCCTGATAACTTCGAAAACGATACCCATATCGATTTTATTGAAAATTTCGAGTCCGCCATCTTTGATCGCTGGATAGTATATTCGTAATTAGCAGCCCTGATAACTTCGAAAATGATACCTATCCGCACGATTGCTCTCTCTAGACGTCTCCATCGATCGACTGTATTAGACTATGCTTACATCCCCTATTCCCCCCTTACCACTTTTTTCGCGATAAAAGGTAGCATATGTCGGTTCCCAAGCTCTAATTCCTCTATGTACCAAATTTCATCAAGTGGCGCCTAACAGACAAACAGACAGACGGATAAATATTCAAACAGACAGACAGACAGACACGGTCATTTATAATATTAGTATAGAGTAAGTAACAATGGATTTGAGATAATTTTAAAGCAATTAGTTTGCTAAACTAAACAAATTATAATAAATTGGAAAAAGCGAAATCAATTCTCGGGCGGGACTCGAACCCGCGATCTTTCCCTTACAGGGGGAACGCTCTGACCACTGAGCAATTTTTTCCAATACATCCATCTTACGAATTTATCCCTACCTACATAATAAAAATGTAAATAAAAAATAGCTTTGTGTTGTGAGGAGAATAAGAACCGGTGAAAAAACCGGTTTTTCTCCGGTTCATCGGTTAGGTTTTTTTCACCGGAGCTTCACCGGTTTTTCTCCGGTTTCGCCGCACCGGTGCAAACCTCTATTTCCAATCCAATGTATCACTCTACTCTGGGAATACCCTTGCTTGCTTGGCTTGTACTACTATGTTATAAAAAAAACCTACTATTACTATTTATTACTACTACTACTACTATTACTATTACTATTTTACTATTTTTTTGTACTTTACATATACTTACCTACATTACTATACTACTCACATGAACTCCACAGAGTTCACAATTTACCGTATTTGGATGGTTTATATTGGATGACTCAAATACCGATCAAATCAACGGTGGCTGCTGGCTGCACTGCATGTGACCAATACCGTTCGTGATGGAGCAAACGCGCACTCATTTTCATCCTCCTCCTCCTGTTAGTCCCGATCTTCGGAAGTCCGGGTCCAGGGTCCTCTTAAATATGACGTAGCTTGTTTTTTTTTTGGCTATATTGGGAGGGACTGTCGCTGACCTCCCGGCTTTAAACTTCAGCACGGAAGCGCTCGGTGAAATACCGCTAAGCGGCCACCCATCCAAATGGTAACCGAGCCTAGGTAGCTTAACCCACTGATTTTTTACCGAACAATGAGCACATCTGGCCACGAGCGCTTCCTAATGGCACTGTTTTATATCATAGGCGCTTTGGTTCGAATAGCTGTAACTTCCGTAATGTACCTATCTTACTTTGTGGTAGCAGCGAGCTCCCCGAATCTACCCCAAGTGCGTGTCTGTGTCAACATAACTGTCATACGTCATATGTTAATGACATATGATTTGACTTCAGTCACTTCAGTCCAGAGTTCAAAGACAAAATGTGACATATTTTTGCTTTTCGCGCGAAGCTACCTACAGGATTTACTATTTGTGTATTAATTGCGAGATATTTTTAATAATAAAAATAGTTTTACAAGTGTATGTGTTTGTGATAGTTTACTTGAATATAAATTTTGATATATTATTTTACTATAGAGACTGTATTACTAGAAATGACTTCGATGCCGAAATATAAGAACTTATCGGTAGGACACAAACAATCTCCTATTGAAATGAAAGAGAAAATGAGAAAGGTATGTAACTAATTTCAATTACCTACATATGTACATATCTAAAAACATACAAATAAAAGGTGATCCTATAGTTTGGTGCTGTTTATTATACAAAGTGTCTGTTATACTAGAAGAAATTGCTGAAAATAAGCAGCTTAGGGTCAATATAATCATTTTAAATGAATAAATATCAATGATCAGACTAATAGATCTACATTGTGAGCCATGTGACCACTGTACCATCTAATTGAATGCAATTTTAAGAAATATATAATTAAATTACCAATGTTCTTATATTTTATACATTAATAGAAAATAGAATGATTAAACATCATGCACAATAGTTCTACAATTATTCATAAATATGTCTTTTTACTTAATGGTCCCAACAGCTAAAACTACCTACATTTGTATAAAATGATCATAAGTTAACATTGGAGCCTTCATCATTGTTCTTAAATTGTTAATCTGGTTGTTAGCTTTCGAAGTAACACAATGTTAACCACTACATACCTTGCACGAACCCATATCAATTACTTTCTGCTGAGTGATGAAGATCATACATTTATTTACAAAAATGGATACAATATTCCTGGCCACAGCTAGTATCCTAGACTCTTTTCTTTTCAGGATTACAAAGCTAAAGTTCATAACTGCCGCGGAATGTTGATGGATAAGCTTCGTGGATCTGTTACAGAAACAGATTTGCATGAAACATTGACTGACTTATATAAAAGTATGTTTAATTTCACTGAAAATATAAATACTGACGAATTTGAACTTATGGATGAACTAAAAAAAGAACTGGTACAAGAAGAATTGGAATGGTATGTAACTATTGAAATTAATTTTAATAATTTGATTGAAAGGTCTAGTATGATTAATTTTAATTTATATACTGATTAATGACTATAGACTAGTGTATATATATATATATATATATATATATATATATATATATATATCAACTTCTTATTCTTCTTTCTGACACCATTATAATATATCCAAAATTGCTCTTTGGAACCTGGGGTCGGCTCTCCTCATCACCTTCACACCTTTAACCTGAATGTCAATTTTACATATTGCAGGTGGATCAAAGAATGTGAACGAAGCCAAATGTTGAATGTTGACTGGTCTTCAATGGAAGAAAACAACAATGTTATATGTCCTGTGTGTCAAAAGATCAATTTGCAACTAAGTCATGGGAATCTAATCTGCACATATTGTAACATCACTATACCAACAGAAAAATCATTAACTGAAATTAAAAAACATATTTTAAGTTTGGTAGATAATCATAATTCCATTTGTAATATTGATGTTCAGTTTGTCGTAGTGAATGAAGTAAAAGAAACTCATGTTTACTTACTATGCGAAAGTTGCACAGAAATGAAATTGGTGATATAATTTTAGTAAGAGTGTATAGGACTTATTAAAACTTTTTCTGATTTATGAAAATTGAATTTGAAAATATTTTCAGCTTGGACAAACTTTGTTTTTGGTAAAACCAAAAATTTGTTAATTTAATTTTATTTTATATAATATAGTTTTTTGAAACAAAGTACCTATTTAGAATAATATAATAGCCAGATTCATTCATCTGAGTGTTATCTCGTGGATCGAACTGCTGCTGCTGTCTGTGATGGCTTTGACACTTGTGTGTCACTGTAAGTTATGTTGGTAAAAGTGAAAATATTACTACTTACCTATTATTAGTTTATCTAAGTCATTGTTATTTGTGTGCCCTCTAGCAGAAGTAAATTGGTCTTAATGATTTTCATATTTTTATTCATGTCTTTATCTGTATGATACTGAGAAAGACTTTCCCACAAACCTCTAACAACCAAACATCACACGCAACTACTAATACTTCCATTGGGGAAGCTGTTGAAAGGATGTGTGATCAGCCCTGCTGAGTGGGCCATTTCACCCATATCCCCTAAATGACGACTGCCATGTTCGTATGGCAACCGGCGTCGACTGTTTAACGTACTAAACCAGACCTATGCTCATATTCATGCATACAAATATTTGCACTGAGCGGGGATCGAATCTCCTCCCTCCTGTGTAGCGGTCGCGTTCACTACTGCCACGCCACAGAGGCAGTGAACATGCAACTAACACCAGTCTCTACTAAATGCACACATCTGTGAGGAAATTCACTAAAGGTGCTTCTAAACGGGCGATGTTTTAGTGCCCTTCTAAACGGGCCATGTTTTTCTGCAATATGTGGCTGCACTATTGGCAACTGATTGCCCGGCAATATCAAAAATATTTCATTGCAACTAATGGCCGAACAATCAATGGCCGGGCAATGTGTTGCAAATATGCCTGCAATAGTATAGCTCTTGATGCAGATTCATAAACGGGCTACACAAACCGGCAACAATGGCTGACGAAATCACACTTGTTGCAGCAGCTTATATTGTTTTATTAAAAAATAAACAGAAAAAGAAGAGATTGTGGATTCGACCTTACTTAAATAGGCGTGAAACTTTAGATAATTTAAGTCTAGAAATAAGCCTTGACAGTAAATTATTTAACAAATCGCGTAGAAAAGGATAGACTGTGCTATAACAAAGAGAGCGACTGAAACAACAATAGAACTGGCCGAGCAATATTGCAGTAAAATCGACCGCCTAGCGATCGTCCGGCAACCCATCGCGGCAACATCGGCCATATGTGGCAACACAAAACATGTTTGGCTATATAGCCGGGACATTATCACAGACATTACTGCAATACTGGCCGGTATTGCTTGCAATAGTTGCAATGTTGCCGGGCCACAGTGTTGCAGCCACTAATTGCAGTAAAACATTGCCCGTTTAGAAGCACCTTTACTGCAATTAGTGGCTGCAACACTGTGGCCCGGCAACATTGCAACTATTGCAAGCAATACCGGCCAGTATTGCAGTAATGTCCCGGCCATAATGCCAAACATGTTTTGTGTAGCCACATGGCCGATGTTGCCGCGATGGGTTGCCGGACGATCGCTAGGCGGTCGATTTTACTGCAATATTGCTCGGCCAGTTCTATTGTTGTTTCAGTCGCTCTCTTTGTAATAGCACAGTCTATCCTTTTCTAAGCGAATTGTTAAATAATTTACTGTCAAGGCTTATTTCTAGACTTAGATTATCTAAAGTTTCACGCCTATTTAAGTAAGGTCGAATCCACAATCTCTTCTTTTTTTTCTGTTTATTTTTTAATAAAACAATATAAGCTGCTGCAACAAGTGTGATTTCGTCAGCCATTGTTGCCGGTTTGTGTAGCCCGTTTATGAAACTGCATCAAGAGCCATACTATTGCAGACATATTTGCAACACATTGCCTAGCCAGTGATTGTTCGGCCCTCAGTTGCAATGAAATATTTTTGAGATCGCCGGGCAATCAGTTGCCAATAGTGCAGCCACATATTGCAGAAAAACATGGCCCGTTTAGAAGGGCACTAATGATAACTGAGAAAAGTAAACTGCATTATCATTTATCAGGTCTTATTTAATGACTTGTTTAAAATAAACTTACGTTTAATCAGACCTCATTTTTAATTGACTTGTAGATGGTGAATGAAACAATGTTTACAAAATAAAAAATGACATTTTATTTCAATTCATGAAGCATGGTAACAAGGTATATTTTTAATCTGTCATATCTGGGTTAGAACATTTCATTACATGTGATTAATTCCTACCAAAAGATTAGACTAAACGGTAACTTGTATAAAATGTACATTTAATAATAATATGTAGTATAAAACAGTACCATTATTTCACGATATTATTATACTTTTTAGTTGAATTTATCCTTAGCATAAAATGGTCAACTATGTGAATTACTCTAGGCCTGAAAATAAAAGTTTTCAGTCAATTCTATATTTGTAATAGTCAACAACTTGAGTAATGTTTTAAGGCATTATAATATAATCTGTACAACCATAAATATTATTATCATTCAAGTTTAACACTTGTTCTGTTCCCTCCATTTATTAGCACGAATAAACAGAAAACAACTGTTAATAGAAAAAAAAAACAATAACGATTTATTTTAATTACTAAGAGGATGTGAATTTAATTGAAAAGGATCAACAAAATAATTTGGTATTGTACAGATTATAAAAAAAAAAGTTAAACAGCTACATTTTGCATAATATTTAGAAACTGTTAAATGGCAAACACATCTGATATTACTTAAATAAAATTACCAAATATTGTTGTTACATTAAAATTATATCTCCTAATTAAATCTAGTATTAATTCATTCTCTATGTTTAATAACTAATGTTAGTTTTGGCGGGTCTTGTAGGGCTTTTCACAATTGAACTAGGCATATATATATTTAGGTACAAACCACACACTTCTTTAGGTACTATAATAAAATTATGAAGAAATAATAGACAAATTGAATTAAATTATTATGGACATAATTGCAACAGAAATAATAACTGAATGTACCTCAAGTTTCTTAATGTACTTATTTGATCATACTGTTTCTGTGACCTTAACTAAATGTTTCAAATTATTTATGTTATGGGACGTTGATGATGTCAGAAAGTTAACAGGACAAGTATAAACCCGCTTTTCAATCAATTAATACAGACCATTATTTAAATTAACACAACACTTAACTATATTCAATTATTTCTAAAGGTAGGTACTCACTATATAGGTAAACCTTGCACATCCATAAGGTCTTCATGTTGCGGAGCGTGCGAGAGAGTATGCGCACTAGAGGTTGGCGGTACAGCGAAGTGATGGTGATGCGGTCTTGGACGACGAGGTGAGCGTGCATTGATTATGCGTGGTTTGTGTATTTCGTCCATCACTGATGGCGCCACGTAAGTGAAACCCTGATATAAACACAAACTGTTAGGTACAGTAAATTTGCATATATGTTATTTTTCTTTTTTTATCATACCTGCTAAATAAATTTTTCTGTCATGCAACATTACAAAAAATTGCATAATAAGCATTTATAGAAAAACCCATGTTTGTAACTGTAATTAATGCTTAGGTTTTTTGTATATCAATGTTAACATCTTACTAATACTATAACTTACTTCGCCCGCGTGAACTTTTTTTTTTTTTGTGCGAAACTAGAATAGGCACTCTGTTCAGAACAGGGTTTCTTAAACTTTTGGCTTCACGAACCCCTGTTTAAGCTTCTAGATGACAGCAAACCCCTCACTCACATAAGTACCTGTATTGTAGCAAATGGTAAAAGAAAATTCACCATTGTGCATGAGAGTTGGAGCTTCCTGTCTAGCAAAATCAAAGTCATCCTTTTTAAATCAGCTTGATGAGTTTCATTAAAGAACCTGTGAGAGCGAGCTACGAATAAAATCGCATGCCCACCACGATGCGCCACCGTGTGTGCCGTACCGCACGTGTCTACTAGACATCGAGTCACCATTACATGAATATTATAGCGAAGCCCCTACCGTCGAATGGCGAACCCCTAGGTGTTTGAGAAACCCTGCTTTAGAACATCAGCTATCTACAGTAAAATCGGCACAGCCACTTCGGAGATTACCGAACAAACAGACATAGTCACACAAACTTAAAAACCACCTACATAATATTCACAGAGGTTTTCTCCAGAAGAGAATTCTGTTCAAATTATGTAGGTTTACTATAACCCTAAAATAAATGAGCCTGCCTGTAAACATTTCAAAAATAAAATAAAATAAAATGTTACCTGAAACATGAGGTTGGCACTTTCACTTAAGGTAGACTCATCAGGTGAATCGATAGGTGTTTGAAGAGTGAATCTGGTGTCGAACTGTGAGACATCATCTTCACTTGTCTGAAAAATAATAGGAAACATTAGTATATTATGTTAGGTTAGTTTGTCAATACAAATACAATAATATCGATGGTGAAAATTATGTAATACCAGCTGTTGCCCGCGGCTACGCCCGCGAGAATGTCGGTTATCGCGACCAAACATAGCCTATGTCCTTCACCAAAGTCTAATCTACCTCTACACCTAATTTCATCAAAATCGGTTCAGCGGTTTAGGCGTGAATATGTAAGACAGACAGAATTACTTTCCCATCTATTATATAAAAACGAATCCCTAAATGTGTTGCTAAGCACAAATCTCGAGAACGGCTGAAGCGATTTCGCTAATTCTTTTTTTAGAATATTCCCTGAAGTACGAGGATGGTTCTTACGGCGAGAAAAAATTAAAAAAAGGCGGTACGAAGTTCGCGGGGTCAGCTAGTTTATAATATTAGTATGGATTAACTTCCCAAAAAAGTGGATTAAAATATTACCAGTCTAGGTTTGATTGGAGGTTCCAGTCTTCTGGCAAAGACATCATCCCAATGAACATGTTTGAAGAAGGCATGACCACGTACAGCTGCTGCACCTTGTGCTCCCAGACGTTGAGTTTCTGATCGTTTCATTAGGCGGCGTATCAAATCACGTGCGTCTTGTGTAAGGTAGGCAGGTAACATAAGTTTACCTTTTAATATTTTCTCTATTGTTTTTGTACGATTGTCTCCAGTAAATGGTGGCTGTAATTGCAAGGTTTATTTAGTTATTTTATACAAACACATGAACATTAGACTATGCACTGTGTTGTGGGATTGTACCTATTTTGTGCAAATAATACTGAGAAATATTTAGTTGCATGCATGTGTTGAAATATTTAGTGCAATATACATTGATTCAACCAACCTGTCCAATTAGCATGTCATACATTAATGCTCCAAGACTCCACCAATCTACAGCTTTACCATGACCACTTCTGGTTAATATCTCTGGTGCCCTAAAAAGTAGCAACTACTTTAAAAAAAAATCATTACAAATACCAAATATTATGTTTTTAAAATCAGAGGCATCATTTGAATATACAATATAGGTAGAAATAATTCCCTGAAAAAGCTTTTTAAGAAACCTTTAGAAATAAGCTTCATAGCCACTGATACTGAAGAAACAGTAGGTATTATAAAAGAGCTGACAATTTTTATATCTTCTATTCATAAAGGAATATTTATGCCCGCTACAGACGCTCCAATTCGGTCGGGTCCAACCACCCAACCGCTTCCGCAAGCCGACAAGTGTCGCCGTTTCGGGAAAAATAAAAAAGTCAGTGTTGCCGTTTCGGTAAAAATAAACTTTACCAAAATGTCACTAGATTGTAAGGAATAAAATAATTAAAATATAATAATAATAAATAATTATTTTTTTATTTTATTCCTTACAATCTAGTGACATTTTGGTAAAGTTTATTTTTCCCGAAACGGCAACACTGACTTTTTTATTTTTCCCGAAACGGTAACACTTGTCGGCTTGCGGAAGCGGTTGGGTGGTTGGACCCGACCGAATTGGAGCGTCTGTAGCGGGCATTAGGGTGCTTGTACACGGTGCAAGTAGCTGGAGCATGTCGATGCACATGCGCGGGTTATATGCATCGTAAACTGAATGTAACTTGCGCACGTCTGAACCTGTTCAAGTTAACATTAACCTACCAGCAAACTACCCGCGCAAGTGACAGTAGTTTGCTTTGGTACATGCGCGAGTCGCTATACCCGCACATGTTTTTAAACGGTAAGTTTACGATGCATATAACCCGCGCATGTGCATCGACATGCTCCAGCTACTTGCACCGTGTACAAGCACCCTTACCGTTTAAAAACATGTGCGGGTATAGCGACTCGCGCATGTACCAAAGCAAACTACCCGCGCAAGTGACCCGCGTGACGTGCGGCGCGCGCGCGCGGGTCACTTGCGCGGGTAGTTTGCGGGTAGGTTAATGTTAACTTGAACAGGTTCAGACGTGCGCAAGTTACATTTTAAACAAATGATTTTACAAGAATTTTTGTTCGTCGAGACATTTTGACGCGATTCAAGTAATAAAGCTACCGCGCGAATAGCTGATATACATGTAGCTCTTCACCAGGAGCAAATAACTTGTGCATACTGCTTGCGCAAGTAGCCCGTGTCTTAACTTGCTCCAGTTATTTGTACCATGTACAAGTAAAAGCGGGTAACTTGAACAAGTAACTTGCGCATATTACTCACGCGTGTAACCCGCATCTTTACTTGTTCCAGCTACATGCACCGTGTACAAGCACCCTTAGTATCTTTGTCCATATCAAATAAATTATTTAAATATTATTATACTTACATGTATTCAATTGTCCCACAGAATGTATGAGTGACAATACCTTCTTGGATGTGTTCTTTGCACAGACCAAAATCTGTGAGCTTTACATGACCTTGTGCATCCAATAGCACATTCTCTGGTTTCAGATCACGATAAATTATTCCAAGACTGTGTAAATGCTCCAGTGCCAATATAATTTCTGACAAATAGAAGCTGAAATTAAAAGCAATTAAAGAGTAAAATAATCATATGTTAAACAAATCATTGGCCACACACATATTACATCATTTATTATTTCTCAAGTTACCAAAAATATGATATTGTCAGAAGTACATGCAATTATCACACATTGCAATAAAACTATTTTTAAAATGTATTGTGTTATTTCATTATTGGCACTGATCCTGACATTTCAATTGCTTTTCAGCAGCCATTTTGGCCAGAGTTACATGAAAAAAATTGTGATAGAAACCATTAAAAATAATTGTAATATGGAAAAATATTTTTTCTCTAATCATGTCAGATATACATTCTCAATATGATCTTTGATTAGTTTATTTAGAAAGTGACTACAGACCATTAGACAGCTACTAACTACTCACCATGCTGTGTCTTCTAAGAATATGCCCTCACGTTCAAGGTGCATGAACAGTTCACCACCACTTAAGTATTCTAAAATTAAGTATAACTTGCCTCCAGTTTGAAAAGCATATACCAATTCCACTATAAAAGGATGCTGAAATTTTTAATTAATATAGCTTTAGTCAAAACAGTTACATTTATAATACAGGTAAATAGGTATTTAAACTATCAACTAATATTATTATTAGAGATAACATGTGTTGTTTTGTATGTGTAACCAGTGGTAGTAGTGGTCCTTGTAATAAATAGTAATGAAAGAGTGTAGACAGATATATTTACACTTAATACTATTACACCATTAGCCACCAATACTTCATTCCTCCATGACCATGGCTCTTGCAACAAAGTTAAAATATTGGAAACTCAAAACAACACATGGCATTTAACCCGATTTACATGTTAGAGTATGTGGGGTTCAGGTTTTTAAAGATCAAGTCAACCTCATTTGTATGCCAGTAAACTTGCCGATTAATGTACGTGGCACAAGATTTTTTCATGGGGTCAAAAGGCTCTTTGAGCCAAAATAAATAATAAAGCTTATTGTAGGAGGGTACAAGAGTGCAAACTTCAGATAGTCTGGATTGATGCTCTGATGAAGACACTAGGTTTATATGACTGTATTATCTAATAGAATTTTTTTAATGCAAATAGTGCTTAATTTTTAACTGTAACAGGAAATCAGAAAACAGCCTCGGAAACTGTGTGGCGTGACTGATAGATGTTGCAAATTGAATTTGAAAAACATAATTACCTTAACTGCCTCTAATATATTTCTTTCAGCTTTAGTGTGAGCTGTGTCCTTTTGATTGCGTACTATAGACGCTTTTTTAAGCACTTTCATAGCAAAATGGGCACCAGAATCTGGACCAGTAATTTTTCGAACTTGGAACACTTTTCCATATCCACCCTTACCCAAAACTTTGCGTAGTTCAAAATCTTGAGGACCCAAACGCTTACATTGACCTGGATTTACTATGTCTTCTGACAGTTGAATAGTTTCAGAACCCTCAGCCCTAAAAATATATTTAATGTTATTTCACAACAAATCACCTTTAAATATAGATTTCACAATTCTACTTACTCTACTATAGTGTGTACATGGAGTTCAGGATCATAATCAACCTATAAAAATACAGAAGATTAAAAAACAAACAAAATTACAACATGTTCAGCAATTTTTAAATAACACATGACTTTTGAAGATAGTATTTTTTGCTTATCAATATTAATCTCTAAAGTGAAATTCGGTGGAGTAATCTTAGTATTTTCGAAGTATAATTTGACTACACATTGAACTGTGACGGAATCTATCCTTGACAATCAAGTGAATATGGAACAAGGTTTTAGGTTAAGTAATAATGAGGTGTCTTTAGATTTTAAACGTATGTTAGAAAATACCTCATCAACATCAATTATATCATCTTCGTCAGAATCTGCAACAGGAACGAGTCCCGTATCCACATCTAAATCTAAATCCAAATCAAATACACCAGCCATATAAGATGACATTTCAAGAAATCACATCAGGTACTCTTTGCACATCAGCAAAGCACTAATATTATAAACTGTAAAAAAATCTAACGGTGATATTGGGAATAACTCCAGTAAAGGTCCAATTATGATTATACACTGTTCACGAATTTAATTCTATCAATTCTTTAACATTAATCACAAAAGTAAGTTCACTATCATAACACAATAATAATGCATTTGTGAATTTCATGTGAAGTGAAGTTAAGTAAGAACCAGCCCTCGGAAACTTCACTACATAGTACTTTAGTATTATGTTATCTGTGGTAGTAGTTTAAAAGGGACATCTACCAAATTTCTTCCTATACTAAACGGATAAAACAGACCAGCTGTCATTATAAATTGTGGCTATGGTTCCAAAGATCGATAGATGGCGCCGCATGTTGAGTCGGTAAAACAGACCTGCTGTCATTTACACAAAATGTCAGTTAGTATGTCATAATTCATAACTTAAAACCGGCGCGGCCTTTACGTTGAATTTTAATGAATTCAACGTAAAGGAACAGGCCTAACGGTTTTGGGTTATATATCCATATATCCAATGCATGTAATATGTATGTAGGTATGCACAATATAGGTATGTATGGTATAATAACAGCAGTTGTCGGAATATGATTAATAGATGGCGGTAGATTCTGATAGAAGTTGGGTGGGCGTGGGTGACATAAAAAACTCACGAGAGGGCCCTCTATTTCCGATGTATTACTTTACTCTATGCTCTATGGTAAGAACGGCAACAGCACAGCAAGCAAGCGACACTGCCGCAGTGCTGCCAACACACACACACAGAGTCGCCTTTGCACTATGGCTGCATAGTGCATTGTTTGTCCGGAAATTTAAGTAAGTATAATCGGTAAAAATTAAAAACCGGTAAGGTAACTGTACCAATGCTCGACACTTTAAGGAAAAATAAAATTTCAATCTAAAAAATTTAACAAATTAATTACAGCATGGTCGTTACATTCTTTTTTAACTGTTACAGCAACAATTAGACATTAACTTTTGCCCATAAAATCTTTAAAATCTATCATACTTTTACTTTAAATTAAATTATTATGCACTTGGTCGAAAACACCAATGCTAGACATCATTGTCCCAATGGTCCAAGTATGTCAATAACTTCAATATTTATAACGTTTATACTAAAATTAGTAATAATCATAACTTATAAACAAAAAAATCACACCTATAAAAATCAGTACCCTTGGCAAAAATCTTAAGAAATAACACGACCGTGTTCACGGAGTCACGTTATTTGCTGTCAACAGTCTTTCTAAATTTACTTCGGATGGTGTTGCGAATATTTGAACATATCTTATAGATACCATTAGGCATGTTTTAAGTCAATAGTCTTATAAAACAAATGGATAATTTTCTCAAAATACTGGGTTTTGTTCGAAAGTGTCTAGCATTGGTACAGTGTCGAGCATTGGTACAGTTACCTTAAGTAAGTAAGTATTTTAAAAAAATCCAAAAAAATAAATTAGATATTATAAGAAACCTTACTATTGCCTCAAACATGTTTTTTGGAATTATATTATTTTTATTTTTAAATTCAAGGGTTGATTTGAGTAGGGAACTCACCAGCCAGGTCTGCAGCTTCGTGTTGGGGTATAAAAGGAGACTTGTGTACTCAAAAAATGGTACCAGCTCTCGGACTAGGATGATGGTGCGCATCGCCGACCTGCTTCTTCCTCTCACCCGTGAGTGAGTACCTATGGATTAAGGGGGTGGCCTGAGAGCTTCCGAGCAACCCTCAACTGGCCGATTTCATCTGGATATATGTTGGCCATCGACGACGGTGGTGTCTCCCCCAGATTGAGAGCAGCCGTTGTTACCCAGTAAGGCCGGAATAATTCCAAATATTCCGTGAGGATAAAACGAAAAATCCCGAATAATTCCCAAATGACCCGGAATAATTCGGAATTATTCCGGTCGGTTGTGTTCGGTATCATTAAGAAAAAATGTAGTCTTGACTCTTGATGACTCGAAATGCAGTTATGATTAGCGTTATAAACGGTTATAGATATTGGTATAATATCGGTATAATTAAGAACATACAATCTACATGTATTCTTATTAATACCGATATTATACCAACCGTGCTAAAACTAATGAAGTGGTGAATTATAACATTTTCTTGATTTTACCGAGTTAGGGATATAACTGAGTACCTACTTATACACTTTTAAACTCTATAAGAGTGTTTTCACACCATCCGATATCTGTATCCGACGACGATGGCCGACATCCGATATCCGACACCATTTATTATGTTGTTTTCATATAAATATCCGATAAAATCGGTCCGATTTGGCTATTTGCTCCATAGCACAGACTAGTTAAGGATGCTAGGGATAAAAAACCTTAAAAAACGTAGTGCAAGCAATTTTCAACCTTAATGACATGACATAGAATCGAGTTTTTTTTCTTATATTCGTAATCAGTGTCATCTATTAGCGCAAAAAGACACGTAATTAAGATAATGTCATTAAGGTCGAAAGTCGCTTACAGTCGCTGTTTTAGTATCTGTGTGAAAGTTGTACTCAAATTATATAATATTCCTACATATTATAATAAAATAAGTAGGTACCGTAACATCTTGACTCCAAGTCGCGAGAGATGCTCGTATTGGTTTGATATGGTCTATGATTGGTGGATTTGAGCTTTTCCGTCACCATGGTACACGGGGTACCATGGTGGCGGAGAAGCTCAAATCCACCTAATCCACAAAAGACATCCAAAAAACGCGTGTTACTGCGCATAAACATACTTATAAGTAGGTACATTTTGTGACGTCACTGAGGTCAAGATATATAATATTCCGGTATCTACCTACATATATACCAATACCTACATAGGTCTGTACTTAAGTTTTCGTTTAGTAGGTAGGTGGAAGCACAGTTATTTCATTTTTTGTAGGTGAGTTTAGCGGGAATAATTCCGGAATATTTGAGAATATTTGGGAATAATTCCGAATAATATGGAATAATTCGGAATTATTCGGGATTTTTACATCTATATACCCAACGTGCATTACTTGGAGGTTCCTGATCAAAGAGGTTGCTTGATTGGGAAATCAGTCCATGTCGTAGAAATGTTTTCAAATTAATTATGGATTTTCCATAATTCCCAATGCATTTACAACTTCTAATTCCATTTGAAACATAGTGAGTCTAAATATTAGAAAACGATTTTTATTTAAATTATTATTTTGCTAGAACGACGGTATTAATTTATTTATATCTTTATATAAAGGACGTCACTCCTTTTCCAGGGTCAAAGACAGCCACATTGCTTACATATAATATTATATGTTAGTTTTTAAACGCAACGCACTTTTAATTTGTGCTAGTTTTTGACTGTTTCTGTCATCTGATTGTTACCGAGGGTGTAAACATGATTTACTTTGTAGAGTGTTTTTTACTTTTATAGTACTTTTTACTCAGTGAAGTTAAAAATATGTTGGATATTAACTAGTTATTGTGATGCTTATAGTCTGCTACCTTGACTGTCTGAATATTTTCAATGGCTAGTGACAACGATAAAAGTTCAAATAATCATAACTTGGATAGTTCGGTGAAGAGTAATAAGAAACCAGTAAATAGTGGCAGCATTGGTGAGATAATTTGTATTTATACTTAATGAATAAAATCCCTATTATTACGATTGCACGGTGTTATGAATAACCTCGTTGGATGAACGATTGCTGCCATTATCATGTTAGCTACTGTAAGTACCTAAAACTTCGCAATATGCTCAACTTCTTTACGATTATCTGTTATTTCCCATAACTACTATATCGTATATTCGTTAAATCAACCACATTTCAAGTTGTTTTTACAATCATTGCAAATGTTTACAATACTTACATCCTGTTCATGAAAAGTATTTTATAGATACTATACTATACTATAAATATAAAATCAAGTTCTTGCTTGTTTACTTAAAAATGCTGTCTTTTAATTCAACTAATAAACAGCTTGTTTCTAAAGAGTAGTATTGTTCAGATTAGTTAATTCCCTAAGTGTTACTTATACAATAATGACTCTAACTGTTATTTTCATAGCCTTGTTTGTTTCTCGGATCATCACTGCACTCATAGGTCCTAATTTGGACCTCTCTCTTAATCTTGACTTCCCATGGAATTTGGTTTTGATCTTTTTATTATTATTATATCGTAGTAGCTAACTATGTTGCTCCTCCCATACCTAGATCCCTAGTAATACTACTCAATAGTTGACAATATCCTTAGACTGCAAGATATTTAGTATTAATAATATTAAAAGTACATAAATAATTTAATATCAACATAATTTTGATTTTGTTTATCTATGACTATGCCATTTACTTAACTTATGCCTTAAACCTGTTTCTCAAGGACACATAAACCAGTAAGTAGTTATCAAATATTATGTTAATCATACTGCAGATAAGTTTTTTATTCACATGCCATATTAATAAATAATATAATGTGCAGTAAATTAATAACTGCCAATTATGGGATAAAAATAATAGTAAGGTGATCTATGAATTGGATAATATAGAAATACCACTAATCAAGTACTATATCTATCCCAGTACCTGTGTGATTGAGTAACAAACATCAACCAATCCACACATATTTTAATTTTTTTTGGATTTAGTAGTAAACATAAAAAATCTTATCACTTAATCAAATACCAATACTATATTGAAATTGAATTTCAAATTGTAAATTTATGTAATCTCCCTTTCATCATCCTCATCCTGTTTTAATGGTCCTATATAATAATATGCTGTAATTGGATTTAAGCTGGCCATGGTAATACCTTAATATGGAGCCACAACACACTGCTATGGGACCTGATGGCATTCCAGGCCAGCCAGTGGGTGGGTTCTAATTCTACAGGCAGATCCTGACTAGGAGGGCTTTTCAGAGCATGCTCTTCAGTCCAGGGCTGGATTCCGATAATTTAAAAAATAGAGAATCTTGTCCTCATTACCAAAGAGGATCATCCTGGGAACCTATTGTCCACCTACCGGCCAATTGTATTACTTGATGACTTTATTGAGGTGTGCAAGCTCTTTGAGTGGGTCATAACAAAGCAACTGGTATTTTCCGTTTGGGCTTTCTAGAATTGATGTAATCATGTTGCGAGGGCTGGTGGAGGAAGCAGTGGTCCAGAGTGAAGATCACCTCACTAGTAGCACAGTGCAAGCAGTGTTCCAATCCAACACATTGACCTAGAGCTGCATCAGTTAGGAGCTTGTATATGATAAACGGGCTCTTGTCTACCCAAGCAGGGCAGGGTTCGATTGGCGACATTTGTCATGCTTGGCACGGTGCTGGCACCGTTCCTGTGGGACACTGGCTACGACTGTGTGCTTCGTTACCACTTTCTGCTATCGTGACCTACTGTGACAGTGGCCAACTGACCGTATTGCCAAATCCTTGCCCATGCAGTCACGGCCGGAGTTGCCCATGTTCATATACGTATTTGACGATTAGGTATCTTGCGGTGGCCCCCTTTAATTCACTATTCTTTTACGGGCCATGGAAACAGATTCAACCAAAACTGAATACCTGAAGAATTTTAGGAGGGGAGTTTAGGAGGTGTGCGCATTGCATCAAGCCTTCGTAAAGGACTTTGGGCTCATACTCAATGGGTAGTAGAACCCATTTCTAAAGTTATCGTGCGGTAAGAGCCATAATTCTTAATGAAGGTCCTTCCTTGTAAGGGAAGTGAAATTAACTCTTAGCAAAGTCACTATACTGCGAGCCCCCTTGCGTGTGACGACCATTGGTCGGTTTGGAGAGCTTTATGCAGTTCCATGGTTTATCATCATTATGTTAGCGTTAGGCGTGGTCGTATCCGAGGCTTCCACCTGGAGAGTCCGCGGCAATAAATAATAATAAAAATAAATTTGCAATAATTTACTGTTATAAATATTTATTCACATGCTGGTGGCTGAACTGAATAAACATAACAATAAAAATGTATTATTTTATCCTTTAAATACTATATAAATCACTTTAAATACAGTTGACAGCATGCTGCGTACTATACTTTTTACGGATTATACTTTTATTCATTCTTTTTACGGTGGACAGAAATTGCTAACCCATATAATCGAATATTTTTAATAATATCATTTAATAACTTGCCATATATTTTAATAATCCAACACACGAAAATATAACGCCGCTGAGTGAGTGTTGAGTGTGCGGTGTACTGACTGACTTCGTAAACATACCATGACTTGTCATTTGTCAAATTGTATTTGTCATTGTCGGCTGATTTACATTATTTACAATAACATTGTCGAAGATTTTATAAAGAGATGTAAATAGAATAAGAAATTCCAGTTATTACTGCGCAATTGTAAAATGGCTTGATAAGTCCTAAATTGTTGTGGTGTCCTTATTATGAGTGTAACATGGACGTCACTTTAGAGGAAAGCTCCACTGAGAAAATACCGTCGCTGTTACAGGAAGCTGTAAAAAGTATTTTGTCTGAAAACCAAACACCTGATTCCGTACAGAAGGATTTGTTGTTCATGGTGATTGTAGTTTTGATGATAGAGAATGGATTTTTACTTGTTGATGATAAATTCGAACCAATTGATCCAATGGACAGCTTCAACATGGTGCAGATAACTAAATGGAAATTACCCACGGGGATATGTGAAACTACCTTTGTGATGAAAGGATTCAAAGATATCACCTTAAAGTTACTTATGAGTCCATTAGGAGCAACAGTGTTAGTGAATTTAGTGATTAATGAATTTAACTTTGAAACTTATTCAACTTGTTTGCCTGTTAGTCGATATGTGGTCTCACCTCAAGCTTCTTCTGTTCCGATGATATTTCGTGATTTGAAACATTTGTCAGTGACTTTTAAAAACAAAGTGTTGTCAGCCGTAAAAAGTAGAATACTCAGTCATCATGGCTATGCTAGTGGGAGTTTGATTGGGTTACCAGAAGAAGTGCTCATAAAAATCATGTTAAACATACCTGTGAAAGATGTCCTTAGTGTGTGTAAGACTTGCAATAGGTTGAAGGTTTTACTTGAAAGTCAAAGTTTGTGGTATTCTTTAAATAGACGTGATTTTCTGAATAATTCTGTAATGGGCATTACAAACTGGAAAGATGTGTATAAGAAGAATTATATGTTGCAACAGGACAAGACATTAAGATCTAGACAAAGAAGGTCTGGAAGCATGCATGATTATATGGAATATGCAGATTATGTTTCCTATATTGACAACCCAATGTGGAATGCTGTCATTTGAGTTAGGTTTATTGATAGTTGGTTCATTTTGTATGCATTTTTTTATTGTTGTTGATGTCATTATGTGAAATACATGAAAATAAACATTTTAAATTTCAAAAATAACTTTTATTTCTAGATGATTATTATTCCTTCTTGATAACAACCTGTTACCTGTAGCTGTACCCTTTGAAAGATTTATGCTGGTCCTGTAACCCTCAGCAACTTATTCCATAGCAAAATGTAGCCTACATTATTTTATTATTCCAGATTATTACTCTGTCAAATTTAATCCAGATCTGTGTTGTAGTTTCTTAGTGGGAAGGTTACAAACATTTATCCTATATATCCTAATAACTGTTTTCATGTTAGTATAATTTATACTTTGATGAAATACTTGTTTTTTTTACACTAGATTTATAATTTTTATATATTTCACCTAGGTGAGAACGAGGTGAAAAATCTGGGTGGGCATCCTGTGGGAAAAGGTGGTCGCCATTTATCAATACCATTTGATTCAGCTACAACTAATGGTGACATAAGTGAGTACAAAGTTTCAACCATTTCGGAACTATTTGCCGTTGTTTACTAACTTTCTAGAAAATAACACAATTTAGTACAAGGCTCCTCCTTGTTGTTTGTAAGTACCACTAAGTAGGAATAAATAACATATACTAGGTAACAAAATTGTGATTACTTAATTTTTTTTTTCTATATAATATGAAGGTCTTATATTATACTCAGTAATTTTTGTTTAAAGCAAAGTACAAGTTTCGTACCCACTTAATGTAGGTCACACAGTAGTAATATTAGTTTAAAATCAGATGGTATTTCGACAGGTTTTAAATTTTTTGTTTGTATAAATATTTTCTTTTTTAAGAACTCATAATAATTTTAGTTAATATACATAATTTATAAATACTCGTTTCTGGTTAGGATTCCACAATTATTATTAAATTTAAATAAAATAACAAATATTGGTATTTTGTTGGAGTTTTCATAATTAAATGATATAAAATTCAAATATATTAATTATGAAATGAAACATCTTTAGTTCAACATCAATTTTTTAACCTTGAATTGTAAAACTATATAAGGTATCTTTAAATTTTGGTTCTTATTTAAATTACTAATTGGAAATTCCTCACATTTAGTATCTTCTTGGAATGAAATCTTGATTGATGTTTATGACAAAAGCCTCATGAGCCAATTAATAATTATTTAATTCGTTAAGTAATAACATTGACTTCTTAATGTTTTGGTGTCATTTAAGATGTCATTGTCACTAAATAATAATTAATCCCTTTAAGAAATGCCTCATGAACCAATTAATTCAAATTCGAAGGGCTTTGGAAAGCGGTGAATTGAATGCTGTGGCTCACATTGGGAGGCTTATGTCTAGCACTGGACTGCAATGGGTTAATGAATGATGACGAGCTGAGGACATTAACCATACACTCATTAATAAAGTTTTAAGTCGCAGTGCACACTGCTACTTATAGGGTATTTGTTACGGTTCATGAGAGTCCTGCTAGCAGGGCGGTAAGCCATTTTTCTTTCCTTCTTTCCAATCTCCTCATTTCTCTCTACGGATAGTAATTTGGCGCTACCCTTGGTGTGTTGCTTGCAAGCGTGCACACTTGCACAGCCCACGGTAACCAATTACAATTACCATCAAATGGGCTGTATGCTGTATGGTTGCCTCGTATCTTAGTAATTGTATTAAAATATCATTAATAAGTTTTTATCGACATCAGACATTGTAAGTTTCGATTTCCTTCATAAGCTACGTTACTATGCCTTCTTTTAATGTTAAACGCGGTCCCTTTTCACGCTCCATCTTCCCATACAGCCAGGACAGTGGCGGATCCAGGGGGGGGGGGGTCGTGGGGGTCATGACCCCCCCCTGGGCGGGTCACCTACTAAAAAATATCCCATTGTCACTGATAAATTTTAAAAAATACCACGCATAAGAAGACTGTCTCTTTGTACCTAATAGTATTATAATTTTATGAGGCACCAAACATCAATATGAATATTATTCAATCGCACGATTGAAAATTTCAATTTATCGTGCAGCGCAGCCGATCAACCGATGGACTCGAATAGTTTTCGGACCTGACACCTTGTCCGCTATGTTAAAGAAATAAGCGCGAATGACTAACCAGGCCGGCAGTCGAAGGTCTGGAGCTGACAACCATGAGGTACTTTTTCGATTCGGGCAACAATTTGACTTGGGCTCAGCTTCAAAGGCCCCGTATTTATGTTACTGTTTGCTTACAAAAACTTTTTGTGAACTTGGAAGAAGCCTTCCTTTCTGGATCCGACGTAGGTAGTCACCAAAGCACCCGTGCCGCCATGTGGCCTTCCATCCTTCTAATGCTCGTGAAGTGGGCGGCGGAGCGGGAGCGAAGGAGAATCGCAGACCTTGCTGCCCGCGAGGAGCGCAGGAGAATCGCTAACCGCGCGGCCCGCAACGAGCATCGGCAACTCGGGCGTCGGAGGTCGCAGAATGACCTCCGTCCCCCATGAGCGCGGGCTTGGGGGTGACGGGTGGAGCCGCCTGTCACCCTAGCAGAAGCAGGCCGCGGCGGCGACGCGCATTGCGTGCCTCCCCATACCCGGGGGCGAGTTGGGGACTCTATGGTCGCCACACCGGAAGAGGGCCAGATCGAGAGATATGGCTCTGGGTCGGCCGGGGTGCTAGGGATATGGCTACGACAATCTCACCTCCGGCAACTGACGGCCCACAGACGGCGTGCGTTTTAGTCGGTTCGAGTCCGACATAACCTCCTCCTCCGGCTCCGGCGGGGGAGGTATCCGTGGGGATTATTCGCACGATAAAAAAAAAAGTACCTGGGATCTGTTTACTTCACGTGACTGGTCACATCAACCGCGACGTCAAGGCACGAATTGCCGCCATGTGGGCCAAGGGGCGGGAAATGATTGGCGTCACATTGGAACCTAAAATGCCAGTCTGGTTGACGGGGTAGGTCTATAAAACGATCATTATGCCTGTCTTTTTACATGGCTGTAAGGCGTGGCCGCTGCTGGAGCAACATAAGCAGGAGCTACGTGTCACGGAGATGAAAATGCTGCGGTGGATGTGCGGCGTCACACGTAAAGATCGCATGAGGAACTCTCAGATCCGCGGCAGCCCTCATGTCCGCGACATCACACATAAAATGCAAGAGAGCCGCCTTCGCTGGTGTGGCCACGTCTTGCAGCAACCGCCAAGCTACGTGGGTAACAAATGGCTGGCAGTAAAACAGCCACCGGGACCAGGTGGAAAGGATAGGCCCAAGAAGTCTTGGCTTGAAGTCGTGAAGGGTGACATGCGTGCAAATGGTCTCATCTCACCACCATGGACGCCCAACGTCGTGCGAAGTGGAGGAGGAAGTGCCGGAAGGCGGCCCCTGAGTTCCGAGGTCACCTCGGATTCGGAAGCAATCAGGAAAATATGTACGATAATCATGAAAGGGGGAGGCGCGCATCGCGCCGCCAACGCGGCCTGCTTCTTCTAGAGTGTCAGGCGGTTCCCCCTGTCATTTCCAGGCCCGTGCTACTGGGGACCGATATGGAGATATTGATACGATAATGGAGATGTTGAGTGACCTACGTCGCCCGAGTCCCTCGCGCATTGTGTATTATGCAGAATGGGAAACAACTGAATCTTCTCCAGACCCGTTCCCCCGCCTCCTTCTCGAGCATTACTTGCTCTCAGATGGAGGCGGTGGCAGCCGTGACCTTACGGTTTTACGCCATCACTGTAAGCAAGCGAGAGAGAGTGCTGAGCGAGAGAACTCCCATCCCGAGGGCCGCCACAAGGACCCGCTTCGGCGTTTCCCATGCCGGGTATTCGGTCCGCGTATACAGCCCCGTGTCCTCGCTTGCATCACAGTGATGACACCCGGGCGTTGGCTCCTTCTGAATTCGCCGCAGCTAACTTCCGAAACATCCATATCCGGTGATCATCTGCGTCAACCGCTACGAGAGTTCCCCATTGAAGCCTTTCTAGCCAGTTCTCCATGATGGGTGATAGTTAGCTGCGGCTAGCTAGTTCACCGTGATAGTGGTGGTAGGACATACCACCACTATCACGGCGTGCCCTGCGCTTGGTTGTCCAAGTCGTAGTTTCAACTCCACCATGTCCCGATAAAGCTGGGACTTCGTAGCCTCGATTTCTCGCCTTTTGATACGGATTTAGTACCGAAGGTGCTCTGACATCTTTTTTCGCCATAGAGTCTCCTGCAGGAGTCCTCCAGCCCCCTCAAGCCAGAGTGCCAGCTGCGTCCTTCAACTTGGGGGCCAGCAGCTTAACCGGGTTCTGGATCGTATTTAACAACAGTCGTTCAAGGTGTCTTACTTTTCTCCTCTCACCTCATTCCTCCTCCATTATTTCGTCATGAATTTCATACACATTTATTTTCATGGTATTGTTCAATGACATTTTATTAGGAGACTAGACACCCCCCCCCCCCCCCCCCAAACTATGTCTCGGCTACACCATGACCCCCCGAATTGAAAGCTGGATCCGCCCCTGAGCCAGGATTGATGGTCAGTGTCACCGTACTATAGGTACGTATCGTACGTACCATGGCTGCTGAAAAGTAGCCGAAACGTCGGGCTAAAAGTAAATAATAACAAATAAATCGCGATAGAATCCGTTAGAGTGGTTTTATTTCAATGAGTGATATTTGCGTAAACTTCAGAAAATATCTTTATGAAATAATGTCGATCATATCTAAATAAACTTCTGTTACTTTGGCAGAAATCTTGAAGCAAATGTAGCAATATACTTTTCTATTTATAGCTAGACGCATATTATGAAATCATGAAATATAATAGAGCACGTGAACATTCTAAATTGGGCGTTTACGATATAGAAAACATCAGTGACACTACACGTGTTTGTATGGGCTGTGGAAAATCGCGTCGCGAAGGGTGCCGGGCGCCGGGCTTAGAGAAACAGAAAGGGTGAGGGATGCGCGTGTGGGATGCGCCGCGCAGCCTCCGCTCGGTTTCGCCTCCGTGGCGCCTCCAACGGCGAGTTGATGTTAGTTCTGTGAGCTAGACGCCACGCCGAGAGTGATTCTTAAATGTTGGCCCTTGTGCCGTGTAATTTTTCTGATGGCCTGGCGTAGCTGAACGGCCGTGGAGGGCCCACGGGCGCTACGCGACCGTCCACCGTGGCGGTGCTACGGACCCATGCTTACTCACAGTCGATCTGATGGCGATTTTCCTGTGTACACTAGAGGTGAGAGTTTCTTCCCTTCTGGTTATATATAGCAAATAACATACATAACTATTGGTAAATAACATTTTTGAGTAACATATTTTTTAAGTATTCCATAACATTTCCTACGTACAACCTGTCTACAAGAAAATACACAAACATACATGTTTAGGATAGAGGAGTGCTGGAGTACCTAATAAAGAATGTTGCTTCGGATACTTATTCAATGTATGCCGACGTTCTTGTTGCAATTTCAGAGTTGTTACATATTTGTTATATTATGTGATTTCTTCTAAATTAGAAATCAAAGGTTTATGTACATAATATGGCTTTTGGTATGAATAGAATGGTTAGGTTAGCTGTTAGGTATTATACCAATAGATATAGTAGGTATGTAGTAATCATTATAAGTTACAATTTAGAGGTAATTTAAGATTACATATATTAATGCATGCAAAATTTTAAACGCACTATAACATATTAATTGTTGGTATTATAAATAACTTATCATTATGTAAGCTTCATTGCATTAATTATACGCTAGATAAGTTTCTGGCATATGGTTCGTTTATTTTCTAGGGCAATTGATACCTATTTATAAATAAGGGCTACACGGCTAACCTAACACATCCCATCATCAAAGCGGACTCAGTGTTCATTCAAGCTTAGGACTTTTAAAATTTTATATTCGGTAGGTATATAGTTAACTAAGCCAAATTAAAGCATTATCTATTTATTTAAATAAGTATACCTATATAAAGGAATGAAATGAACCTATGTACGCGCATAACTTGTATCAAATTGGACAAATCGTTTTTGGTATTCGTTATTGCCAGGACAAGGTTTTTACCTATAACAGGAAATAAAAATTCAACTGAAGGTGTGGCGCGAACTAGATCAGATTTCCACGTGGGCGGAGAAGCAGACAAAAGCTTGTTATGAATAAAAAAAAAGTCTATAGTCGATTTTTAAAGACATTATGCTATAATTGTGTAAATATTTAACTATGTAATTTGTTTAGAAACAAACAGGTATTTGAATTATATTCCCCATCCCCACCGAATCAAGATGGAAATCCCCTATCTAATCTGTTGGGATATCTTTTCTAGGTTAAACTCGGGTTCTGGCAAATCCACCCGTGACGGAATGGATGGCTTTAGAATCCGATTACGACATTAGCCACATGTAAAAGAAATATGGGTATCCCAAATTATATAACTTAATTATTGTCCTTGCAAATAGCTTGATTGTTGTGACGATATAAGAATGTTGAAGCACCAATATAATTTTTTCAGATAAGTTATTGTTATCAGCCACTATCTAATCAGAGTTCCTATTGAGTGTGTAATGTCTTAGTGTTATTTTACATTCAGTACTACTAGGATATCTGTGTGATTATAATGTAAATAAATTCGTGTGTGCATTATTGTGGAGTTTAGTGTTGTTGATGCAAATCATGCAATATGGATGATTTGTTTCGTAAAGCAAGAGCAAGGCACAGGCCTGTAGACGATGATACTCAAAGTGATTCAGGAGTTTTGGATATTGATGATGAAAGTTGTAAGTGTCGCCATGCATTGTCATTTACGTCCTTCCTTATTGCTAAAAGAGCAGATGTTCTAACATACTAGGTAACCTAAATACTTAAGTTATCGGTAGAAAACATTAAATTAATAAACAAAACCTCAATATCTAATCAATAAGTTAATCAATTTACCTATGAAGTGATTAAATCATCTTCAGTCAATCTATTAGCTTGTCGCAGTCCACTACTGGACGTAGGCCTCTCCCAAACTGTGCCATTGCTCGCCGTTCCTTCACTGTCCGTGTCCTGTCTATCCCAGCCACATCATTCAATAACTGTTAATTATATGCAAATGCCAATGGTCACTTTGAGGCTTCTGTGGGTTGTTATTAATAAATACCTAAATATTATGCATTTTACAAAACGCATAGCTTATTTAGCTTGTAACTTATAGCATCTATACTTTGATTAAATTAACTATCAATCGAATAAACGACTATGTATTTCTAAAAGATGGGCTAAACGCCGAAGGATATGAACGCGTTTAATTCGAGTAGGCACTAAAATACGAAAACTATTTTCAGTGTTTTACTGGTGAAAGATAATAACGAACACAGCAAAGAAGAATTATTCAATTTAGTGCAGTCATTCGGAAATTATATGCGTACATTACCTACATACATTTCGGCGATTCAATTTATATACAAGATAAATCTAACTAAACTTTGAGATTGTAAGACCAATTGGAACTAACGATCTTAGAAAGAATTATTCTAAAAGATCAGAATGTCTATTCTGTAGGTACTGATGGACTAATTAGACTAACAACAGTTTAAGTAAACTTCCAGATTGATAGATAAATAATTGGAACTAACGATCTGAAAACTATCTAAATGAACAGGATTTTTATTCTATAAGGTTTGACTAATCGAACTAACAGACTAACTAACCTTCCAGACCCAAACCACCGAGCATACAACCAGAACACTAATAAAGAATAATCTGTAAGAATGGAATACCTATTTATTTTGTATTGTTCAACTAACGGAACTAACAGTCTGACTAAACTTCAGGATTGTTAGACCGATCTAACAGAAAATATTTACCTATCCGTTTGTTACATTTTATTTTCGTACTATTCGGTTAATCCAACTAATGGTCTAACACAATGGATTGGACTGTAGCCTGCTTGTTTATATTTATGTAATCTCTTTCTGTATTGTACTAACCTTTTCTAATTTAATTATCTATCTTTGCAGATAAAACAGATCGACGCGGATTGGCAGGTTATAACTATTTCATAATAATGTTTTATGCTAACTTGCTTGAAAACCTTTCCTTGCTTCTATAGTATCTATCGCAATTATTTGCATTGTGTTCGTATTTTTTCATCCTCTAACTTTCTCTTTGAGCAGTTTGAGCTACTCTGTAGCACAAAAAAGAAAAAAAAATCTTTTTTAATTTTCATTACATACATGAATTATCATGTAATATTATTTTCAACACACTTGCTTATAAACAGGCTTTTATTTCACCGCAATTAAGCACGGAATGACACCTATTATAAAACTGTGATTTTTTCATTGCTATTATTCACAAAAGTGAGTTATAGACTTCTTTTTTTTAATTTCATTGATTAAGTTGCTTTGTTCTTAAAAAAGTTTCGATACAATAAAGATCGTGTCCAATATTACAAACGAATTAATATACCTATTGCTTGCTCATTTCATGCAACTTCGTATTTTAAAAGATAATTTCAACTTGTAGTACGTGTTTAATAAACAAAACTTTCACTAAAATGTATTTTTGTTTCTCTGTGAGTATTTACAGAGAAAAAAAAATCATAATTCAAATAAGTAAGTATGATGTAGATGACAAGGCAGCATGGTGATAGCACCTTAGCCTGTTCCGAAAGAAACAAATAAAAAAAATGTTAGATGCGCGCGCATATTTATGACAAGTATGACAACAAATAGATTTTTACTATTGTGTTTTAATTGTGTTATGTAGTATTTTTAGTATTATTTTATTCGCAAGTGTGTTGAAAATAATCGTATGCCACTCGCGTGTATGGTGATTACCGTCCTCGGCTCGTTTAAGACCCTCGCCTTACGGCTCGGGTCTCAATGTCGCCTCAGCGGTAATCACCAACTTTACACGCTTGTACCATAATGTACTATTACAGAAGAATCACACCGATTTCAGGTTGACATGTTGGTAACCTATTTTTTTTTCTTATTGGACGTTAAGGTAGTACTGTGCAATAGTTATATTTATGATTTACTAGATATTGCTCGTGGCTTAGCCTGCCTGGAACCCTTGAATAAAAAACAGCCTATGTAATGTGTTATGCCATTCCTATAGTCTACTTCTATGCCAAATTTAATCTGAAATCGTTCAGCCATTCCGGCGTGATTAAGAAATGGATATCCATTAAAACTATCGCATTTAGTATAGCCCCTAGTAAAAAATAAGATTCACATGAGAAGTTTTAATCTACTCATCCAAAGGCTAGTCTTCACCTTTCCAAGTGATATATTTAACTCTGCCTATAGTGTGTATTCCCGTGTCTAAACATTGTATGAACTATGTACGTAATTTGTTTCCTTGCATTGTTTAGATGTAGAATGATATCTACCGCTGTCGTGCACTTGTAACTTGTATACGATAAGCATCACTTCCGATCCACTTGTTAGGTATGTTGCACCTGCCATAAATCAATGTCACATTAATTTATTTACGGTAGCAAATACTGGGCATGTACTTGCATTCTATTTGTTTAGAACGAGTATGTATGTGTCAGCGCATTATTAACAACGCCTTAATATTGCATTAAGCGTTATTTTTTAGCTTATAGCATGTTGTTGTTGTTAGAAATAAAAATGATGGTAAATCAAATGGAGTATTCGTTTACGGTATTTGCACTAGACATGGATTATGTACGTTATACATTTCAATAAGAGTCCCGAGACAGAGACTGCTATATGACTATTTGACTAATAATCGAGTTGAGGACATATTTACCATACTGATTAGCGATCTCCATTCAAGGACCCAATTGCTCCCATAGCCATTGGTCCTTTTTCCAAAGTGTAGAATGTAGACATCTTAATAACACTTCAGTTTCGTTATTATGGAACCTATGGCGGTAAATTTAGTTCTTCGTCTGGTGGCCTCATTATGAACCTTGAAAGAAACCCTAAGCATAGTCTTTCATGGCTTTTGGTTTGTGGACCTGCCTCTCCAATAGTCGTAACAGCCAAGACGATCGAAGACCTTCGTTCTGTTGTGAAGCACTAGAGTAAGGGTGAGAACAAAACTCGATAGAATTTGATGAATACTGCTTAACTTAATGATATCCTTGTGGTGATTTCTTTCTCGCAGTTGTGTCTACCGACCTGGATAGTCTTTCCAAGGTAGAAAAGATATATTTTTGAACAACGGCGAATATTATTAAATTCGATATTAATCGGTCTCAGTGTGATATGTTGATTGAACATAATCATGGTTTTGCCCAATTTTACACCAAGACCGGTACGTCAGGACGGGCTGCCTAGGGTGTGCAGAATTTAACTTAGCTATTACTTTGCTCTACATTGTAATTGTGATAATGTCGTTGGCGAAGTGTAGATGCGAGATGGACTCTGTATGTTTATCCTCGCCCAGTCCAGTCAATTTCTTAAAGATATCATCCAGCCTGTTGTTAAAAAATTTGGGCGATATAACTCTACACTCACAATTTATAGGGTTTATCTCCAGATGGACATAGTGGCAGTAAAATAAAAGCCTCTTAGCACTGACATGTATAGCTTGTTGACAATTGTTCATAATTATGTTTAGTTGTTTATCCATATTAAAATTAATTGTCGACAGTCGAGTAAAGAACATAATGGTCAAAGAACGGAGAAGTACCTGCTAGTACTTTTAATTTTGATTAATCTTCAAAGATCATAATTTAAGGTGATTGTAGTGAAGTTAAAGGCTGATTATTATTGTTTAAATGTAGGTATTATTTTTCGATAAGTTTGCGTATTAACTTTTATACACGTTTGTTGCATTGTTGCTTATTTTATTTGACCTTTATCTTTGACTTACTTTAGCAAAATAAAATAAATTAGAAGGTTTATATAGATCGTAAAGAGTTAGTAGAGCAATAAATATAAAATAAACAACTAATGGTAGGAACTGGAGTTAAAAATCGTATCAATGTAAAGTAGGTAGTATGTATACAGTGTTAATATGGAATATTGCGTTTGCGTTGTCTGTTATGTAGAGAACAGACAAGCATATTGGCCCGTTGACTTTTTTTTATTCAAAATAGAGTTATTAATATCAGAAGTAACTTTATTATTATTGACTTGAAAAGTATATAACGAAGAATATACTAATGCCACCTTTTGTTTGAAACAAGTAAATTGAACAACTTTATTCAATAGGTGAACTCGCGGTGGAAGGTGGCATTACGTGCACATGTTACGTAGGTACGATATAAGACGACATTAACATTTTAGGGTTATTTTATCGTGTAGTTTATATTACGCTTTCGCTAAATTATAAATTAAATTTATCTTTAAACGCCACTACCTGTTTCTTGAACCTGCAACTTATAAGCATAGTCCTTAGAGTATACATTGCCATAGAGCGTGCCTTACAAGTGTGAACTGCTATCACGGGTATGTACAGTACCGAGGCTCCTGGCTCAACCTCAATCAGTAGCAAAACAATACCCATCAAAATGACTTCCCAAATAATATTTAATTCGATACGTTAAATCAAAATTTTATACAACTTCGTATATTTGTAGTAATAATGCCGCAAAAATAACGTAAAATGACGCCATTTTTTTGTATTTTGGCTTTAATTTTATCCATGCATATCAAATCGAACAAAAAACTTTTTAACAACAAATCATCATCTGCATATAGACGTATTCTCCTGATTGCATCCGTGGCCAAGATGACCTCGGAGCTCAGGGTCCGCCTTCCGGCTCTTCCTTCTCCACTTCGCACGATCTTGGGCGTCCATGGTAGTGAGACCATTAGCACGCATATCACCCTCCACGACGTCAAGCCAGGACTTCTTTGGCCTACCCCTTTTACCTGGACCCGGCGGGGTTTTTTTAACAACAAACTACATTAATAAGTGCATCTATTGATGTTTCGGTAATGCATGAAACGTCACTATAGGTGTGCTATACCATCGCAAAGTATCTGCTAAAAATCGGCGCCAAAGACCTGAGTGATAGGCGCGCTCTATGTATATGTATAATGTATACTCTAAGGCATGGTCCAAAAAACCGGAACTGTTACATCTATATACTATCATAAAATTGTAGCGTCTGTACATAGGATATTAAAAAAAAACTTGAGTTTGTTAAGTTGACATAAACTCATTTTTTTTTAAATTCTTGTCTGTTTGTTTGCGATGGACGCAAAAACTACTGAACGGATTTCTGTACGGCTTTTTTCTTGGAAAGGTCTTGGTTAGATTTAAAATCTTAAGTAAGGTTGTTGGCAACTGATTGAATAAAACCGGAGATAGGTTTGACCAAAAGTTGCGGTAACCAACATGCATGCAGGCGGAGCCGCGGACATTGATAAAAACTGTTAGAACTTTCGATGATAAACTTGTCATAGAGCCTGAGCGACATGGATACCGGCGCGTGAGCTCGTGGAACTCTTTTTTCCTTATTTTCATTTTTAGCCCCAGACATAAAAACCAAGGGGTGTTATTTAAATTTAATTTCACTATGGTAAACTAGTTACTTAAAACTTCTATAACACTAGTTACCAGGGTCCGAACGAAATTGACAATTACAAAAGAGTCAGCATTCATTTAACCTCAATTTGACCGTTTATTACTTTTGTTTGAAATCGAACATTAATTTGCAGTTATTGTAGGTATATTCATGCATTTTAACCAGAAGGCCAAAATTCAGTCTCAATCAAATCTCAATCTCCTAAATGTCCAAAACGATCTCTATGAAAATTGTGTGAGAATACCGTTTTTGACATTTTGGAAGATCTGAAGAAGAAGACTGGATTTTGAACAGATATTATTAGGAGAATTGACCCTGAGTGCATTAATAGAGCCTAGACTAGACTGTTAATAGAGACTATTAATGCACTGGTAAAATGGTTGACTCTGTTATAGAGTCAACCTTGAACTTAACAACTCTTTATAGTTAATAAACCAAAACGTTCTCTTTATAGTTAATAAACCAAAACGTTTACATCGATGACGTGATGACGATACAGGCTTGTTGATGCTGTTTACCAAAAGTAATACATAAATATTACAAATGTGGTCATATCTACGTACGAATGCTACTCTACAAATAGAGTAAAACACCCACAATTCCGGCGGACAAGGCACTACCACTGTGTCTGTGTACTATAGTACTGGTTACTTTACCAGTAGTACCACAGGCCGTTGGTTTGTTCGTGTTGATGTGAGGGCGCGCGGTACGGCGGATACTTGTCAGTCGTCTAACCACAACTACAGCATGGAGAGGCGAGAAACGAGTCGAGTCGAGTGCATTGCAACATGCAGGAGAGACAGAGGCAGGCAGACGAGCCCCCACTCTGCCCCGCGTTGCCGTCCGCCCGCACGCCAGTTTGCCGTTGAGCGTCTCTCGTGGCGCAGGCATTTCGGAATGAATTTGTCATGATTGCCGCTATCCGCGTCGTTTTTTCATGTCGTGTGCCGTTGTTTAGTGTTCATTGACAGTGTAATTTGTGTTGTTATAATGCTGAAGATGACGTCTATACGACATGGCGCCGCGTAGTTGACATGTCGCTGAGCGCGCCCGTCCAGGCGGTGCGCGGGACAAGGACCAGCAGCCTCGACCAACTTGATTTTCAGGAGCGCAGGCAACTGATTGCGAGCTCATTATCTCTTACTGATTTCTTACATGTCGGGGCTAAGGAGGTGGCAGCAGTCGCCGGTCAGTTCCCCTTCCACTTTTTGTCTTTGTACGCGCAGCCACATTCCTAACAATAGCTTTGCGAAATTAAAAGTACGTGCATAACACGGTACCCATTGTACACTACGCACGTTCATTCTTGCATGGAATCCTAATGAATACATAATACATATTATTTATTCCAGTTAAGCGATAGACAGAAAGCCATTTCTGTTTATTTTTGTTAGGGTAATAAATTAATTAATGTAGTAGTTAGTACCTACTGGTAACCATAGAATAATAGCATCTGTCTATATTACTTAGGTAGATGTTTTATTATAAATCGGGACAACGACAATCAAGCCGCTATCGTCCACTACGAACAATGAATAATATTATTACATTTATTACCGCCATCACGCTACCTGCAGGAGTGGTTTGGGTTAGTCACGAATCACTACACCACGGTGCCAACGTGCGTGTTATTATTACCTACCTGTCAGAATTTTACGTTCTCAAAATAAAACTATAGGTACGTATGTAGTGATTATAATTATGGTATGTAATTGCCAAACAAATTTAAACTTTTAATTAACCAAAATAAACAAGTTATAAGGTAGATACCACCTTACATAGACCTCATAAACAGGTTCGGAAACCTAAAGGGCGTACCTATTTGGAAACTAAACGATTAATAACTAGTAGACTGTTTCTCTCTGTGTTATTTCACCGTAGTAGAGGAAAATCAGGGAAACTTGCTTTCCTGTAGATACAGGAATGGCAGATGCCATTGATATATTTTTTACTAAACAGTTTCAACTATATCAATATCCTAACACAAACTAACTCTAAGAACGTTAACATTTAGACTTCTTGCAAAAAGTTTTATGTAGGGGATTTGACGTTTGTGACATACGTTGACGACTGTCATAATATACGTCAAATCTCATACAAATACGTCAAATCCCATACATTTGTCATTCTACAATAGGTACGCCTACCGATTGCTACTTGTCTATTGGGGTTTGGGGTAGGTTTTATTAGCATTAAAACATTAATCTTATTGGCGATTAATATTATCATATTTATCAATAGTTACGTTTAAATACTGAGAATGTGTTTGACAATATCTACATGCGTTTGTATAAAGAATATCCAAATTGTATTTCATTGTGGGTATTGCTACTTTACGAATGCACTATAAAGCATGCTTAGCATGCTTGGCTGAAATAGATTGTTTCTTATTGAGATACCTAAGTACTTTGTTTTGTTCATTTGTACAGTAACAAAAGAGGCGAAACTGATGAGACTGGTTTCACTCACGTTTTCTCATAGCTTACAGTATCTCTACATACACCGAAATCGAAAGTGAAAATGCTAATAGGGCACGAATTTCTCACAACAGTGCACTAAGTAGGATCTTACGCATTTACTATGTTCAATAAAGTTATTATTCATTCATAACGTCGATCTTGAATCAGTGAAAGGATATGAGCTTTACGATATCTGGTTTCAACTGGCAATGACCATGTTAATCATAAGTGAAATGGGTGAGAAATGGAGGCGTTTATCCAACAGCGTATATAAAACTGTATAAGGAACCAATAGCTATGGTACTTAAAGCAAGGTCAAATGAAGATATTTTCCTTAGTTTATCACATTGTAAAGCCAACTTACAGGATCACACAAACCTATAAATGGACAATTAGTTCAGGAAAAGTTGAAAATATGTATATTGTATAGCCACAAAATACTGGTACAGTACATTCAATTAAAATCAGTTGAACATTCGGCTTTTTTTGGGTATAATCGCCTAAATTCGGAGACGGAAATGACACGACATACATTACCGCGATTTCTTTTATGTAGCATTCAATTTGAAGTATCCTAAACGCAATGTATACCATCTGCCAAGATGACATTACCAACCACAGACCTAAGAAAATTATAGAGAAGCGACATGAATTTGAAAATTCATTATTTAGTGAAGCTTCAATAATTAATGAATTTGAAGATATAAGAAATAGCGGTATTGTACACCATATTTTTTATTTAATGTATACAAGTATAGCTATACTTGTATACATTAAATAAAAAAAATACATAGATATGTTACGGCTAAAGGTAGGTGTGAACATAAACTTAAGATTAACCGGCTAAACTTAGATTTATCTTCGACGAGGTGTTAATGTTAGTTTCTTCTATCTTTAGCCGGCTAAACTTAAGTCTAACCGCAGGCCCTTGGCTAAAAATGTAGGGAATAATCACTCTAATTTCAGCTTTTCTATGCCGCCAATAGTGCAAACATCAAAGTGTCCACTCCGCTCAATCAGTCTTGGATAGATTAGGTTAGAAGGCTAATGCGGGAGCTCGCCTTCGTGGTTATTTTTTTTATGACCATCATGAAATTGAAGTCTCGCAAAGCCATACGCAATTAAATATAGACCGGCAGCAGGCGTTGCCTAATCAATCATTTGAACTGAAAGGTAGAACGAATACATTTTTAGCCGTTTCGTTTCGGTTAATGTGCACATTAACCGGCTAAACATGGAATATCCCGACGCAAATTAACATGTTATCGAACTTTAGCTGCTTCTCGAAGATAAACCTAAGTTCAGCCGGCTAATCTTAAGTTTATGTTCACACCTACCTTTAGCCGTAACAGATACAAGTCAATATTTTACTGTTTGATGTACATAAGTAACAGTACGATATTACATCGGATTAATAATAATTTATAATAATCACCAAATTTAAAATTTAAGAAACCGACTTCTACCGATTTTTGTTGATAATTTATCAATTAAAAAAGTAGTAAATTTTCTTCTTTTTTAAATAAATTATATCTATTCTTTATTAAAATAGTTACATACATTATTTACAATTTCACGAGACTGAGCAACAATTATTTTACCACGCTCTAAATTTGTTGAAGCCATGATACATAACTACTGTAAGTTAATTTTGATAAAATTTGATAGAATCGAATATGTTCACGAATGAAATTAGCGTTCATAATCATAAATGTATCATATACGTCAAATAAATCAATTATTTTTTTTATATTTCAATATTTCAGTCAAGGAAAAAAGTGTTAATACATAATATCCACTATTACTACAAATATTAGTCACCATAATTCTCTACACTACCAATGCTACCATTCCATAAATATTTACGTATATTTTGTGCTATGAACAAGACCTTTTATGGTGAATGCGTATTTATAAAATTTTATTTTTATAATAATATTTTATTTTTATAATATTGCCATTATTAATAACAGTATTATCACGTTTTCATATTTTACAACCAAATGATGTCACTGCTGTTACTGAATAGAATTGTTTGCTTACTTTGGGTTAAGTTTACGGTCTACGACTAAATCTAGTGAATGTACCAATACTTATCTAAATTGGAGCAGACTGCACCAATGACAATAACCGTAATCCAGATGAACTAAACTGCTTTGAATTGTATTTAGTAGAACTGGGCTGCAACCATTTTCACTAGTGAAATTCGATCTAAGTAGACATAGATCTACAGCGCGTTTGAGACCGTAATTAATTACTAATTAAAATGAAGATGAACATACGTACCATTTATTGAAGTAGGAGTCTGTAGGACCTGCCTACAAGTAACCCTACCATGTCCTCGTAGATTGATCTACGGTAATTGAAGCGAACGTTAACATTTGCTTACAACCATAAGGAATATTTTAAACCCAATTATCAGGTCGGGACGAAGCTGCATTCCTGACAAGTTATTGTCTTCGAATTGTAACTGGCAGTTTTAATCAAAAGGTCATTGTATTATCAAACTACACGCTATTTTAATAATATATTATGGTTGTATTAAGCGTAGACTGCATCAACAATAAAATTACTCGTAGAAGCTTGATGCTATCATGTCGTCCTGCTCTTTTGTTACCACTAGTGACACTCGAGAAGCATATTAACTACGGCATTAGTTACGAAAAGGTGCTATTGAATCACTGCAGGCTTGATTGAGTGATGTTTGAACACACCCATATTATTTCCTCGTCTATAACACCATAGTGAATGCCAACGGAATAATTTTAATGAATAAATAATATATCATCATCGATTCATTCCTGTTGAGTTAGATCACACTCGTGTTTTTAATTTATTAGCATACGTATCTGAGTAAATACCTGTTTATTTGTTTTGTAAGATTAACAGGGATTAAAACTATTGTCGTTCTTCCGGAAAACGGTAATTTGTTTACAATGAGTATGGCATTGAACAGATTACGTCACAAGGCTCATTATGGTAACGCTATCAATATCTAATCATCAGTGTTTTGGCTTTTTTTTTATAAATTCCTCATATTTGTGCTTGTTCTTTGAAAAATATGTACTAAATATTATTTATTTGTGCTTTTTGTTCATATATTATATTATACCACAAGACTTGTAATATTAATAGAAATTGATGAGTCGTTTAAAGTATCTAAGTAATTTTATTGAAGTTTTTTGATAGATTGAAAACTTTAAATTATTATAACAATAGGTATACTACCTATCGTTAATCTTTGATTCAATCAAACATTTGAATTTAGAAGTAAATTAATCACACTTGTCAAAACCTCATATCTATCGCGAATAACGGTCGAGGTCTTAGAAGGTAAGGTCCTCAAATCTTATAACAAGGTGAGAAGTGAGGGCGTTGTAGCGCGTTGGTGGGCTTTGACAATACTGTTGTGGGCGAGACGGCCCGTCACAAGGCAGTGACTCATAATTGGCAAATTAAATGTTATTCCCATCACACCCATATACCATACATGACTTATAAACGCATATGCTCTGTTCGGACCTTATTAGTTTTACGTTTGACGGCGTTAGGTATTTGCTAAGTTAGAATTTCCTATTTCTAGCAATATAGGTTACATTCTGATTTATAAGTCTTCAAAGGAGCTTTATCACTGTTGCATCGCCGTCTGTACATCAGACAGAGGTCGTTCAAACGTCAAGTACGTAGTACTATTACTTATTCTGTGGTCAAGTGATAAGTGGTATCTTCTACTTGGCACATCCTGACATGTTTACGAAGCTTTTAAGTGTCAAACGTAAAAATCATTTAAACTTTAAACTTCTTTAAATTGAGATAGAGATAGATAGAGATATACGTACATATATATATAGAGAGAGAGAATATGAGAGGGATTGAGTAATAGTTATTTGTTATACAAGAGTGCAAAGTTGCTTTTTAACCGCGTGCTCATTTTTGATGACCGAGCAAGCGAAAGATTCTAAATTTGAATCACGAGCGTAGCGAGTGATTCACAAATTAGAATCTTGAGCGTTAGCGAGGGAATCAAAAGAGCACAAGGTGAAAAATCTTTGCACTCGAGTGCAACACGTAACTTTTCATCCCACCTCAGCGAGGAAATAATGAAATGCTTCTCCTTCCTAGCGTTAATTCCCAGTCAGCATCCGAAGCTTTCACCTCGGAGTCCGGGGTCCGCTTTACCAGTCTTAACTGCGGATTTGGCTGGACCTCGATATTTGCCGTGAAGCGACTGCCATCTGACCTCCACAACCCAATGATGACATTAGGCGATATCGAAGCATTGCAGCCAGACCGTTGTTGTTGAACTTTTTAGGGCTCCAACTACCCGTTACGACTGCCATAGATGTTCGTATGGCATCCGTGACCGACGGCTTAACGTGCTCTCCAAGGCACGACCAGACCAATGCAAATACCCATTTTCATGCATAAAAAATATTTGCACTGAGCGGGGATCGAACCCGTGCCTCCTGCGTAGCGGCCGCGTTCAATACCACTACGCCATGGAGGCTGTATAATATGTGTATTAATACTAGTAATAAAATACAACAAAATAAAAATTCAACAACAATGTCAACAATATGACGTGAAAAAAATTGATGCGCGCAAAGCAAATTAAAAAAAAAGTACACCAAGGAGGTTACGAGTCTGAGTTTTTCATGAATTAAAAAAAAGTTGTATGATAAATTCGGCACCATAGAGGTAGAAGTAAATAGGTTTAATGATGTTTTGAGTCCACAAACCTAGTACACACGATGTTCTAAATTCAAATTTACTTTACCTCTCTAGAGGATAAAAACGACTTTTACGCTCAGTTATCGAAGAGCAAAAATAGTCTTTCCGAGATGGTGGGATGAAAAGATTTTTATTTCATTATCAATTTAAAAGCTAAGAATTTCCTTTTATTTCTAAATTAAGATATTCATTCAATTTAGAATAGTTAAAAAACAATCATAAAGAAACAATATAAATCAATGAAAAAAAGGGTTTTGAACGTAAATGAGATAAACAAAACCTAGGTAACTAGGTATCTGTCGTTGATTTCTCAACATTTTGACCAACATACTCGACCATAAGCAGACGTAACTGTTTCCCAAACACTGAATCACTGAATCTTTCAGTATTAGAACTTAAATATTTGAACAAATCGTTGAGGAGTTTTTAACTATACAGTAATTTTAATACAATTATGTCATACTTATACTCAGTTTAAGAGGGTCTCGCGATGTTGCGAGTTTGTCCAGATAGCCCTAAAAATACTTATTTCTGCCCAATCACTCACACCCAATTCATTACAAAAAAAACTTAGCTGAAGGAGTTCCGCGAACTTCACACTCACGTTCACACTACTGCTTAGATAAATTTACCTGATTTTTATAATTTGCTATTTTGAAAAATCTGCAGCACAGAGTGATTTTACTCATATTATTGCTTTGCTTTTTATAACCATGCTTTTCACACTTACCTTAACACGAGTATGCATTCAAAACAAAAATAGATTGTTTTGTGCTTATTTTATAAGAAAGTAAGTGAACTCTACCATTCAAGTTTATTAATGGTGGGGCATTCCTTTTGGCCCTAGCTAGACTTCTAGCCCCCCTGTGTCTACAAATACACAAATGGTCATCAGTAGGGTACAAACAGTAGGGCAGGGACACCAGATCTATTATTTTGCGAGCAAACCCTATTATTTTGACAACAGCTTAAATCCACACTCTTTAAAAAAGGGCAAGTCTGGTGGACAAGTGGTCATGTTTGCCAATTATTATTTCAAACCTGATAAAACTAGTAAAACATAAGTAATTTAAATAAATACTAAAAAATAACAAAAAAAAAAAATATTTAACAAGAAAAAAAAAAAACAATTTATCGCTAGGATGCGGGTAGGTACTTACCTTAACCTTCGGGTACTTGTCCCACCGTTAGCGATAAACGCAAAATGAGTAATATGCTAGTGACTGTAAACGAAGTAACGAGTATTTAGGTTCGATAGTTTTGTCGCAAGACTATAAGCTAGTATGCGAGGGTGATGTGATGAGCGATTAGAGTAATGTGAACAGACAGTGATCAACTATTCAATATTCATACTTATATTCATTTCTTTCATTTACACGCGATCTGTATCTACCTACTGTATGTAGATACGTTTTTTTAGCGGTTTCTTGTTTTCACGCCGGGCGGTGGGACATGTGCCTAATGCTATGTTTAAACTTGTAAGTACACAGGCAATTTGTTTTCCTCGGCGATAAGGTAATGGCATCGTTGAAAATGAATTGTCTCTTATCTGGGGACAGAATTCTGTAGACAAATATATTTAGATTGCTGACTTACTCCTTATCGTACAAGAGGATGTCCTTCTATTCGCAGAAGTGCTGTTTATTTGTCCGGGTTAAACTAGTACATAATAAGCTGAGATTCTTCTTCATTATCTTTAGTTTATTACCTAAAATGAAAATTATGAAAACCACATAAAATAAAATCATTCGAATTGACTGTTTTCAAATTTTGCGCTCAGCAACTAATTCAAAGATTATTTTTTATTTATTTATCTACATGTCTAGTCTTGTCTACATGCAAGTGTACCGGCTTACATTGCATTTCCCTTTCTAGAAACACGCGATTCACGCGAGAGATTAGAGTTCTTGTACTTACGTCTAGATCACCTGGATACTAATTATTTTAAACAGAGGTATTAGGTATCGGTCAAGGCTACGGATTACCCGAGTGTAGATCTCACAGAGGCTCTGCTCGCTGCTCGTAGGACATCACACAGATCGGAATCTGAATTGAAATATACACAATATAAAACTGTCTAGGATTTTTTTTTAAATCCTTCACAGATAGCTAAAAATTTACAAGGAATTGGTAAAGAATTACTTATAACAAAATATACCTTATTTAAAACCCTATCACAATTCGTAACAAAAAATAATATTCTACTACATTTCGTTTACTTTTTCACTTAGGTATAACTGAATCACGCACATATTGCAAAAACTTTGGATCGTAATCCATCCATCGGATCTAAAAAAACATAAAGTTAAATACCTGAAATTTTATTTTGGAAGCAAAAAAATGAAATATGCCGTCCAAAAAATTTGTACAATAATGTTAAGGCCCCGAATCAGATTAGCATCGAAAAATCGGTATTTTCGAAACCGTTTTTCTTTTTAACTATAAAACCTAAAGATCTGAAATTTACATCCCTGCATACTACAGGATATACAGAGTAACTTCACCTTTTCATAAATTCAATAAAAAAGGAGGACATAGTAGAAAAGAGGCTCATCACTCTACTCTTTCTTATGAAACCAAATATTTCTTACAATATGCATCCAAATAATCTAAAATTTCAGATATATGTTAAATGAGTGTATTAGCATGACGTGACCTTCTTAGTTTGTAATCGTCCCCTATAAAATTATCTATTAAAATTAGTTTTACTGATTTTTACGTGTGAAAAACGAGCGAATGACCTTGAACATTTGTATGGTCAAAGTCATTCGCGTATGTAATCACCTTAACGGGAATTAACGCGATCATGGTATAGGTATTATTTACATACATACCTTTGATTTGCCTGACGTTCATTAAACTATTTTTTTTTTGTTATCAATTGTCTATATTGTTATTGTGACTACAATTTGAGAGTGCAGATATTATGTTATTATACTCGGATGTATAACCCGCGCCATGTATCTTGGACCTAAATCGTAAGACATACGAGGCTCTGGCGCCCGCGGATTGTTTTGTAATAGTCTATTCTTGGTGAATTTGAGTTCGTCCACCGCAGTAGCATCCCGTGCTATCCTCAAAAGACACCCAAGAAATGTGTACTGCGCGTATAGGCCACATTTTGAGCACATTTTAGGTCCAAGATACGTGGCGCGGGTTATAGTACTATTCATGCACTCTATTTACTTAGCTAAGTACTTAACTAATAAATTATTTCATTTTATTGAGTCTGTTCCAACATAGTTACAAGATTATATTTCCCCAAGTTATCTTATTCAGTACAAGTTTTTGTTCTGTGCTTCTTGGAAAATTGAACTTAAAGTTATTTTGAGTCAGCACAGCAGACGCCACTGGCATATCAATGATTCGCTTCTGTACTTTGTAATGCATACCTTGTCAGTCCTTTCTTTCTTGTGATCGTACTATCGAGTTGATTATTTTAATTTAACACAGGAAATGTGTTGGCCAGATCAAAATTGTTTAACGAAAAAAGTTTCGCTTTGAAAACAAATCGTCATCATTGAAAGTTTTGGAGTTAATTATAAATTGGTTTCTCTTAAAATGAAAAGCAATGCAACCAAACACACGTCATGAAATGTATAGATTTGTGATCTTGCCAGTGACGGGAAAATTTCTCTTTTGTAGGTATAGTTGGTTCTCCTTGGTATTGTGTTGTGACTTGTGATAGGCGCGGACAGTTCGCAACAATAGACTCTCGACATAATGGGGCCATTGATTGTGAGGATGTATCATGAATGTGTGAGTACTATTTGTACCGATAGTGTTGGTAGCCTTTTTGTATTAAGTCTTTTATCCTCGTATGCTATTTAGGTACATAATGCAACAATGTTAGCTGCCTACTTCTTGTAAATTGCAACTGGAAATTTCAAAATCCAGTACGGTACTTGGACGCCCTTTTCTAGAGCAGCTCCACCAATTAAGCCGCGTACCTATACGTTTTAGAGGGCATAGAGGAGTAGCTAAAGCCGCTTGTCTGTTCTCCTAGCGAAGTTCTGGGGGTTGATGTACAGTACGGCCGCTTGTCACCCCAGCAGAAACAGTCCGGGGCGTGGGCTTTACGAGGCACGGGTACCGGGTTTATAGGGGTACCGTGCTTCTCACACCGTAGATGGCTTAAGGTCAACCGGGGTGCAAGGGAAATGCTTTTATGAGAAACCTCACGTCCCGGTAACCGGTAATCGAGGCTCTAGACGGCGTGCGGTTTCAGTCGGTTTGAGTCCGACATAACCAGTCCCAGTGGTCGGTGGGGTGTTATCTGTAAGGATTTCCGCGCCAAAAAAAGGTTTAACTTAAATTCTAGATTACAAACTTAAATTTAGTAAGATACTATTCATTATGCTTGAATCTTTGGAGTAGGTGTAGAATAAGTATGAATTATAGAGAGATAACGTAAACAATTATTCATAACTCGAGTATTTGCATATAGATGTGCTATTGTATAATATTGCATCCTTGTAACTGCCTAACCACTTCTCCTAGATACATACATAATATGTATGTATGTAGGTATCTAGGATGTTCGACTATATTGTTATGCCTCTTACCTATTGGGGTGGGCATAGACAGCATCTTTTTAACCGACTTCAAAAAGGAGGAGGTTCTCAATTCGATAAGTTTTTTTTTTTTTTATGTATGTACACCGATTACTCCTAGCTTTATGATGCGATTTCCGTGATTCTTTTTTTATTCGATGCGAAATAGTTGTCATTTGGTCCCATAGAAATTTAACATAGTTTGGCCCAGTAGTTTTCATTTTATGATGTTTTTTGTGTTTTCTTAGTTCAAATTTTTACCCAACTTCTTATATATTATGTTGTCCCATATTTCCGTCGTTTATGAACTGGTTTCGAAAAATCTTTTTGCATTGGGTTCGGTATTAGTCACAGGTAGTTCGATATTAATTTCATGGGTATTGGACCTTGAACTCCGGAGATACACCAGAGAACTCCTCGAAATCAAAATAGGTGATAAGAAATTAGCTAGTTTTATGACGATCCTGTGACACGGTGTCTTTGTCACCTCATTACAATGATCAAGGGCGTGCTAAAATTACCTAGTCTACGTCGGGCTAAATGTCATCATTCATCATCATCATCATCTTCATGGAGACGTATTTTCCTGATTACATCAGAAGCTCCTTATGAGCTTATGAGGAGAACTCATTTGTTGTATAGCATGAATGTCTCGTTTAAGTTGTTGACAAGTTTAAGTCAATACTATGGTAAGTAGGTACTATCATTGAAGATATTATATTGGACTGAATTAGACCACTAAATTTCTGCACCTTTCGAAGGCCTACCCAAGTACCCATAGCTACTAAAAAAACAACGAAATGTTATAGACTACCCGTAGCAATCCTACTGTAGCTTACGGAATAGCCTATTATAGACAAAAAAAAAACAACGTTTAAAAAAATCGACTTCAAAAAACTAAGTATACTTACCTATTCCAATAAGTAAAATGCACTAAAAAGTTGAAAATAATTTGTGTATTCTTCAAAAACTTTATTACAAATTAATATCAGGTTTGGAGTCGGTGTCATGTCAACCAAGGTAGGTTTGTAACTTCTCACGACACCGACTCCAAATTTTTTAAACGTAGTTTTTTTCACTGGTTAAAATCCTGGCATACGCCTTTCGCTTTTTCTAACCATAATTTTGTTTTCGTACATGCACAAGGGGTGCGAGTGCATTTTGACCTGATCTTTGCTTCAAACGTCATCCGCCTGAATTACGGATTCATCCTAGCTTCATAAATCTGTTTCTTCAACCTTTTTTTGTCGCCCTCTCAAAGTGTCGGATCTGAACCATCTAGGCACCCCATCTCTATTTTGGTCACTACATCTTTAACCATATTCTAGATAGTTGAATTTATTACTTAAACTGAGTATGAATTAGATTAGAGATTCTTCTCGGAATTGTAGGTACAGCTTGGCAAAAAAGTCGTGAAATTAATAGGGGCGCCACAATCGTGCATGTAGCCACCCTATATACTACGACCAAAACAGCTTTGATACTTCGATTTTGTACACTATTTATAAAATGTACCTATTACTTCTGTTTGTCAGTATATTTGATAAAATTTGTATGCATAAATATGGATATTTGTATTGGTCGTGGTCGTGCCTCGGAGAGCGCGTTAAGCCGTCGGTCCCGGTTGCCATACGAACATCTTATGGCAGTCATTACGGGTAGTTAGAGCCCTAAAAAAAGTCTAAAAACTGGTCTAGATGAAATACTTTATTATCGCCCAATATCGCTATTGGGTTGTGGAGGTCAGATGGCAGTTGCTTCACGAAAAATGACAAAATCCGTAGTAAGACTGGTAAAGCAGACCCCAGACTCCGAGGTAAGATCTTCGGATGCGTCTCGGATTAAAGCTAGTTCTAGCGTTAATCCCTAAAAGAAAAAGAATAAAACGATTGAACTGAGTGTAATGTAAAACAATTTAATAGTACAATTGAATATGTTCTAATCGGAATCTAAAAAACTTTCATCCAAATATTCCACGCCAGAAAAGTGTTCATCTGAGCTTTGGGGTGGGTCTTCTTTTCTAGGCCGTCCCGCTCTATGCTTTCCTGATGTGGTGAAAATTCCTTTATTTCTTTGTCCTTCCAATGCGATTCGTCTTAAGGTACTGACGGATTTACCTAAAAAAGATGCGAACTTTATATAGGAATAACATAAAAGGGTGTATACCCCTAAAATCTGCATAAGAAACTTCGTTGGTGATATCATCAAAAAAACTATCAATATTGTTCGAACGCACTACTCTACTGGTGGAATGTATGAAATGACAACTTCAAGTACTAACTTGACGTGATTGACAGAGTGTTGCCAGTGATTAAATATTTTAGTTCCGTTTCATGACTTTTTTGCCAAGCTGTACTATTAAATTTCTAGAAAATAACTAATACCCTCTGGCCTCTGGCTGATAGGTCTGTGTTTGTGAACGTCTTTTGCTCGTTTAGATTCTGCATCCTATACAACTTTTACACCTGCAGCATTCATAAAAATCTTTGTAATTCGTCTAACTGTAACATAATAGTTATTTGTTATCAAGAGTGCAAAGTTGCTTTTTAACCGCGTGCTCAGTTTTGATGACCGAGCAAGCGAAAGATTCTAAATTTGAATCACGAGCATAGCGAGTGATTCACAAATTAGAATCTTGAGCGTTAGCGAGGGAATCAAAAGAGCACAAGGTGAAAAATCTTTGCACTCGAGTGCAACACGTAACTTTTCATCCCACCTCAGCGAGGAAATAATGAAATGCTTCTTCTTCCTAGCGTTAATTCCCAGTAGCATCCGAAGCTTTCACCTCGGAGTCCGGGGTCCGCTTTACCAGTCTTAACTGCGGATTTGGCTGGACCTCGATATTTTCCGTGAAGCGACTGCCATCTGACCTCCACGACCCAATGGTGACATTAGGCGATATCGAAGCATTGCAGCTAGACCGTTGTCGTTGAACTTTTTAGGGCTCTAACTGCCCGTAACGACTGCCATAGATGTTCGTATGGCATCCGTGACCGACGGCTTAACGTGCTCTCCAAGGCACGACTAGACCAATGCAAATACCCATTTTCATGCATACAAAATATTTGCACTGAGCGGGGATCAAACCCGTGCCTCCTGCGTAGCGGCCGCGTTCACTACCACTACGCCACGGAGGCTGTAGAATATGTGTATTAACAAAATCTTTTCTTCAAACAGACGATAACAACACCTATAAGGTGCACGCAATGAACCTAGAAATGCAAAACGAATGGTTGACCCTAGGTGAATTTTGTATTCCCATAGCCTTAAAATGGCGTACCATAATATACGACTGGTCACCGGCCTTACTTAAATTTTACCTAAATGCATTCCAGTTGACCCTCCCCGACCAAAGCAATCTAGTCAGGTGGGGAAAAGCCACAGATAAAACATGTAACTCATGTGGTGAAGCAACTGGAACGGCTAGGCACCTGCTAGTGGGTTGTAGGACGCTATTAGACCGGGGTCATTACTCGCGCCGACATGATAAGGTATTAGAAATCATACGTGAGGCTGTAAGTTTGGCGGTAGCTAGAGCGAAAAAAGGATTAACCACAAACCAAAGAAATGACATTGTGTTTGTAAAGGAGGGCTGCTCAAAGATATCACCTCAAAAGCCTGTACGTGTATATGTACCGAATGTAATGATGCAATATTATGAGTATTGTTAATAAAACACGGTGTCCAATAATACGTGTGTTTAATGCGATGCACAAATCAATACTAAAATGTAAGATACATGATGTAGGCACAGTACATCCCCCTTTATTGAATAATTATATTTATATGCTTAATAATTACAACAGTGTGAAAAAAAAATAGATTGTATACAAAAAAAAATCATAGATATTATGCAAAACAAACATTGCACATAATATTACCTTATACCTTTAGGAGAACGCTATTATTTTAAAACTATAACACTGCACTATAACCCGTTATAATTGCTCGCACATTGCACTGATTATTATATTATCACTCGCTGGGGCGGGCGGCTGTCAGAGCCTTGCCCGACTCCGTTCTCGACCATGGGCAGTCCATGCAGTTCGCGTCTCAGGTAGCGCGCATATGTCAACTTGCAGCGTCTCCACATGATAAACGCTATCACTGCCAAAATGCACGCTATGATAAACAGCAAATATGATTCATACTTCGCCAATTGCCACTGCGTTTCGGTTGCGGTGGCTGTACTCCCTGCACCATTTTGTGCGATGATAATTTTCTCCTCTTGGGGTTTACTTTGTTGTTTACCCATTTTTATACTGACAAATCTGACGATATATATTAATAAACGTCTTTAAATTGCAAAACGAACGACGGGTCTGATTGATCGCCCGAAACTTGACACTCGTTGCTCGGTATCAACTGGCGCAACAGCCGTATTTGATGTGTTTGCACATTCCTCACTGCGAAGTACAAAGGCTGGCTTCAACCTGTCTATACTAACAATTTTCTCTGATTCGCCTTGTAATATTTTGTAATATTTGTCCGTCTTAATGATGACCTTAAAGGGACCCATGTACGGCTGCGTTAACGGTCTTGTGACTTTATCTACGCGAACAAATACATGCGTGCATTCTTTAAGATCTGGATGCACAAATATTTTATCTTGATGCAGTTCTTTTTTGGGCACGGATACTAGGTTGGTTATATTCTGGCGTAATTTTTGTAGGAATAGGCTGTCGGAAGTTTCCTGCTTTCTCGGCTCAAAGAACTCTCCCGGCAATCTGATTGCTTCTCCATATACCATTTCCGCTGCACTGATTAGTGTATCATGTCTTACGGTCGCTCGCAGTCCCAGTAGTACTGTTGGTAGTTCTGATACCCAATTCTCTCTACTACCACGGCACATGAGCGCAGTTTTAAGAGATTTATTCCATCTTTCGACAAGTCCATTGGCCTGGGGATGGTACGCACAAGTATTATATTTTTTAATGCCCATTCTCTTAGCTAGTTGAGAAAACAAATGCGACATGAAGTTTGATCCTTGATCTGTGGTTAAATTTGCTGGACACCCAAATCTGGCAATCCAACCCGAATAAATGATATCTGCTACAGTCTCGGCAGTCATATCTTTTATTGGATATGCCTCAGGCCAACCGGTTCCTCTATCAATCATCGTTACTATATACCGATAACCTTCACAATATGCCAGCGGCCCAATTATGTCCATATGCAAATGTTGGAGTCTGTCACTGTGTACAAAACATCCATGCGGTGAAACAGTATGCCGATGAACCTTAGACTTCTGACAATTAAGGCATGATTTAGTCCATTTCACAATATCTTTATTCATACCTTTCCAGAAATATCTGTCTTGCATCATCTTCCGCGTTGCACGTGTACCGGGGTGACTAATTCCATGTATCGCATTGTAAGCTGATATACGAAATTCCACAGGCAAATAAGGTCGAGCTTTGCTTGTTGACATTTCGCAGTAGATGAGTACATTGTGTCCAGGTAAAAGAATTTTCTTAAATCGTAAATTAGAGTTTTGCATCAGATATTTTAACTCCTCATCCTCACTTTGTGCAATAGCAACTTTGGTGTAATCAATCGGTGAGGGCATGTCTATTGACTCTATCCGTGACAAGCAATCCGCAACCGTATTTTCTTCGCCAGAAATGTGTTTTATGTCTGTACAGAATTGCATTATGAAATCGAGATGCCGTATTCTTCGCGGTGTGTCATTTTTGCTGACGGTGTTTCTCCGAAGTGAATAAACAATTGGCTTGTGATCGGTAAAAACTGTAAGTGGCCTTCCTTCAATAAAAGGTCGGAAATGTTTGATGGCTAGATAGATCGCTAGCAACTCTCTGTCGTATGCCGAATATTTTTGTTGGGCATCACTCAATTTACTAGAAAAAAATCCCATTGGACGCCATGCATTGTCCACTTTTTGTTGCAACACGGCACCCGCACAGGAGTTAGAGCAATCGGTCATAATAGCTATTGGCGCATCAGGCGCCGGGTATGACAATGTAACAGCGCTTTTCAAGCTTTGTTTACATTGCTCAAATGCTTCCATACTCTCGTCGGTCCACGGTATTAGAGACTTGTCTTTTTTCTTTGCATTATGGAGAAAAATATTTAATTTTGCTTGATATGCCGCAGCTGCAGGTAGATGTCTTCTATAAAAATTGATCATACCGAGGAAACGACGGAGTTCAGCTACTGTGTTTGGCCTCGGAAATTCAGATATGACTTTCACTTGTTCATCTAATGGTTTCAAACCTTCTTTCGAAACTCTAAATCCCAAAAAATTAAGTTCTGATTTGCCAAATTCACATTTAGATAGATTTATTGTAATGCCATAAGTGTCTAATCGCCTTAAAACTTCTCGTATGTGTTGTTTATGTTGCACAGGGCAGGATGACGCTATGATGACGTCATCAATATATATAAACACAAAATTAAGGTTTCGTAGTACTTCATCTTGCATGAATCTTTGAAACGTTTGAGATGCTGAGGTAAAACCAAATCCTAGGCGTACAAATTCTACTAGCCCAAATGGTGTTGTTATTGCAGTTTTCGGTATATCTTCCTCATGTACTCGTATATTATGGTATGCTCTTTGAATATCAATTCTTGTAAATATTGTTTTGTCATGTAGTAAATAAGTGCAATCTTGAATGCGTGGTATCGGATAGCGATCTGGCTTAGTGATCGCGTTTAATGCTCGATAGTCACCACAGAGTCGAAGCTCGCCGTTTTTCTTCGTAACTACATGAAGCGGGCTTGCCCAATTACTTTTAGAGGGTCTACATATTCCCATCTCTTGCATACGCTGCAATTCGGCTTTAACCTTGTAGTACTTATCAGGTGGCAACGGCCTCGGACGCGCAAAAACGGCTGGCCCTTGAGTTTCAATATGATGCACAATCGAATGACGCGGAATTTCCTTGAAACATATAGGTTTTGTTACGTTAGGGAATTCATTCAAAATATCGTAATATTCATTTCTACAGTCAATTGTCCGCACTGTCGGCTCATTTTGCACGGCCACAGTCGCTTGAGTTTTTAGACTAGTCACTGAGTCGATTAACTTTTTATTATTAACGTCCACTAATAGTTTGTAATGAGCTAAGAAATCAGCGCCGAGTATAGGCTGCCTGACTTCCGCCTGCACAAATGACCAACGAAACGGTCGACGTAACTTGAAGTCTAAGTCTAATGTCTTAACACCAAAAGTCTTAATTTCACTGCCGTTCGCCGCATATAATTTGTAGTCTTCGCATTTTACACTAGAAAGTCTATTTTTACTCCATGGAATAACTGAAATATTTGCACCTGTGTCGACCAAAAATCGAAGTCCGCTTTTGTAATCCGTAACGCATAATCGGGGAACTGGGGCTATGGTGCAAATCTCCGCCTGCGATTGCACCTGACTTAGTTTTCCTGTTTATTTGAACTTTTCCAAGCGCACGGCTCTACACATTTCCTCGCTCTATGGCGAAACTTATAATGATAAGCGCATAGCCAGCCCGGACTGTCAGGTGTTCGTCGTATCATATTACGACCGCGTGATGCGGATCGCGATCGAGAGCGAAAACGATTATATCTCCCATTGCCTCTTCTATCATTTTCCAAATCTCTAATTTTTAGACTTAATTTTGCTATCTCCGCCAAAATTAATGCAGTTTCGCTGCGCGTATCCGGTGTAAGATGCACCTCAGCCACCTGTGAGGGCTGTGCGGTTTCTACCACCTTATCTGCAATCGCCGCTAGATGCTCCAAGTCTTCCACTTCACAAACTGCCAACACACTACGGACGGAAGAGGGTAAATGTCCTTGCCACATTATCCTGAGAGTTTTGTCTGGAATCTTTTCACGAGCCAATTCCCTCATTCGCCTTAGGAGTTGAGAGGGTTTTTGATCACCCAACTCAATTTCACTCAATAACTTCTGAAATTGTCGAACTTCGGATTCTTCATAGACCTTGAGTAATCGCTCCTTCAATGCTTCAAACTTTTTAGCTTCTGGCGGTTTCAGAAGAATGTCGCTGACCTGCTGTACTACTTCTTTGCCCAGCTTCGTGACCACCATGTTGTAACGTGCTTCGTCACTCATTTTCTGTGGTCCCAAAATTGCTTCGCACTGGACAAACCATAATCTGGGTTGATCAGTCCAAAACTCTGGTATTCTTGATGAAACCGAAACGACTGCTACTTCACCCGATTTACTCGTGCTTGGTATCGCCACATTGTCTGGTGTTGACGTCATCTTACTTGTTCAAAACGTTGGCACCTTGAACACGAACGATGTATTCGCGTGTCGGGGTCACCAATGTACGTGTATATGTACCGAATGTAATGATGCAATATTATGAGTATTGTTAATAAAACACGGTGTCCAATAATACGTGTGTTTAATGCGATGCACAAATCAATACTAAAATGTAAGATACATGATGTAGGCACAAGCCATATTCAATTTTGATAGCTGCCGTTGACTGGACAATACTCGTAGACACGTATGAGAAGCACTATAAAATACCGGAGGATATCTGTGCCTCATCATCCAGACCCGACATATTCCTTTTTTCACGATCGCATAGGCGTGCAGTGCTTGTAGAACTCACAGTACCGTGGGAAACTAATATACCTAAAGACCACGCTATAAAGACAAACAAATACTTTGACTTGACTAACGAGTTAACCAAGAACGGCTACGTGGTTAAACTCTACGCCGTAGAAGTAGGAGCAAGGGGAATTCCAGCTAAATCCCTGTACAACTTACTTAAAGACTTCGGATTGCCAAGAGCTTCAGTAAGCTCTTTACTAAATCGAATATCAAAAGCGGCATTGATAGGATCTTACCAAATTTGGATAGGTAGGGCGGGGAACACTACTGACGGTGGAGGTGAGCGCTGATGCATCACAAGGTGGCCACCCTAAACCTACATCTGGGTCGCAAGTCCCAGTCGCCGTCACGGTGTTCCTCTCTGTATCACGCTATGGACCCGGCGACCGCACGGTGAATAATAAATAAATAAATAAATATTCCACAACATTCTACACAACGCTTTCTAGACCCATGGTAAGCTTAATTAGCTTGTGTTATGGAATCTAGAATGCGGATATACATACTTAGATACTTTTTTTTTTTTGTAAATACATACATATTATACATAGAAACATGGAGTGCTGAGAATCGGATCTCACTAATAATTAATATTAATAATAAAATACAAAATAATAAAAATTTAACAACAATGTTCAATAATATGGCGTGAAAAAAAATGATGCGCGTAAAGCAAATTTAAAAAAAAAAAGTACACCAAGGAGGTTCCGAGTCTGAGTTTTTCATAAATTAAAAAAGTTGTATGATAAATTCGGCACCATAGAGGTAGAAATAAATAGGTTTAATGATGTTTTGAGTTCACAAACCTAGTACACACGATGTTCTAAATTCAAATTTACTTTATCCTCTAGAGGATAAAAACGACTTTTGCGCTCAGATATCGAAGAGAAAAATACTCTTTCCGAGATGGTGGGATGAAAACATACTTATTTATTGTACTCTGTACCCTTGTCTGTATCTGTGATTATATCGAGATTGAATTTTGAACAGAAAATCTGTTCAAATTCATTACGAAAATTGACCCTAAGCACAGAACAGATAATAGTACTCCCTAAGTATCAATGTTTCGTAGCAGAAAACAAAGTCGCTTTATGGTCTCTGTACGCTAAGATATTGTAAACTATAGTTCTTAACGGATTTTGATGCGGTTATCATCAAAAGATATAGTGATTCAAGATTAAGGTTAGCACTTGTTGATTGAGTTTCCGCTAGCTGATTATAGACACTTGTTGTCGATGATGATTTCGCACGCAGATTTTTATGCCGCTGTTATATTTTTGAAATTGCAACTACACCTATTATGTATTTGGTTGTTTACGCCATTTGGTACTGAAACACCTTAGTCAATTGTTGAACTTCCTCAAGAGTCTGTACGCGCCCTGACCTAAGTTTCACAAAGTCATTTAAGTAGACGTCACTAAAACACAAATTCATTCTGTTATCTGTTCTAGCGATTTCTGCGCTCTTTTTATTGCCTTATATCTGAAACCCATTGTGTAGATGCATTGGTCCTCAGTTCGTTTGATATGCCGTAGATGTGTCCAACCCAGTTCCATTTCAATTTTGCAGTTGAATGCCCAGCTAGTTTAAGAACACAATATTGAATCTCTTTACTTGGGTTTTATGCTTCCCGGTCTCCGTTGCTTGTTCGGTGACTTGAAGGGTTTTAAAAAATCTGTGCTCGTGCTCCATCGCCTCTGTCTAAGCATAATAACCTTTTCAGTGAAATAGGTAGATAACTCTAAGCCGAGGGTATAATTACGTAGAGTTAATGTCTTTGCATATATATTACATATTTTGATTGATTATGTCAGTGCAACTTTATTGAAGAAAATAAAGTATTTGTATTCAAAAAGTCAATGACTGTAAAATTTAATTTTCTAGGAATTATTAATTCACCAATCACAATAATCTGTTATTCACCTTTCATTTATTTTTGTTACAGCAAAGAAACAAAATGGTTCAGCGGTACGGACGAACAGCCTGGGGTCGGGCGCGCGCACTCCACCTGCAGAAAGAACCAAGTCCAAATTCTCAGCATTCGGTAGACTTTTTAAACCATGGAAGTGGAAACGGAAAAAGAAATCGGAAAAATTCGAAGCTGCTTCTAGAAGTGAGTTCTATTCAATATTTTTATTTGATACGGCGATAATCTATCAAAGGGATTGGACAGACTATAAATAAAATGAATAACTTGGTAAAATTACATAGGTAGTGTACACTGTGTACAGCGCTCGTATTATAACTGCCGCTCTGAGACCAGGCTTTCCAAACAGCCGCACAAGTAGGTAGGATACGGTCACGAATTCATGACGTTTACTACAATTTATAACTATCAAATTATTATAACATGAAAATAATTTTGTAACTTATGTACACACGGCGTCAGACTTCGGTTTACAGGCCACACCAACATAAAGGAAGTGTGCGTGACAGCAATACTATTAATACATTGCTTAAAGATGTGTGTAAGTAAACCAATCAGGGCCCTTGACGCACTCACACATTCGCTATTTTACTTACATGAAATATAGGTATTGATGATAGCCACTGCACCAAGTTATAATAGTATATTTAGCGAAAAACGAATAAGTAGATATAGCTGAATGGTTTAAATATGCAGCTGAACCAATAGAATCAATACCGGGTTCGGTCCTCGAGCGAGGTGCACTTTTTGTTCCTCAAGATATTGAAGTCCGATTGGTCTAGTTTATTTACAGGAAACTAAGTGTATAAAATTCATATATATAATTTAATATATTTTTTGCATATTTCCTTGATGATACTATTTATTCTTAATGGATAAAAGGAAAGGAAAATAAAATAATTAACTTATTGTTGCAATGCAATAATATATTTACTATTATGAGCATGATATTTTTCTTAAGTATGGGTATAATTAATTATTTATAGATAATAATTAATTAAGTATCAGATAAAAATATTTGATCTTTAATAAAAAATATAAAAAACACATAAGTATAATTATTATAAACTTCTAAAAAGATATTGGAACATAAAATAAAATGTTATGTCTATTAAATTGACTGACATAAAGATGCACGAATGACAAAAAGAGAATTCCGTTGTTAAGTTCCGAACTAACGACCGGCGACAACGGTGAGGTCCAAACTTACTTACTTGCATTCTTATCCATCTCGACTATGAGAACAGATAGTATAGTGACTAAATTTGATAACTCCTATCAGTTATAGAAACAAAATGCTGCATATATTTCATAAAATTAGTTTAGAATATGATTTTATAACCTTGGTGCATTTTATGTAAGTAAAATAGCGAATGTGTGAGTGCGTCAAAGGCCCTGATTGGTTTACTTGTTATGACACACATCTTTAAGCAATGTATTAATAGTATTGCTGTCACGCACACTTCCTTTATGTTGGTGTGGCCTGTAAACCGAAGTCTGACGCCGTGTGTACCTATACTACGTTATTTTACTAAATGAATTTCATGTACAGTGTGCTAGTTATATTATGTTAGTAAACGACATAAAACTACAACTACAATACGTTCTTAATGCGTTTCTTTAGTTCGATCGGTAGTATATTGCATGATTTAACGACTGTATCGATAGTGTATTATGTTTAGGCGAATGTCTGCATCCGTTGATTATCACTAAATAGCGTGTTTCACCGACTGCATTAATGTTGCAGTTTGGTTTGTCAAGATCTAGCACAACACTACTGAGTAGGGTTTGGCAAATAACATAGATTCACGAAGTTGCAGATGCTGACTTCTGTTCGTAATGTAGCGTTCAGTCGATACATTGAGCGTTTGAAAAGACGACTAGATGCCCACGTCTATTATTTATATTTGCATTTGGTGTCCATAGTCCTTTATATATAAGCATTTTTACGTATTGAACTTCTAAATAGCTACTCAATCACTGATCGTTGCCGATTCTTTATGAGGCATGTGCACTATGGCCTTTTGGCGAGTTAAACAGAAACCTAAAAGCAACTAAATTGAATTGAAACAATATTAAAGTGTTATTATTTGTTTAGTGATGTGTTTTGGTTGGTCGCCAGTTCCCCGGGGAGAAGAGATATACATGGAATATCGAGATTACTTCCTTAGGACCTAGTCTCGATACATATTACATGTATATCGCTTCTATACGAGATACATAAGTATCAACTTATCTTCAGGCAGGCTGAAAAATGCAAAGCAACGTTTTTGTAAACTTTAGAATGGCAACTACGTGTTAAACTGACACGTGTAAATTACTAAATCTTAAGTTCTTAACTGCATAACCATGTTAGAGGGCGGGTATCGGATAATAATTTGTTGCATGGAACTCTTAAACAACATTAGTGAGTAGCACACGGCGCTCTGCAACTAATTCAATTAAGGAAGACTTGTATACTTATTGCTATGTTAGTGATAAAAGCCGTTCTGTATGTAGGTGTGGCATCGACTGACTTCAAAACTAAGGCATAAACGTAGTTGAAGATGATAATTAAGATTATCATTATTATTCATTGTCCATTATTCGCAGTCACACTGAATATTGTAGTTATCTTTAAAGAATTGCTACCTTAATGTGACTCTAAGATTGCTACAGTACAAAAAATCCAACATACTTAAGTGTTATCTTTAGTAAATATTTTACCAACAATTTTTGCCCGTATATAGGTATTGCAATGTACGAGTAAAATGAAAACAAAATGAGTCATTTACCTTACACATTAAGGTTATAGTAAATAATAGCTTTTAGGTTTCGCCTGCATTTAGTTGTGATCTCGCAACCCATGGGAACCTATTCCAAGGATAAAAAATAGCCTATTCTGTGTTATTCCAGACTATAAAATATTCCGGTACCAAATTTCATCTATTCAGCCTTTTGACCGTGATTGAGTAACAAACATGTAAACATTTCCACTAGCTTATTTAGGTATAATAGGTAGGATTAGGAATAAAAAGTACCTAAATATTCGCACTATATCCGTGGTGTGAATATTTTGCCTATATTATCAACCCGCATAAACTCGCAAGTTTTCGCTTTGCTGTTCAGTCACATACGATACTAACGGTGCCCCTATTCAGTAAGTGAGACTATTGACTGACTATTTTTTAACGCTGGATTTCACGTAGTTGGTAATTTAAAACATCTTCACGATTGAATCTTTTATGTTTCTTGATTTCAATTGCTTTACACCCAACTTTTAAATAAAAGTGACACATTGAAGTCCGTGATTGGTGCTTTAAGTAAGTTCTGCAATAGCTGATTTGCTAACCACGATCAATATTTACTACGAATATATCCCTTGACCGATTAATCCTATCAGTAACCCCTGAGTTCGTCCCACTTCTGTCTTTGGGAAAAGTTTTAACCACAATGGCAACGTGATTAGTTGGGGAATTTCTATTGGTTAGCTAAACGAGCTGACATAAAACTCAATTAACTTAGGTGTTCGCCAATAGGAACGTGTTCATACTGTTCATGTTACACCTTGTCAATCGGAATAAGGGGGCTGAAGTTTGTAATGGCAAGATATGTGGTACAGTTGAGTGTTATTTATCTATTGTGTTTGGCGGAAGATCCAGCGGTGAAGTATGGGTGACAGGTGACAGATAGACAGACGAATTGTTTAAAAATATTTTTTGTTGCTTTGTATCGTCAACATTCTTTAATTTGACGATATTAACATGACAATGTGTCTAATATTCCTACTCCTGGTAAAATAAGCTGTTTACAATGACAAACACACACCTACTCCGCGTATGTGCATAGATAATAGCGCGTATCGGCAATGTGTACTTCAGAGTGGCAGTTACCGTACGAGTGCTAATATAATACGCGTAACGTAAATAGGATATACATATAAAACAATAACACTTTAGTATTGTTAAAGTGTTATGCTGTATTTGACGGATGGTTCTCTATTATATTCTTAAGTCTTTCAATATTTATAAGTGGAAATTTCTTGAAGAAATAATTTATGATGTTGTTTTGCCTTGTATTTCTATTATACATTTTTATGATCTAATGTTTTTCGTTTAACTAGTTATTATTTAATATGTAGTTTCATATAATAGTTGAAATACGCGTATATCTCATAAAAAGATAAGTTACATGTTGTTTCTATGTTTATATGATTGTTAATGTTAACATTACCTACTTGCAGCTTTAGAAAGGAAGATATCCGTCCGAGCGAATAGAGATGAATTGGTGCAGAAAGGTATCCTCTTGCCAGAAAGCCCAATCACACCTGTGCCCGAAGCCAGTAAGTATTATACAACATAATTATTAATATAGCAATAGAGCAATATCAACTGACTAGATTTTTTTTTCAATAATTTAATACTGTTCTTACCTTAGAGTATACAATAAATATAGAGCGCGATGACTCAGGTCTTTGGCGCCGAGTGTTAGCAGATACTTTGCGATGGTATAGCGCACCCATAGTGACGTTTCATGCATTACCGAAAATATCTTTTAATGTAGTTCGTTGTTACGAAGTTTTTTGTTCGATTTGATATGCATGGAGAAAATTAAAGCCAAAATACAAAAAAATGGCGTCATTTTGCGGTATTTTTGCGTTTTCTTTATTACTACAAACTACAAATATACGAAGTTGTATTAAATTTTGATTTAACATAATATCGAATTAAATATTATTTGGGAAGTCATTTTGACGGGTATTGTTTTGCTACTGATTGAGTTTGAGCCAGGAGCCTCGGTACAGTTCATACCCGTGATAGCAGTTCATACTTGTAAGGCGCGCTCTATAGCAGCTATACTCTAAGTGTGTTCCGCGGAACCCTAGGGTTCCGTGATACCTCTGTCGGGGTTCCGCAAGAATTTAGAAATAAAAAAATCAAAACACCTCTCTCTGGTCGCTCCGCGGCTGTGCGGACTCCGCGGCCGCGCGGAGACAAAACGCTATGAATGTTATTTATTTATTTATTTGTATTTGTATAAGCTTGTGTTACATTAGCTGGTACAATATCTCATAAGTTTGGTCTCAACAATTTTATACTTGTACAACGCGTTCGCTCTAAGTTTGCCGGTCTGTGGAATGCGCGTACCCTCCCCCACGTGACAACAAAACTTATAATGTGTCATAGTTTTACCCAAATATCTAACGTACACAATTTTTATTGTTACAATTAAATAAAAAATTTCGAACGTCATACACTCATACCTATCGCCAGCGGCAAACTTAAAACGAGCGGGTAGTATACTTGTAAGCGCTCAGTCTCTTTGATAAAAGCCGCCTCTGAATTAGACGCTATAGTTGTCAACAAGCGACTTTCGTCTCTAACTTCAAAGGATAAAGTCGATATTGTTTACAACGCTATTTTTAAATTTCTGTTTTTATTTTTGCTTTTTGTTTATCAAAGGTGCCGACTCGAGTATTTTCGAGAATATTTGAGATCGAGTCTAGGACTAAGTATAAAAGCGGCGATCGCGCGTTGGCGTCGTCAGTTGATGATTAGCGTTCGGAGCGATAAGTTACTACCTACTTACAAGCTCGCTAGCGAGAAACTAGTGTTCATTGTTTTACTGCCTGCTGTATTCTGTTGTCTCAGTTTTATACATTTCTTCCCTGTAGGTTCTAAATTTAGTCTCTTATACGCAGTAACGATTGTGCATTATTTAAACCCCACTATCCTGACTTGTAACATTATAAATAAAGAAGAATGGAACGTTGGCTTAAAGGTGTTAAACGTGTTCCAACAACATCTTCTAATGACGCTGAATGTTCAAAAGCAATGCGCGCGGAGAATTTAGCAATCACCGATCCAGAAGATGATGCCACGAGTGCCACGACGTCAAGCTCGACGGTTTCAAAGACGAAAAAAAGGAAGTATGATGAATCTTATATCAGTTTCGGATTTGTTGATTCCAACGGCTCACCTCTCTGCATGCTCTGTAGTAAACTGCTTCCTAATAGTTCCATGGCACCTGCCAAATTGCGTCGACATTTAGAAACCGTACACCCCGAGACTAAAGACAAGAATAAAGAATTTTTTGTTCGCAAAAAAGATCAGTTATTAGAAAGTCAAAAAAATATGATGCATGTAACACAAACTACCAACGAAAAGGCCACGGAGGCATCATATTTAGTTAGCTATCGCATTGCACAAGCAGGTGAAGCGCACACTATCGCTGAGAAATTAATAAAACCATGTGTATTAGACATAACAAAATGTATGCTTGATGAAAAATCTGCAAAGCATCTTTCTACTGTTCCGCTATCAAACGATACTGTTTCACGACGAATCCATGATCTGGCAAGCTACGTCAAACAAGAACTAGTTACACGTCTACAAAATACACGATTCGCTTTGCAAATGGACGAGTCGACTGATGTCGCTGGTTTGGCTATCCTGCTGGTTATTGTGAGATATCCATATAAAAGTTCTTTTGAAGAAGACATGCTTATGTGTTCATCGCTGCTTACAAACACTACCGGGGAAGAAATTTTTAATAAAATAAATATATTTTTTGAAGAACATAATCTCAGTTGGAACAATTGCATTGACATTTGTACAGCAGGGCTATTGCGTATCTTCAATGACAGCTCGAGTGCTTAGCACTTTGTGAAAGTGCTCAACTCGTAGCTGTCAAACAGCTAATTTGGTATTGTCTATCTACCAGTGCATAAACAATGACCGACTAAGATGACGTCATGAGGCCGATTAGCACTGAAGGTCACGGTTAAAAAGTTTTTCGGTTCGATATTGTAAACATTGCGATTGCGTAAGCATAGTGGACAATGAAAATGAAAGCCACTCTATTTATTATGAAACACTACTCATGAGTAGTGTTTTACGTGGAAATAAAATAAAATAAATGATTTGTTTGTGCTATAAATTATAATTTGTGTTTGTACAGTGTTTTATATGTGAAATACACTCTATAAATATTAAAAAAATGCCCAAATATAGAAAAAGCGAGAAATATCATGGCTCGACTCCAAGACATTTTACACTAAGTTAAGAGAGAAAATGAATCTTTATTGTGTGGAAATTGGATATATCCGGATGCGTCGGACTCGAACCGACTAAAACCGCACGCCATTTCGAACTTTTTATAGTGCACCCCCCCGCACCGACTTGTGATTATTTCGAACTCGAACCGACTAAAACCGCACGTCGTCTTGGATTGCCAAGTGCATATACCTTGTACCCTGGCTTACCCAGGCATTCTCATATCTCTCATCCCGTATAGATTTTAATTACGTATTTTTACTGGTGTCCTTATAAAGTGTATAATAAATGAAATAAATAAATCACCCTGCGGGATTATTCCATTTTTTTTTCTACTATCATTCATTACCTACACGCACATTCTAATCTCATTGTAACAAAACAAAAATTTCGACCTTTGATTCGACTATTTAGTTTCCATACACCCAAAGAAGAATGAAATATGATCCCCATGAACTTTGCCTCCCGTTTCACAATATCATGGCCATTATAAGCCGCACACAATGAAAAGTAGTCTAAAATCTAGTAAAGTATCGGTTAGACAGCATTACTTAATTTAGTCGTATAATAGCTGATAAGAAATTAGAGGTGCTAACATCTATGGTTAAGGAACATTATAGACACGGTGACGCCATGGCGACTCAATGTGATACGTAATACCAAAATTAGATTAAGTCACCGGTGACTCTTGAAGCAGTGAAGGTCACAAGGTGAACAACGCGAAAGATAGCCAATACGCCTGCTGATGGGGCCAAGGCGATGACAGGTAAAACAGCAGGAGCAGTGTCACGAATGAAAAATAAAGCGCCTAATTGTAGTTCCAGTCATTGTATTCTGCATAGACAAGCACTTGCGATGAAGCAAATGCCGTCTAATCTAAAATTAGTTATGGATGAAGCGGTAAAAATAATTAATTTTATCAAATCACGACCACTACAATCCCGATTGTTCTCATTATTGTGTGAAGATTATGGCAGCAAACATAAAACACTGCTGCTCCATACAGAAGTGCGATGGCTGTCTCGGGGAAAAACTTTAACAAGGCTATTTGAACTTAGAGCCGAGTTACAAATGTTTCTTTCAGCAGATACTTCTTTTAATTTGAAGGACCGTTTGTATGATAAAACTTGGTTGTTCCGATTGTCTTTTATGGCGGATATCTTTCAAAAACTTAACGAATTAAATTTATCGTTGCAAGGTAAACAGACAACAGTGTTTCAGGCCTATAATAAAATAACTGCTTTTAAAAGAAAATTAGATTTTTGGATCATTTGCATTGGTAAGAAAGAAATAGAAAGTTTTACATTACTCAGTGAGTTTGTTAGCGAAAACGACTCAGAAATGTTTGAAGATAATGTGTTTGAAGAATTGGTCCAATATCTCAGTTCGATGCGCGCATCTTTTGAAAAGTATTTTCCCGAAGAACACAATACAAAAATTAAAGTGAACTCCTGGATTCATAATCCTTTTTTACCCAACTTGGAAAAGCCTGAAAACATGTCAAATGAGATATATGAATCTCTTTTAGAAATGTCATCAGACACAAGTATGGAGTCATTGTTCAAAACGACGCCTCTTAATGATTTTTGGTGCAGAATCCAAGATGAATATGCAATGCTTGGCTAAATGGCTCTGGATATTCTTCTCCCGTTCCCAACTACATATTTGTGCGAAACAGGATTCTCTACCTACGCAGCCACGAAAACAAAATATCGCAATAGACTGGACGCCGAAGCTGATATGAGACTCCAACTTTCTTCCATCAAACCTGATATTAAGCAATTGATGAAAAATAAAAAACAGTTTCATACCTCCCACTAGTTAGATTTTTTCTTTTTTAATGTTTTCTATTATTGTCCTTACCAAGTGGTGAAGTAAATAATAATTAGTAACTGATACATTGTACTTTTATTATGCTGATTAATAAAGAATACACTTATAAAAATAATTGTTTTATTGTAGGGTTCCATCAAGTATTTTGCTTCCCAAAAGGGTTCCGTCATTTAAAAAGTTTGAGAACCACTGCTCTATAGCAATGTATACTCTAAGGTTCTTACTATTTATATATTTTAATTTCGGATTATAGTAACATTAGTAACTATAGTACAGTCGCCCACAGAAGTAACTTATTGTATGAAATTTTAAAACAATTAGATTCGGTAGCTCAGTGGTCAGAGCATTTCCCTGTAAGGGTTTGGTCGCGGGTTAGAATCCCGCCTGTGTGGTTTCACTTTTTCCTATCTTAATCGAGAATTAACAACCAACCCAAGTTACTGATCGTCTTAGCTATAAAGCTTTAACAAAATAATAAACGAAACATGAAATAATTATATTGAACGTGTCCTCTCGAAATTACAAAAATTGAAATTAAATTTATTATTTTAATTTTGTAAATTTGGTATTATTTAAATAAAACAAATGTACCTAAAAAAAAAGAAATTAAGATTTCACGTATTTCCAAGGCGATGAAGACCAAAGTGCTAATTTTAACCTATCACAGGCAATAATTGTTATATTTCATCGTGTCCCACGTGTTATCGAGTATTCTGTTGATCGTCAATTCAAATCAATTAACTTACTGCAGTCCACTGCTCGATATAGGCCTCTCCCAATGTGCGCACACGCACCTGGTCCTCTGCCCTGCGCATCCAGTCCATCCAGTTGATCGTGATATCGACAATTTACGATTGCTCTTTTTAATGATAAAGGGAAATAAAACGTGTTTGGCAGGTCCTCGAATGTAGCAGCAGTTACAATATTATTTTATTTTTTTGTAATTAAGTTTATGTAGCTATGTTGTTTTAACTTACCTTTAAATAATGCCTAAGTTTTAATTAATATGTTTCATAATTACATTTTATTAATACAATGGTTCGGGGCAACGCGGAAGCACGGGTAAAGCTCGTTTGTGTCTACTAAAGTTTGTAAATAATTCGCGTTACAATGATTGCGAATTCTACTAAATAATACGAAGTCTAGATTTCTACTATATTTCATCAAAATCTGTTCAGGAATTTAGGCTGCAAAGCGTAACAGACAGATAGACTTACTTTAGCCTTCATAATAGTATGGGTTTAGATAGGTAAGATGTTATACGTTCATTTACATCTTCCTTTGTAATTTTTATTGTTAACAGTTATTCGTTATTATCAATGCTTGAGATGGCGTCATGTCGGTCATGCTTCCTCTTAATATGGAGCGGAAGGCTGGCGGTCTGACGGCTGGTCTTGGCGTCCTGCTCTTTAACAGATGAATTGATTTTATTGACACTTTTCTTTTTAAAGAACACCACAAATTAATTCAATTTCACTTTTTCTCTTTTGTAAGTAGATCCCACTGGATTAGTCGCTTGAAATGTTAAAAGTTTATTATTATCTTTATGATTTGTCGACCAGAATAAACTTTCTAATTCGTCGATAGGATAAGAGTGACCGTGAGTTTTTATTGCCTGGCTCTATTTTCACATGCTCTACTTATTGCATTGTGAATTACGCATTAAGTGTAAATGTAAATTTCGACCATAAGTGTCACATGCTGACCTACATGATCAAATGATTTCATTTCATCACTTTGTCTGCGTGAGTTCATTCTCTAAAAAGTGAGGTCCAACCTATTGAAACTGGTATGGAAATTATTCTGCGAAGATAAAAAATATGTAAATCAGCCACGAATGAGCAACATTCATCAAACAATACGCATTGAAGAGATATCATCTACTATCAAACTGAAAACTAACTAACTTTTAACACACATACAAAAAATAACAAATAATGTACTATAACTTTCACTCTCCAAATCCATCTTCCTCGTCAGTAAAGAGGTGTGTAAGTCTGTTTTTAAACCTCTATACATAGCTTCGGTCTAATTATTACCAAAAATAATCCATTCTTCCATACTAATAATATTAATTGCGAAAGTAACTCGGTCTGTCTGTCTGTCTGTTACGCTTTCACGCCTAAACCACTGGTACGGAGATACATTCAACCTTGGGAAAGGACATAGGCTATGTTTAGTCGCTATAACTAACATCCACGAGCGTGGGGCCGCGGGCAACAGTTAGTATAAAATATATTGCAATTAAGGTAAATAGGTAATGATAGAAAGTAGATAACTAAAAAGGTATTAGCTGAAGCGCAAGAAATTCCATCTGAAATATATAAAGATGTCTAAAATGTCTTACCTTACCAATAAGAAGAATTCCAATTACAAAACATTTTATGTAAAGTAGGTTGCCTAAATTCATAAGTTCTAATCGATTTCACTGTTAAAAAGTTATCAGAGTTCTGTACAGTTCTGCTTAGAACCAAACTAGGGTTTGCAGGGTTATCGATATGAGTGTTTCAGACCTGCGGCTGACGGTAGATAAATCAGGAGCCCTATTCTTTCATTGACCTCATAACCGCATGTTAAGTCGCTTCGATCGCGAGTCGTTCAGTGACGCCCGGATTAATAAACTGGGTCTAGTCATCGACTTGAGGCCGTACTTCAGTATTCTATACTATTCCTGCTTAGCGCAGTGAACGTGAAAGTATCCATAGGAACACATTTCGAGTTTTCCAAACAGATGATGTACTTTGATAGTCTCCTCTCGATTATGGCCCTGGGTCGGCCGGGGTGCAAGGGATATGGCTACGACAACCTCACCTCCGGCAACCGACGGCCCACAGACGGCGTGCGTTTTAGTCGGTTCGAGTCCGACATAACCTCCTTCTCCAGCTTCGGCGGGGGAGGTATCCGCGGGGATTTTTTCGCACGGTAAAAAAAAAAGTCTCCTTGGTTTTTCCTTTTTAGCAACGCAGACTTTGTTTACCGTGGTTGTTACCATCAGTTAATCACGTTGTGAATATAATCCATACGTGATCATATCATATTGATATCATTTTAATATTAGTTCAAGGACGAACTAATACAGTACTCACCCAACTGAAAAAATAATAACCAGAATAAACTTTATGGTACTTCAGGGCTAACAGTATGGGATGATTAACTTTTATTTATGTTGATTTCGAAAACAATATGAATTTACCACTCTCTAATAACAAACTAATAAAAAACATAAACTGTGTTTTTACTATAGAAAGTTTTGTGTATTCCTGTCATAATCATACACGGTATCTTAGACTAGAATGCTTGGTGATTTTGAGCTCGCCCACCGTAGTAGCACCCCGTGCTATTTTCAAAAGACACCCAAGAAACTTGTACTGCGCGTATAGAGCACATTTTGAGCACATTTTAGGTCCAAGATAATTATAAGTGCCGAGCAATAACCCATGTCAATAGTAGAGTAGTAGGCTAGTAGCACGTAGTAGAGGACGTGCGAGCAACAGTTGGGGCGTGGTGCAGGCGCTGCAGCGCGTCGCACTGCAATATTTCGCTGAAGGACATATCGATGTGTCTTCGTGTCTTGCGCCGCACCGTAACCCAATTATTAAGTCACTTAGATTTTGACACGAATGTTTTAAATCCAGTTTAATAGATATTTCCGACGAATAACTACTTATTCAAATTTAGTCATTATCTTTTTTAATCCTAGCGCCAATCCCGATTTAATAAAAAGCTTGCGCTTTGGAGCCCGGATGACTAATGAATGGAATGAATAACTCTCATCACTTGTTATACTGTAGGGGACTAATAGGAGACCCGGGTCGCTGTGAAATACTAGTGAATAATCATGTCACAAGTTTGTGTCCGTGACATTCATATTTTACATGGGGAATTTAGCATCTCTCTGTATCCGCACCTGCCTCAACACGCGGCTTGATCTCCATATGCGCTGTCGTATTAGTGGATTAGCGCCAAGGCGAATGAAACATTACAAGCCGCAATAATACCGTTACAGTTACATAACATAACTATGAGGCAATTATTGCATAAAACAATTTGAATATTTAATATTTTAATAGCATAGCGATGCAAGTAATAAATAGTAGTAATATATCCGAATATTACCGGTATTGTACCCATTTACACACGCGTAACTTGCTGCGCGTGACTACCTTAATTTGAACCACTCACACTGCCTGTATTGTACAGTATCTAGCCTTTGATTTGGCATGTCAAGAAGATCGAGGATTCGTCTAAGATCGCTTTGTTTCGATTTTGTAGGACAAGTTAGGGCAAATTGAATTATTACGAAACATAGAACGCGGTATCCTGTTCAAATTCGGTGGTACCAAACCTCACTGCCATCGTAGAAACTAACATAACATTCAGTTTTCTTTAAATTTGAATTGAGAAGCAAGAATTTTATATTTACAATTTTAGACCTAGCCCTTGATTCTGCTAAAGTAAAACCACGGTCGTGCCACAGACTATGCAAAAATTGGCATTAAATTTTAAACTTTATTGCTATACAGTCAAAGTCCAAAGCCTCCGTGGCGTAGCGGTAGTGAACGCGGCTGCTACGCAGGAGGCGTGGGTTCGATCCCCGCTCAGTGCAAATATTTGTGTTCATGAAATATGGGTATTTGCATTGGTCTGGTCGTGCCTCGGAGAGCACGTTAAGCCGTCGTCGGTCCCGGTTGCCATAAGAACATCTATGGCAGTCGTTACGGGTAGTTGGAGCCCTCAAAAATCCAAAAACAACAGTCTAGCTGCAAAGCTTCGATATCGCCTAATGTTACCATTGGGATGTGGAGGTCAGATGGCAATCGCTTCACAGAAAATATCGAGGTCTAGCCAAATCCGTAGTTAAGACTGACAAAAAGCGGACCCCAGACTCCGAGCTAAAAAAGCTTCGAATGCGACTGGGAATTAACGCTAAGAGGAAGAGTCAAAGTCCAAAATTAAATGACAATATTTTCATCAAAAAAAAAACCGCGGTAGCCTAGTGGTATGGGTAACGGACTGCTGAGGCGAGGTCTCGGGTTCGATCCCAGGTTTTACCATGGCACACACCAATGACGAAGAATTTTCGAAGTTATGTGTGTATTTATCGCAGGTTTATAAGTGCCCGGTTAATGGCAATAGGCTCGCCACCTATTACATTGGGACCTAAACATAAACGGCGAAATGTGGGTGCTAGCACCTCTGCCTACCCCTTCGGGGATATAGGCGTGAGTTTATGTTATGTTATGTTAATATTTTCATTACACGCTTTCGTGCACTCTACAAAAAGCCATTTAATTTTAAACTTTAACTGAATTACTTTAAAGGCTAAAATCAAATGGAATTTTCTCGCAGTCTCTGTGGTGTGACAGCGGTTGTGCTTTAGCAGAATCGAGGCCCTGGTAAATGGCGCTGCAATTATACGAATTTATTTTCGTGCGAAGCAGAGACCCGGGTCTCTAGTGATTAGTTAAGCAAGCAACAATACCCATGTAATGTAACATGATCTCTCTCTTCGCAACAATACAAGACAATACGAACCTCTACATAGTTGTATTACATGCTGTAGCATGTGTACAGTACATGCCATATGATAAAATTGTTATTTTTTCCTGACTTCTTCAGCTTCAGACTTAATGATAGTCATCATCCTCCGAGCTTTTATCCGACTTATAGTACGAGAGCCCACGACCAAAACCATGTCTCATAGCAATACGGCAAAAACCCTATAAAATCGTTAGATTGTATGATTCTGAACCCGACTAGGTGTGTAGTAACGGTCGAAAGTGTAGCAACTGCGTAGGAGGCCATTTCTGCTGTGTCAAAAAAAAAGGCAGTCGGTATTATAGCAATACGTCTGATAGTGAAAATGTACATAGATTTTATAATTGTATTACGAAAAAGTTTGTTTTCAGACATTTTGTGCGTAGCACATAGCCTGAGCGCATTTTTGAAAATGTCAACAAATTTAGCCGACCTGTATCATAGTAATACGGATAATTTTTTTTTAACTTTTCGTATTGCTGCCATGATTACCAAAAACCTGTTTTCAGACACTTTAAGTGTAGCATATACTCCCAAAAACGAAAATAAGTACGAAAATGTTTTTTTTTTTTAAATTTACAGCCTTCATAGATATTCAAGAATCTCCCTTGTCTATTATATGTACTTTGACAGATGATAGATGTCGTTACTTATTTCTTTTGTAAAAGTTACTCAAGTGTGCTTTAAATAAAACCAAAACTATCAAATCAATCAGTATTTAATTTCAACAGCCTCAGCGCTTCTTACACTCCTGCCCCTTTCTTATACTATTATAAACCGTTTTTTTTTTCAACTTCATCCCAGTTTCCTTTTGTGCGATTTATTTCAGTCCTTCAACTTCAATGTTACGGTTTCGGGTAAATTCTTTGTTAATTATCATGTAATGAATTCAGGGTCGCAACGTATTCATTGGTTTGTAACAGAGAATTCAAGATGCCTCAATACGATTTTTAAATGATATCTGAGTATCGAAAAGTTGTCTGATAGAGAAGATGCTACACTTAATTTGTCTGATATAAATTTTTTGCACATGTGGACAACTTATTTTATCATGTCCAACAATTTTCAGACATATTGCAATGATACCGATCGGTAAAATTTGTTAACATTTTCAAAACGGTCTCAAAATTTAATGCGTTCACATTTCCGTCTGAAAATTGATTTGTTCGCATCAAATAACCAAAATTTACTAATAAAAAAGATTTTCAGACGTATTGCTATGAGACATTTTTTTTGTCTCATTTTTAATTTTTTTAAGTGATTTTACGGGTTTGCGCTACACCACTAACGTCTGAAAAATATGTTTCCGGTATCTCAGAACTATCATTCAACTACAGTCTGCAAATCAGACATATTGCTATGATGCAGTTCGGTAAAATTCTTTGACAATTTTGAAAATTCGGTCAGATCAAACGCTACGCGGAAAATGTCTGATATTGGTTTTTTCGAGTTCAGGATAATCGTATCTATCGATTTGATGCGGTTTTGGCTGTATTGCTATAAGACAAAAATTTTGGTCGTGGGCTCTCGTACTATTAGTTCGAGTCGACCAGTCGGTCTTTTAGTCTAACTCTAAATACGAAGCTGCTGAACTTCGAGGCTTACTCATAATATCAAGATAAAAATACCGGTATTAAATCCGAAAAATCCATCAACAGTACCTAAATCTTTGACTTTCCAGCAGTGGACTGCAATAGGCTAATTGAGAGAGAATTGAGAGTACCTAAATCAATATTTTTTGTTGCATATGTGAATAGAACTTACCGTTTTACAATAATTGAGGTTAAGATGATATAATGTGATTGTATATTTAACGGAGTAGCATTACTTTGCAACTTACCTAGTATTGGTTTATGTCTCGCTTTATGACTTGTTATTTTTGTATTTATATTTCCTCTACTCTCTATTGTTAGGGTTAGGTTAGGGTAGGTTTAGATTTATTGTATTGGTTGTCTCATGTATTGATGGGTGTTGTTCTTGTCTCAGTATCCAAAAGCTATTAATTGTTTGTGTTCATATTTACATGCTGTACAGTTTTTGTACAGAAAGTGTTATCAAAATTGGTACAGCACTTGTATGACGCTCTAAAAAGAAATAAAGATACATCACAGTAAAATGGTAATAAATAACACATAAAAGACACACATTATACTTCCTTTATGGTCTAAAGATGACTTAAGAATTGTATCTATCCTTCCACAGCATAGCATAGTAAAAGAATTCTGTATAAGGCAACGCTTAAGAACTGCAATTAAAAAGTTAATAATGGGGAAAAGTCAGCGTGCAGTGCAGCCTGTGGTACGGAACCCGGAACAGTTATTGTAGGAAACGAGCAAGTTATTAAAGCCGGTTCGTTCAAGTACCTCAAGGCGCACTCTACCAATGTAAAGATATCGCTCATGTCATGGTTGTCAAACCATATAATCACAGTAATATAATTATGTATAACGACTACGAGGTGAAGGTTCAGAAGGTTGATTATGAAAAAAAATACTGTTACTCTAAGGTCACTAGGGTGTGTGCGTGTCCCACTAAGATCTTTGCTTCTGAGCTAACCTGAAACCTCACCTGCAAGCCGTAACAACTGCTGCTGCTATGCTAATCTAATGGACGAGGCTTTGACGCAGGCTCCTCTTATGGTATACGTACAGACATACTTATATTCTCTCTCTCCAATGATAATCATCATCACAGATTCATCCAAGGGTTATGCTTTGGAGTCCGGGGTCTCATCTCTGAAACTATCTCTTGGTTTGACTTATCTTGGCTTTTGCGGCAGCGATTGCAGTTTGACCCCCAAACCTTAAATGGATGTGACTTGGCCAAGAAGGCTTAAATTGCCAATTCGATGTTATTTACAGAAGTAACGATTTATAGGAATAATTAAACGGCTGCCACCCTAGACTTTACAATTCGTCGGTCAGCGTATTGTAGAATAGAATGATGAATGTATGGAATTTGACGTATATGATGCGTATTTTGACATTTATGACACTCGTTGACGACTTTCATATACGTCAAATCCCATAAATTCTATTCTACAATACGCCGGCCAAAGAATTGCCACTTGTCTAGGGGGGCTGGAAAACAAATTCAGATATTACTGGGTACTAATATTTATAAGAATTTCAGAAACCTATGGTAAGTATAGATTTTCATCCTTCTTAATATTTAAAACTTAGGGAAGAAATTATTAATTATAGTGATATAATAAACCTTGCGAATAAATAATAAATGGATGACTGATAATGAGTATCTTTAATACTGAACCGAGTAGCGTTAGATAAATTATTTTTGCGAAACATTTACTAAACCATCTGAACTAGCAATAATCGTGAATGATTAAAAAATCGTAAAATGGGTTACCTACTAATAGTGTGAAACAGTTATATCTAAATTAGCAACTAAAATTCCAAGTGACCGAATTAAAATATTAAAGTGGGCGAAAAAAATACTGACTGGGCGAAAAAAGCCGTGAAACAGAAAGTGTGTTTCTAAATTGTGAAGTTAAGAGTATTCTAGATGAGTAAGAGAATATAGCGCGCCCCAACTTGGATAGGTTAGGTTAGAAGGCCAACGTGGGAGCGGAGCGGAGCTCCCGCTTTAGCCTTCGTGGTTATTTTTAATAACCATCCAGAAATAGTAGCTCCGAAAGGTTATATTTTCACGTATATCGAACATGGTCACCATACAATTTTGTTCGTTTAAAAGCCACCCAAAAAAGCTTATTACACTGATCGTTCTGAATAATACGTACCTCAAATTCGTATTTTTAAGTCGCCTTTTTCAATATTTGCCTTCGCCCTCAGTTTTTCGCTCACTTAGTATTTCTGTACGCCTCATAGAGTAATTTTGACACCCATAAATTGAATTTACATTCCTTAATTATATAACGTATCTATATACTAACTAACCTATGCCCGCCATTGATCATATATTCGGTTCCATTCAACCAATATAGATCAGATCAGATTTTAAGTTTGACCAAGACCTCTCTAAAAGAAATCGCATCTAAATCCGTTGCGTCCATCGCGGACAAACAGACAAGAATTAGTACTATTTAGTAAGGCCATGTACTTCTATCCCCATTAACCTACGCGCGTAAACATACAAAAGTCGAAGTCGTATCTACTTATAAATTATGTGCAATTAGGTTTTTATAACTTTTATAAAGAAAGGCTGTTTAATAATTCAGAACATACTCAGTTCAGCTCAGCAAAATTTAAGCTTCGTGTGAAAAACATGAGCTATAATGATTTTTGTAACATTTTCTTTTAGAAAAACAACAAAACATGGAAAATGTCTATAGTTTTTCACAATATTTTTTTTATGTTTGGCACTGTAGAGAAATAATACTTTCTCTAAGGTGCTTGTTGTTAAATGTTTAGCACCTTTGAGTTCTTGTTTTGAAAAACCATAGTGATACTATAGAGATTTCCAGGTTTTGTTGTGTTGTGCTGGTGAAGTTGTTGCGAAAAACATGAGCTGTAGCCGTAACTTTAAATAATATAGCGGTAAGTAGATTAAATTCCTTTTAAATGAAAATACCTATGGTGCACTGGAAATATCGTAAAAGTAGAGTTACGTAATGACTTGAGATGAAGTCTGGCTCATGGCCAATTGAAATAAGACTTAGTGAAAAAGTTTTGCCGTTTCTCTTACCTGCACTCACAAGTTGGCTCGAAGCCTACAAAATTGACATCTTACTTGTCAAAACAAAATGTTTTCTATATTTCTAAACGTTAAAAACAATATTCAATATACTTATAATGTATTTTTACAACACACCTGCTCATAAAAGTGCTATTATTTTACCGCAATTAGGCACGTAATGACACCTATTATCAAAATGTGACTTTTTCATTGCTATTATTCACTAAAGTGAGTTATAGATTCCTTTTTTAATTTTATAGGAAGTGTCTATAATTGACTATGTTCTTAAAAAAGTTTTGATACAAACAAGAACGTGTTTAATAGTACGAATAAATTAATATGCCCATTGTAAGGTCATTTGATGCATTTTCGTATTTAAATAAAGAATTTTAACTTGTAATAATTGTATAATAAACAAAATTATCACTCAAATTTAACATTTTTTTTTCTCTAAGTACAGAAAAAAAAACAGTAAAAAAAATTAAAGTCAAACCCAATGATATTAAATATAAATAGATGTGTTATTGCTATTTCTACGTTGATTTGTAAGCATATGACATTTATCTATGTTATGAAAGTATCATTGGTCAAACCTCATTCTTTTAAATATGGCCGATCCCCATTGTTAGATGCGCGCGCATAGGAAAACGAATTCATTTGTAGTATTGTTTATTTAGTATTTGTAGTGTTATTTTATTCGCAAGTGTGTTGTAAAACGTCGTATGCCACGTGTGAGCATGATGATTACCGTCCTCGGCTCTCTTAAGACCCTTGCCTGACGGCTCGGGTCTCAATAGCGCCTCGGCGGTAATCACCAATTTTGCTCACTTGTACCATAATGTACTATTACTTGAATGTTATTTTCCCTAATTTTTGAAGAAAGATAAAGTTCCCAATGAAGGTGTAGCGGCTGCAGTGGTTTTTTGGGATAAAATATTACAAACCATTTTGAATCTTAACTACAGGAGAAAAAGTTTTGAAAGCAAAGAAGGGGCAGTGCAGCTGCGAGAGCCTTCTTGTAACTTTACTACTGTTTCAGTGCAAATTGACCCTAACATATTGTTTTAGATATAGTGATATAACAACTTGTGTGGCGTAATTATAGAGTCCTCAACTAATAAGTCAGAATTCGCGAGTTCGATTCCCTCCCAGTACAAATATTTGTATGCAGAAATATCTATTATGAAAATATATTTGTATGTACCCATATTGTAAGCTGGACTTACTTAGTTTGTATTTAGATGATTTGAGTCTGTTTAAAATATTTATTTATTATTTGTTTCTTTAGATGAGGAGTCCTCTCCTGTATGTGGCGAAGAGGCGCGTGGCGAAGCGGGAAGCGGCGGCACGATGTCAGGACAGGAGCGGCTGGCTGGCGTGCACGCAGCACTGCATGCGCAGCTCGCGTCGCAACTTGCGTCGCAGCTGGCGCAGCAACAGGCAGCGATGGCCGCCGCCGCCGCCGCTCAGCATCACCATCAGAACAATAATGTCATTGGTAAGTACGCACATTATCTTAGACATACTATTGAAAAATGTTGGTGTAAAAGGTGTCTCACGTGTATCTCCGCAACAATGCTGTGACGAAGCCTTTGACGGATTCGGACACCATAGTTTGTCGTGCTGGGAGGGAAATTGAATCGTTTGATCGACGTTCCCTGTGATTAGAAGGCTGTTTTTTTAGCATAGAGAATAATCATTATCGTACAAGGTGACAATACTGGAAGTATTGCAACGTATTGCCTTCTTACATGACCTCAAGAGGCATGCGTTAAGAAGGAATATTACTGATGTTTGTAGGCCTTATTGTTTGTTAGTGGTTTAATAAAAGTAGATTTTACAACCGTTGAAAGTATCTGTAGAGGCCTATTCGATGACTTATAATAAATACATTAGCGTTCATTTATTAGATTAATAACCAATCTTATCTAAAATCTTAAGATATGATATCATGTTTCTTATGTCAGCAAATCATTTGACCTGATGTAAGGAGCAATATAATTTCTAACTTCCTGCTTGGAGTACGGCAGTAGTGGATACTCTTAGAGACCCTATTCAATTTTTTGTAGTAAGTACGTAAATATACCTATAATATATTATAATTATCATGGGACGCAGGTAAGACTTGGGACACAAGAGCACTCGTCTTTGGGTCGAGTTCTGAAGTGTGTTTCATATTATTATAACATTGCGGTTTATCTCGTACTATGTACGATGTCGAATTTATACCTCAGCATTTTTACCAGATTAGGGCACATGAATGACCTTTTAGTTTGGTACTCGGTAAAGTAAAGTTGGTAAAGTAGGAACGTACTCGTAGTATGGTAACATGGTTAACAGTCTGTATTTACGTTAGTATGTCTGGATCTATTGCTCCCAAAATATGATCTGATTGGAATGAATGAGGTTTCAATCTCTATGAATAACATCAATATAACTGAAGTTAGTCCAGAAGTTATTATTTAGCTTATCATATCAAATGAAAGAGAACTACATTATTATACCCCTGTTTATGATAATCATTACCAAATTCACATTGAAATTGAACGGAACATGCTGAAAAGCAACTAAAACGTTGGGCTAAAAGTAAATGACCAACAAATCACATTAGAATCCGTTTAAAAATGATTTTCGAATCACACTAAATGTGACTTGATTGACTTTGACCACTGATCAAAGGCATAGTAATGATTTATTAATAAGAAGAGCTCGATCTTTATATGCATCTTCCCGTTCAAGATACATTGTATTGCATCCTTATTTTATTGATCAATTCATACCAATACTAGGGTACGGTCAGAATGATTCTTGGTAGAGGGTCCACTTGTAATCGAATGAAGGCATGTATTGTCAGTGAAGATACATTTATGATGGTTATGTGGGATGGACATGGGTCGGGTAGATGGCAACAATAGATCCCTGCGATATGGGCTCTTTGGACGATGTATAGGATGAAAGTTAGCTGTATTCAGTAATACTTATTGTTGTTCAAGATGCCTCTATTATTCAATTATCGGGCTAGTACCTCGTAAATCGTGAATTGTTTTCATTATGTAGTATAGAAGTTAAGTCGCTTTCCGCGTCTGTTTGTGGGTATATCCGCTAACTCTCCCGTAACTATGCAACGGATTTTGATAAGAATTTCACCATTAGCTAGATACATTTTCTCAGATTGTTATTGGCAGTTAGGCACAGGGGGGCCCCGTTCAACATATAGAAATTCTAGTTAGACAAATATGAGGCAAACATGAATTGAACCTTGATTATATCACTTTGTCTCTTTTTTTCCAATATACAGTTGTGTCTGCTAAAAAGAGACAAAAAATTTAAGTTATTGCTCACTTGGGAAAATGAGTATGAGAATTTGACAGCGTGCCGACGGTGCCAACATTTATGAATGATTTGCGCCAACATTATGAATGATTTGCGACAGCCATTGTTGAATTTTTCTAGAACATACTACTACAAGCATAATAGTGATGTACTCCAATAAAAGATTTGACGACGAAACTATTCTTCTTTACAAAAATGTACTCTTTTGAAGAAATACGAATAGACAAAATTGTAATGTCTTCTGTTTTTCCGTATTAGAACTGGGCAATTGTGGTATTGTTAGAAACGTCTTGATCATCCGCTGGTTATAGGCAATATGACGTGTGAATGACTCTCTGAAACTGACTATAATGAAAAACAACTTGAGATATATAGACCGTGTTTGGTATGAAATTAAAGGGCTCAATTAGCACATTAAAAACATGTTACATTATTAGGTGTTGCTTGCACCAAAATAATACAAATAAAAATCAAGTTTCAAACTAAAATCCGACTACTGCAAATCACGCTCTAAGAAGTATTAAGCAAGAAAATATCAAGAATAGCCGTGGTCGTATACCATTTACTCTACTAATAAAACAATACATTCTATAGATTCGTGATTTTGCAGTAGTCGGGTTTTAGTTTTAAAGTTATGGTTAGTACACTTTAACAGGTAGTATAGAAAGATATCGACAAATGTTACGATAATAGAAGGTAATCCCTAGCATAGTAACCGTCGGCAAACGTTCATTCATAAAAATGGAACGTAGGTAATACACGTTAATTCTGTAGGTATAACCCATCTGCTCTCTTATAAATTTATGCAGTTAGGTCACCAACACGTTGGCGTTGGAGCATTAACAGTTGCGTAGAGTTATTGCTTCTTTGGCTGTTTTTATCGCCTCTACCATGGCGAATGTTTCGATTAGCTTTCTATACATAACAGCACGTTCAGGGCTGAGATGCCACCCTTATATGGTGTTAAACATTTCTTCATGAATCAAGCGGTTCGGCGCTTCTTTTCTTTGCGGCAACATAAAGGCGCTGTGGATCAGTAGTACTAACTGATTAGTACAACCGGTAGTACAAATGATACATTATTGTATCACTAGTACTACCAGTAGTTCTGGCCTGCCCCTCTAGACGTTGACCGTCGTATTTTCGAATACGTCAAGACAGAAAATGCTGTTACGATTACATATAACGAGAGAGAGCGAGAGAGAAAGTTCGAAGGACAGAGAGATAAGGTCGAATTAATCCATACTAATATTATAAATGCGAAAGTAACTCTGTCTGTCTGTCTGTTACGCTTTAACGGCTAAACCACTGATTTGATGAAATTTAGTATAGAGGTAGATTAGACCTTGAGAAAAGACATAAACTATGTTTGGGGGCGATAACCGATATACACGCGGGCAGAGCCACGGGCGAAAGCTAGTTTAATTATATTTCAAATGCTGTCATAAGGTCATAACTACAGAAAATAGATATACATACCAAGAGATTGTTTACATCATAAACAAATGCACGCCCCAATACATACTCAGCAAAGTCAGCAATTGAACCGCGTCGCATCGCACACAGTTACAGCACACATTAATTCATAGTTATTTTTTGAATAAATATGATTGAATGGGATTAAATGCAATTGGAGAATAGGTAGTGACGCGTGTCTGGAATTAACGACATCCTGACAGGACGAGCGTCGAACGTTGACCCAGCACTTGTGGTCTTGCCGCAGAGCCACTGGCACGGGGCACTGCCATTGACGTCATTTAGCAGTTATATACAATATCTACATATTTGTTTTTTTATTATTCAAGACAAAAATGGGGTTCAAAAATTTATTAAGTAGTTAAGTACCTATTAGGGCGCATTCACACGGGATACGTCTTTGACGATTCGTTATAAAACACGATACGCCTTGACGGATAGATGTTCACATTGAATAAGGAATCGTGTTTTTTCACGATTCGTCAAAATATCCGAATTGATGTTCACATTTGTTTCGCGATTGAGTTCAGTTCAGAGTTCAGCGCAACAGCGGATCCGCCATAAAGCATTCACGATTCGAGATTTTCAAAAGCCGATACGTGATTTTTAACGAATCATGATTTTTAAAAGACGTATCCATATCCGTCGTTTTTCACGATTCGTGAAGCGTGTGAACATGGGTATTTAAAAAGCATTGCTCCCGTCAAAAAAAATAACGAATCGTGCAAAAAAAACAACTCGTGAAAAAACACGATTCGTCTTCGTGTGAACGAGCTCTTAGGGCAGCAGTAATATTTGAAATTTAATATAAGATCAACTATTCACACCAAGCAACGCTCAAAACTCAAAAATATCTGATAAAAAAAAATCCTGTAAACGTCATTCTATTCTACAAGGCAGCCCCCCTAGACAAGTGGTAATATAATTTGTAGACAAACTGACATCTAGCGGAGCGCTTTGAATGTAATCCGTTTCTATTCGTTATCGATGGATCACGCGCCACTTCGATAATTGTAAGAATTGATTGATTGATAGAATAAAATCATTTTTCAACACACTTGCTTGTAAACAGGCTTTTATTTCACCGCAATTAAGCACGGAATGACACCTATTATAAAACTATGACTTTTTCATTATTATTATTCACACGTGAGTTATAGACTTCTTTTTTAAAAATTTCATTGATTAAGTTGCTTTGTTCTTAAAAAAGTTTCGATACAAAAAGATCGTGTCCAATATTACAAACGAATTAATATACCTATTGCTTGCTCATTTCATGCAACTTCGTATTTTAAAAGATAATTTCTACTTGTAATACGTGTTTAATAAACAAAACTTTCACTAAAATGTATTTTTTTTTCTCTGTGAGTATTTACAGAGAAAAAAAATCACAATTCAAATAAGTAAGTAGATGACAAGGCAGAATGGTGATAGCACCTTAGCCTGTTCCGAAAGAAACAAATAAAAAAAAAATTTAGTTGCGCGCGCATATGAAAACAAATAGATATATATAAATATTGTGTTTTGATTGTGTTATGTAGTATTTTTAGTATAATTTTATTCGCAAGTGTGTTGAAAATAGTCGTATGTCACTCGCGTGTAAGGTGATTACTGTCGTCGGCTCTCTTAAGACCCTCGCCTTACGGCTCGGGTCTCAATGTCGCCTCAGTGGTAATCACCAATTTTACACGCTTGTACCATAATGTACTATATTTCTAGTTACTTAAAATTAATAAAATATTTGTATTTACATTAATGATTGTGTTAATATTATCTATCTTTTATTTGTGTCTCATTGTATTTCTGACACTTTATTTTTATCTTCTTAACACATGTTTCAATCACCACTTTAAAGGCCGTAGAAGTCTGACCGTCGAATTTCATACCTCTACAATTTCTACCCAACCCACTATCACTCAGGTTTTTCTTGTGCTTTTCTAACAAATTTTCGATCAAATATATTCACTACTTTTTCATCTCGTAGTTTTATTGGGTTCTTGGCTTATTTATTGAAGATAGAGTTGTTTTGTTTTGGATTTAGCAGGTGCACGGGGGCGTCAGCCACCGGGGCCTAAGCCGCCATGAACCCCATGCAGTACATACCTCTCCGTTTTACTGCTATTTGTAACTTTTGTTAATTCATTATCTATTTTGTCGGCATTGTAACCTAATTTTTAACCCGCACGAATGTATTTTCGGCACGCTTAATAAAACTGAACTCGATTCGGTTGGCAAATAATCACATTCTTTTTCTCTTTTTATGCTATAAATATATTGAGTTCATTTGCAGAGGATGGTGCAAATTCACTCGATATATGCTTGGTTTCAAAATAGATACTGAAATGAAAACACACGGGTATGTTTAACTATGGAATGTGATTTTTTTGTAAATAATAAGTTTGCATAATGATCTTACTTACCTACATAAAATATTCTATTCAAATATAGTTAACTAGGTCACTGGGATTAAATTGAAATACGCATGTCCGGGTTTTTCAACACTGTGGTTTCAAAAGAAGTAGGTATGTGGTTAGGTGGTAGGCGCTATGTCGAAGTCTAGATAGTATTGCCGGCGACTGGGGGTTGGGTACGGGTCGTAGGGTATGTGCGCGGGGTGCGGTTGCTCGTCGGCGCGCGCCTCAGTGTCGGTCCACCCGCGCCCGCGCCCGCCCGCGCCCGCCGGCCCGCGACCTGCCGCAAGCCGACCCTCGCGTCCGCCTGTCCTAACTTCACTCGTTTACCTGCCCACATAGATATACCACCTGTCAAATCCCCGGACTCCACAGATACACTCAATGTTTTTTTTCTCTCTTCCCTTACCAATCCTTTGTTGAAATTATTGTTACTAGCGAATGATGGTAGCACGCAAAGTATAATGACATGACTGAAAAGCTCGCTGAGGTGTAGTTAGTGTGCTATTTAGTAAAAATTTGTAGACTGTTCAATAAGAAAAGACTATGAAAAAATGGAAAAAGCAACTGCGTGTTGTAGCAATTACATACTCATCTTAGTGTAATTGGAATGAAGTACTTGCAATTGCAGCATAGTTTCATATGTATGAACCATTGGAAGTGTACAAATGCGAATAATCTCGCTAAATAAGTCATAAGAATAAAATTATCTCTTCAGCTACGCCATATAAATAGAGACGTTTTACGTAAAAATACCTGAAAGTATTTGATAATCTCATAATTCATAAAATGTCTAATTAGAGTAAATTATAGGTACATATTGCAATATATTTAGACTAATAGGTTAAAGCCCGATCGAGTGACAATATTGGCTAAATAAAGAATGTGATTCATAATGTGATTTTTTTTCATAAGCACGTTAGTTTTTTGCCGGTATTAGTCGAAATGGCCATCTCGACATGTTTTTACTACATTAGCTAAACTTGTTTTACTTATGGTCGATGACTTGACTGAAGGCGCGAACTTTGCGTGCGGTATCGATCGACACTGGGCGCTAAGCACGCGATCGCGACCGCTGCACCGGCGACGACGACGTTGCCCCGAGGCGGCCCCGCGCGGCTCGTACGATAATGTTCCACTGAAACTATCAAATATTCTATTACTTTGAATTGCCATTGAGTCATAACGTAGTATAACGACGAAGTGTGTACCTATTTTTATACCTGTACGTGGCTCCGCATTGCGTATTTTGTATTCGCTCATAATATTGAGTAAGTTTGCGTGTCAAAGTATTGATGACAACTGAAGTGCATTAAAGCTAGTGTTATTGCATTTTTGCGTGGTGAGTGAGAACTGGCGGCCTTAATTATACAATAAAAAATTGTTTAAATTTTTTTGAAGGCCATGAGAAAAAAAATAAGAAATCTTAAATTATTTGACTTAATTACTTGATTGTTAATATGATGTAATGGGAATGTCCCATTGTGATTATATGAGAATGCACAAGTGGGGGTGCGTTAACAGTGGTGGGTAATATCTGGCGCGGTGTCGCGAGTGCCGCGGTGCGGCAGGCGCGTGCCGCCGCCTCCGCCGCCACCGCCGCCGCCGCCGCCACCACCGCCTGCGCCGCGACTCTCTATGATGGGCTTCATCATGGGATGTGCCTGCTTGAGAGGTGCGTAAATATGTTCCAAATCTAAAGAAGTGAGAATATCGTAGTTCCCACTTTCGTAACGGACTCAAGTTCCCTTAGTCTTCTCAGGAAGAGTGTTCGTATTCTCTCTAAAACATACATACATACGAGTACATACAGTACACAACTATCGCCATCCTACCTGTGGGAGCGAATGTTATTTGTTCACGCTCTTGAGGGACTTTCGCACTTATTCCTGTACCTGCATTCACATGTTGAAGAAAAAAGTAGAGTCGGTGAAAATACACACACAACATCCTACCTTGTTTTATATCACATTACCTGCCTTTCCCCGAAAGCCTTGCTCAAAGAAATTAGCAGTACCTACTATACATGTGACTACTGTTGAAATTATTTTCATGCACTTTAATTGAATTGGTATTATGCTCCGAAGCAGAACTGCATTTTTTGTTGATCGCAGCAAATATTAAATCAGACAAAATAGAGTTTTAAAATTAGCAAATCCTATTTCCTCCTTAACAGTGTCAGTCAAAAAGGGTACCAGGCGACTGGCAGCATTAATTCATTGAACAGTAATACTGGCTGCTCTTTAAGCTTTTAAAAGAGCGAAAGGATCACATAAGCATCTATTAATCATTCGCTCTTCGATTTATTTTTTGGATAATTTGTAGGCTAACTGTCTTCGAATTTCTTTCAAATTTTCCCAATTTTTTGAATGTCACTCACACGACACACAAATAATCGCGTTCATAAAATTTCTGAATTAGAACCTTATGTTCTGTACTTAACAAGAAATTCTTCCATTTATCTTCATTAAATATCAACTTAAAGCGTTAAGCGTTATTCGATACTGTTAGCGTACAGTCAAGTCGTTAGGTAGTCTAAACATTTCTAGATGAGAATTAAATAAAGTATCGACCAGGTTATAGTCGAACTCGTGTACGGAGATTCGTTTTGTTCATATTCTTTATAATTATAAAAACCCACGTGATGCAAATAGGTACCGTCTGGAGCCCCTATTACGGGGTCTTTATTATAACTAACGAAATGTGGGTGTACTATTACAACATTAAGTTTCACCTTTCGTTGAATATAGACGTAATTGTTCGATACGTAATGTGTCTTTGCCAACCAAATAGACTCGCGACAGCATGTGAATGAATAAGTATAACGAGGAGTTGAGAGAAACAACTGTCTACACCACAGTCTACATTTAAACTACTGGCGACCCAGCCCCCTAGACAAGTGGAAAATCGTGTTGTAAAGTCCGACCAATAAAATAAAAAACCCGTACTGGGGGCGCCAAAAACATCTATGATTATGACAACACCAAGTATAGTGATACACATGTAAAATGCCAATATTTTTCAACACACTTGCTTATGAACAGGCTTTTATTTCCCCGCAATTAAGCACGGAATGACACCTAATATAAAACTGTGACTTTTTCATTGCTTCTTCTTCCTCCTAGCGTTATTCCCAGTCGCATCCGAAGCTTTCAGATTGGAGTCTGGGGTCCGCTTTTACCAGTCATAGCTACAGATTTGGCTAGACCTCGATATTTTCCGTGAAGCGATTGCCACCTGACCTCCACGACCCAATGTTAACATTAGGCGATATCGAAGCTTTGCAGCTAGACCGTTGTTTTTGGACTTTTTAGGGCACCAACTACCCTTAACGACTGCCATAGATGTCCTTATGGCAACCGGGACCGACGGCTTAACGTGCTCTCCGAGGCACGACCAGACCAATGCAAATACCCATATTTAATGCACACAAATAATTATTTGCACTGAGCGGGGATCGAACCCGCGCCTCCTGCGTAGCGGCCGCGTTCACTACCGCTACGCCACGGAGGCTGTCATGTTTTTCATTGCTATTATTCACAAAAGTGAGTTATAGACTTCTTTTTTTTAATTTCATTAAGTTGCTTTGTTCTTAAGTTTCGATACAAAAAAGATCGTGTCCAATATTACAAACGAATTAATATAGAAAGAAAAGAAAAAGAAAGAACTTGTAGTACGTGTTTAATATACAAAACTTTCACTAAAATGTATTTTTTTTTTCTCTGTTAAAAAGTTAAGTTTTTCTCTGTTAAGTTTTCTGGTTAAAATAGAAAAATAGACGCTGCGTTATATACTGGTTACAAGGACTGGGCACAAATCACAACACAGTAGTATCCGTATAATAGTTTACTGCTTGGAATGGTAAATACAAGTTAGACATACAGTTACACCATGTATAGAACAGGGACCACGCGATATTGTTTTTCGGACTGCATAGAATTCTTGTATTTTATGCCTAACAGCACAGAGATCAAAATAATCGAGCATGATTTTCTTTTTTGCGTTAGGCTTATTTTTCTTAGGCGTAGAAAATACATTTGACGTTTGACCTTCTCTTCGTATTTTTATTACAGAAGATCGGGATATACCTAAAAATGTGAATAATAATTATTAGTCACAGTAAAATCAGTAGATTAGGCCAATTTCAGTTGCACGTACTCTATGATGTCCTACCCGTCATGTTGACAACAAGGTCCGTGATGTTATTTAGAGGAACAGAGTCCAATCCTTCCTACTTTTTATCCGACAAATACTTTGTTATATTATAAATTACTTTTCTTAACTGGCTTTTAATAGTTTTCGGCATATTACTATAGTTTTGTAGTTTTGTAGCGCTCTCAAACTCAACAACACGCACAATTTCATCAGAAAACATGTCAAAACATCTATGTAAAGTAAATCAATACAAAACCGAAGATCATTTTTTCCATAAATTAGTTACCAAAAGTGCCGGCTGCGCCATCTAGCTTGTCTTTAGGAACCCTATAAATACCTACTGGAAAACTGCTCATTGACACCACACTGACAGATGACCATAATGACATTGTATAGATTGTTACCATATGAAGAAATTAGTTCCAATAGTTTACCGCAATATGGCGAGGTTTTTTATTTTACTGGTCGGGCTTTAGAATAGAATGATGAATGAAAGTTCATGACAGTCATGAGAAACGTCAAAATATAGTCAATTTCACACATTAATCATTCTATTCTACAATACGCCGGTACAGCACCACCATCATCTTCATCATTGTGATTGTAAAACATAAGAAGCTTTAATATCGAATTTCATTCTTCAAAAGTGAAAACAACCACTCATCTCTTAACTTTATTAAGGGTGAATCATAAAAAACTCCGGTGCAGCAGAAATAGGTTTATGAAATTCTACGTGAAGTAAAATCCCTCTATCAAATCTGTAATAGCTAACTCACTCTGTCTATTCAGCCCCTCTAGACAAGTGGCAATTCGTTGCTCGGCGTATGATGGAATAGAATGCCAAATGTATGGAATTTGACGTATATGACAGGCGTCAACGAATGTCAAAAACGTCAAATCCTATACATTTGTCATTCTATTCCATCATACGCCGAGTAACGAATTGCCACTTGTCTGGGGGGGCTGTAAAGGTGGATTTACATCAAACGAGCGAATGCTCATTCTATCCCATCTACGTCAAATTCTATTAGTGTAAGTAAACAGTGACAGAACATTCGTTCGTTGTTCTAGCTCTAAGTAGCTCTATGTTCGTTTGGTCTAAATCAGGTTATTCTCAGTTGAAGCTTATTTTGTTTCTGATTGTGAAGATGTCGTGACTCGTGATTTTAGAAAGAAATACATTACTTGTCTAATTTTTGCTGGCGGACACTTTTACATGATTGGCACAACACCTATCAAAATTCTGCGCGTCATCGGTATCATTAACCCGTCGCGACTGATACTGGATGTTATTGTAAAATCCTATAAAATACTGCTTTGTATATTAGTATGAAACCTTCTAGTAGGTATTGAAGAAATTATACGGTGTGAAAAACAAACATTATTCTATACTTAGTAAAGGTAAAGTAAATAAAAATGGAATTAGGTCATTAATGACATTATTCCTGGGTTCCAATTGCAATTAAATTATATATTATACGCAATATTAATTACTTCGTAGTATCATTTTAGGTTATTGCTCCACTCCTATGTACCTAATACCTATGGGAGTGGAATGTTATAAATTATCCTACTAATATTAGGTATAAACGCGTAAGTTTGTAAGTATAGATGTTTGTACTCTTTCACGTAAAAACTACTGAATGAAATTTAATGAAACTTTACAATAATACTTATAGCTTATACATCAGAATAACACAGGCTATATACATAACAACGATGAACGGGATCAGAATTCCACACGGGCGGAGCCCAGGTATCAGCTAGTATAGATATAGTTGTTTATATAATGAGAAACAGAAAATATAAATGGTACGAATTGTGTTTTAATGGGCAGATAGTCCAACAAGCTACATTTTAATTTCATTTTGAACAAATATACCGTTTGTCTTAGTTTTAACTGAAATATTTCCCTGTACAAAGTGTACAACCATCTGATTATGTTAATAATCCCCAAAAAGATTTTTCCTGAACAGGCGTAGGATGTTTACTGAATCGTGTAGGGTTCGGCTTAGGCCTCGCTCGCCCCGTGGATCTTGCCCCCGACTGCTTTAATGTTGCAACTCGCCCCCTTGAACATTAGATACCCCAAATCGCCCCCGATTGTTAGTAAGTTAAAAGTACTGTCAGCAATAAAGAGTTTTACAACACACCTGCTCATAACATTGCTATTATTTCACCGCAATTAGGTATGTAATGACAGCTATTATCAAACTGTGACTTTTTCATTGCTATTATTCACAAGTGAGTTATAGATTCTTTTTTAAATTTTATAGGTTAAGTTTCTATGTTTATAAAAAAGTTTCGATACAAAAAATAACGTATTTAATAGTACGAATAAATTAATATGCCTATTGTATGGTCATTTGATGCATTTTCGTATTTAAATAAATAATTTCAACTTGTAATACTTATATAATAAATAAAATTTTCACTCAAATTTAACTTTTTTTTTCTCTAAGTACAGAAAAAAAACCAGTGTAAAACAAACCTCATTCTTTTAAATATGGCCGATCGCCATTGTTATATGCGCACGCATAGGAAAACGAATTAATTTGTAGTAGTATTGTTTATCCTTTTTTTAACGTCACGTTTTTCAACGTTAACATTATTTCAATCTATCAATACCAACAAGATACTATTGTTTTAGTAGGCAGAATACGATTTAGTTTGCCGACTAAAGAAGTATTTAAGTCAAAAATTCGAATATTCATTTGTGAATAAAGCGGAAAGCGATATTAAAACGAATACTAAATAAAAGCCAAACAAAAAGTAAAGAATAAAACTATTTTGCAAATTTAATTTACATAAAATATCATAATACGATTGTAATACAAACTTACCTGACTTTCAATCCAAAATTTATATATGTTATAGGCAATGTGTATAATCCGGCATTGTATAGAATGCCTAGGCATTCTATACATTGCCTAAAACGTTCAGGCAATGTGTATAATACGATTAATTTCATACATTGCCTAGGTGTTGTATTAAATGCCCGAAGCGCATCAGGCAATGTGTATAATGGACGGGTTGTTGTAAATTCGTCTCTTTAAAATGATATTTCATGTGCGAAAATTCGTCTCACCTTGATAAATAAGTACTGTTAGCAAACAAAGTAATAGATTAACAAAGCGTCATTTATTTGCGATCCTTTAAGAAGCCCTCTATGGATTTGAAAAATGGATATTACTGCTGAAAGAAAACCTGTTCATTCCAACTTGGATAGATTAGGTTAGAAGGCGGAGCGGAGCTCTAGCATTAGCCTTCGTGGTTATTTTTTTTAACCATGCAGAACTTCTATAGGCCACGGTAACAACTCTCTTTCCATCAGGTTAGGTGGTTGACAAGCACAGGGATGGTGGTAAGAGAGTGGTTGCCGTGGCCAATAGAAATTCACTGCTATGTGAGAAACATTCTACGCAAAAAACACGTAGGTACTTAGGCATACCTACCAATAGAACACAAATGTCTTATCAGCACTGCCTGCTGGTGGAAGTTGAAATTAGGATTAGCTCTCAAAAGATTAGTATCTAGGTATCTAATTAAATCATAGAGAAGAAAAATAGATTACATACATTACCTATGCTTCAACCGGCATTCTATACAATGCCTAGGTGTTCTATACATTTCCTAGGCAAAGTGTAAAATAGTTTAAACATTGAATATCATTTCATACATTGCCTGAACGACCCCAGCATTCTATACATTTCCTAGGTATTGTATAGAATGCCTGCATTATACACATTGCCTATAACATATACACAATATCACAATACTCTTAAATATTGTGCATATTCTGTTGCCATTAGATGTCACTAATCACTACTATAGCCCGTTTTTTAATCTCAGATACTAATTTGAAATTACCTGTTGTCGGTTTTTTGCAATTAAAAAATAGTCATGTGCCACCAGTATCGAAATTTATCGATAAATTAAATTTAGTACAAATATTTGTAGGTTAATCTATAAAATTTATAAAATACTAATTTAAATTCGGTATGCAAGTTACCTAAATGAAACAAAACTTAAATAGGTATATTGTCATTGAAACAAAATGGCGTCCATTTTGCGTCACTTGGGTTGTCATTGTAAAAATCTAACTTAAGGCTTCATAAGTTTCATTTAATCGATTTGCAGAGACTATCGATAAAGATGACGCTATACTAGTCTTAGAATCTGAAAATTGTAGGTATGTAAATTACGGTATTTAAAATTTTTTGGTACTCTAATTTAAATTTAAATTCAAAATAAAAACAAGAATTCGACTGATACTAAAAAGATCAACACAAGTTTCAATAATTTATTTTATTTAAAACTTTTTAGTTATATATTTTTGTAATCGTTTTCAATTTTCTTCCATACAGTCATGCGAAGTTTTCGTCTTTTCATCGTAAATTTCTACTGTCTAAATTAATATGTTAGAATAGTTGACACCATCCGAGACATGTACTACGATTCCGGTTCCGTGGTTCGGACTGCTGCAGCTACAGCTGTTGGCGACTCGAGAGCCTTCCCCATCACCGTCGGGGTACACCAAGGATCCGTCCTTAGTCCTTACCTGTTCAGCGTGGTATTAGATGTTTTGTCGGACAGCATTAGAAACTCACATGAGCAGCCTCCGTGGTTGCTCATGTATGCTGATGATATTGCGCTGATGGACGCGGACAGGAGCAGATTGGTGTGACGCGTGAAAGGATGGAAAGAAACGCTTGAGAACGGTGGTCTGAAGCTAAATGTAGCGAAGACAGAATACTTAACGTTAAACTCCACAGATCCCACACCCGTCCGCATAGGCGATGATTTGGTCGAGCGCACGGACCAGGTTAAGTACCTGGGATCTGTACTTCATGTGACCGGTGAGATCGACCACGACGTCAAGGCACGCATTGCTGCCGCGTGGGCCAAGTGGTGAGAAATGACTGGCGTCACTTGTGATCCCAAAATGCCAGTCAGGTTAGTTTATAAGACGATCATTAGGCCTGTCCTCTTGCATGGTTGTGAGGCGTGGCCGCTGCTCGAGCGACACAAGCAAGAGCTGCATGTCATGGAGATGAAAATGTTGCGGTGGATATGCGACGTTACGCGTAAAGATCGCGTACGGAGCTCTCGCATCCGCGGCAGCCTCCATGTCCGTGACATCGGGGATAAAATGCAAGAGAGCCGCCTTCGCTGGTGCGGCCACGGCTTGCGGCAACCGCCAGGCTACGTGGGGAACAAATGCCTGGCAATGGTACCCCCGCCGGGTCCAGGTGAAAGGGGTAGGCCAAAGAAGTCCTGGCTTGACGTCGTGGAGGGTGATATGCGTGCTAATGGTCTCACTACCATGGACGCCCAAGATCGTGCGAAGTAGAGAAGGAAGAGCCGGAAGACGGACCCTGAGCTTCGAGGTCATCTTGGCCACGGATGCAATAAGGAGATGCAGATGATGACGATGAGTTGTAGCGCAACTTTAAATCGATATAGATCCTAAACGGTAAGTCAAATCGAAAAATGGTGAGAAAAAACTGAAATGATTTTTAAATACCTATTCAACGATACCCCACTTGACATAGTTTGTTGACATTAATGTGTGAATCTTAAAAATCGGGCCAGGCGTTTGGTATGTATAGAGTTTAATAAAGGAACATACAATTAAACACATTACTATTCCTTTGCGTCGCGCAGTCGGATAAAAAACTAATAAACATTTTATATTTAACTTTTCTCTTAAAATACATTATAGCTAAACCACCTGTATCTAGGCAGCAAACATTGTCGATAGTTTCGACTTTCGAGTACCTACACCACTAAATACAAAGCTGGTATCATTATTTCACAATTTGACATTTGCACTTGTCAATTTAGTATCTGAGATAAAAAAAAACAGACTTTAAACCACTACGCAAATATCGCAAAACATATCCCTTCCACATTATAATACGAACTTAGAAAGAGAAAGCATTATATATATGACTCTCTCCGACCTATTTTAACAAAGCTTTTGTTTATTGGACCCTTGAAAACGTTCCTTTTGTTCTACCTAATAGGTAAGCCAGGTAGCAAAAACTTAGTGTACGTAGTTGGTGATAATAATATTACAGACATCAAACATGGTAATTTTCATTTAAGTGTACATTTTTCTGTCTGACTGTACCATTTCACGGCTTATTTCAAAAGAAATACCTCAAGGGGCGATTCACACCACCAAAATATTTATTTAAATGTCAATTTTTAACTCGCCCCGTGGCAAGCGGCGAGTCACTACACCAAAATAATAAAAAAAGGGGCGAGTGAAGCATTTTAATCGCAAGGGTCGAGATTCAGGGGGCGAGCCAGGCCTAAGCCTAGGGTTCTACTCAATATCTAACCTATCGCGGCTTTCGGCACATAAACACCCAATGGAATTGAAATATTGATATTATTTTCGTGGTTACTGACGTAACGAAACTTATTCTTCTTCCTCTTAGCGTTAATTCCCAGTCGCATCCGAAGCTTCCAGCTCGGAGTCTGGGGTCCGCTTTTGCCAGTCTTAACTACGGATTTGGCTAGACCTCGATATTTTCTGTGAAGCGATTGCCATCTGACCTCCACATCCCAATGGTAACATTAGGCGATATCGAAGCTTTGCAGAACGTAACGAAACTTATTATCTCTACATATAATATTCTCGTATAAGCGACTTCATTTCAGCGGTGAAGATCACCACAAACTTCTTCATACAAATATAAAAGAGAATAATGTTAATCATATCAGACTTGAGACTACAAGAAACTTCTGTTACACGTTATCAAATATTTTTCATATTCACTTATAGGTACTTAGATCAGTTTAAACACAGACATAATTTGGAAGTTCAAACGTACATTGTAGAGAAAGTCATGTGACATTCAGTGTGCAAAATAGCGATTACGTAAGCTAAATAGCGGTTAAATACTAGAGATCTCTTACGTCCACTCTGTGATCAGATGATTTGGTGAGCTCTGTTGATATAAAAAATAAAGTAATCTGAAATAAACAGTAGGTAATCAAGATTTAAATGCGTGGGTAAAGTAGATAGAAAGATAATAATTAAATGATATAAGTTCATTGTTCTCTAGTCAAAGCGGATAAAGTTAATGTTTATAATTTTACGCCTATATCATGACATATTATACATTTATGAAATGTAATTAAGACATTAAACTATAGTCATTAACTCATTAGTATCTAATAAGAAAGTTTATTTCTAGTTTTTGTACAAGTAGGTACTTCAACTTGTTGCGGTACAGTAAAGTAAAGAAGAAAGTGTTATTTCTCAGCGCTCCGACCATGAAAAAATAGGTTGGTCCGTGCTGGCGTTTCTCTATTAACCACTTTTTCTTTTTTTAGATTATCCACTACCGATTCAGCCGTTTTCTCTGCCTATTTAATATATTATTTACTGTAATATTTATTATAGAAAATAATTAAATATGAATGAAAACGATATCACAGCGCATTACGATTTACATGTGTGACGAACGGTATCACCCTGTATCCATAAGCTCCTTGCCATTTCGACAGTTCATAGTGAAAACTATTTTGGACAAGTCCTTGATCAATAGTAATTAACTCTTTGCTGTTAAAAAGAATGCGTAAAGGTAGACTTTTTTCCAAAATAATTTGTAAATAATATAATTTATACAGTCTATTAAGTTTTGAAACACGCTCGGTGTTCTACAAAATAAAAAGCGCGAAATATTGTCTCCGCAAAGATGACATTCATATTCGCTAAATGTGAGTTATTTTTGCTTTATAACCTACACAAACACAGAAAAAAGGTTTATTTTTATGACATCATTAGGTTTCAATGTACGCAATGATGCTGCCTACAGGCCACTGATACCATGTCACTTGCCAAATATTTTAATTAATTTGTGTAAGCAAATTGCTCATATCTTGAATTAGTGTAATATTTTCATGATACATACCATGAATCATTTACTATATATAAAAATAAAAGTTTCTTTGTTTATTCCGTGTTTTTTTTTATATAGGACACGTCAATTTGACTTCGCCTCGCCTGATGGTAAGCTGAAAGCAAAGTCTCTGAAAAGAGGGTCACCATTACAGACATGTACCATGTTACAATGGTGGCACTCAGCTTGACGGCCTCATCAGATGCTTTTTCACGCCCTGCTTAAAGGACCCGGGACTGTAGGAGGAGGGAAATACGTGAACTGGTAACTTTGTAACGATGGTCCCGAAAGAATTCCCTTGGATCGACCAATAGAATTCCGCGGTAGAACCACGGGCAACTAACGGATCAGGACCAACGGTCCTCCTAGACAAGTGCAATTCGTTAACCGGCGCATTGTGGAATAGAATGATGAATGTACGATATTTGACGCATATGCCAATCGTCAACGTTTGTCATAAACGTCAAAATACGTGTATACGTCAAATCCCATTCATTCATCATTCTATTCTACAATACACTACATGTAACGAATTGCCACTTGTCTAGGGGATCAGTTTGGCCCTAGATATAACGTTTTTTTACCCGACTGCGCCAGCGAGAGGGTAATGTGTTTCGCGCGTATGTATGTATGTGTCTATGTGTGTATGTAGTTTTCTTTGTTCCCCTCTACAGACCTAACGCCTGGACTGATTTTGATGAATAGGGTCTCAAATGAAAGGTATTCATCTCCCGAGTGTCATAGGGTACATAAAATTCCAACAAAAACTATACGGTAGATTTTTGATGCTAAAATATGTGTTGGCAAAAATTTTTTTTCATTCAAACTTATCGAGTAGGGTATCAAAATGAAGAGAATTAAAAGGAGATTACAAAAATATGTAGATGTCATATCCTAACTAAAAAGGTTAAAATAAAATTAATTATTAAAAAATAAAAAAACCCGACTGCTGTCTAAAAGATTGAAACAAGCTTGATAGCAGGCGGTACCCATTAAATTTCTTTCGGTTTATGATTGGCAAATGGGTACCGCCTGCTATCAAGCTTGTTTCAATCTTTTAGACAGCAGTCGGGATTTTTTATTTTTTAATAATTAATTTTACAACACACCTGCTCATAACAGTGATATTATTTTACCGCAATTAAGCACGGAATGACACCTATTATAAAACTGTGACTTTTTCATTGCTATTACTCACAAAAGTGAGTTATAGATTCTTTTTTAAATTTTATAGGAAGTGTCTATAATTGTCTATGTTCTTAAAAAAGTTTTGATACAAAAAATAACGTGTTTAATAGTACGAATAAATTAATACGCCTATTGTATGGTCATTTGATGCATTTTCGTATTTGAATAAATAATTTCAACTTGTAATACTTGTATAATAAACAAAATTTTCGCTCAAATTTAACTTTTTTTTTTCTCTAAGTACAGAAAAAAAAACAGAGTAAAAAAAAAGTTAAGTTCAAATTGTTAAATGCGCGCGCATAGGAAAACGAATTAATTTGTAGTATTGTTTATTTAGTACTAGCTTTTCGCCCGCAGCTCCGCCTGCGTGGATGTCGACTACTGCCATCAAAAGTATTTTTTCTAAACTGACGGACTTGTTGTATAAACGTTTGACGCCTTATTTTGCTCTCTAAGTAGTGAGTTTTTCAAAATATTAAATGAAAACTGTAGGCCTTGTCATAAAAATAAGTGGCAGATTTTTAGAATAATAAGTACATCAAAATAAAAATATTATTAATAGGTATCTTTATATCAATAGCTAGGAAATGGCTAGAAAAAGACTGGTAGGAAAAACATACTAATATCTAACATTTCGTTCTTATGAATCAATCAATCAATATTACATTACATATATTAATATATTACAGTCCACTGTTGGACTTAGGCCTCACCCAATATATGCCATAGCACTCAATCATCCACCGTATTTCCCCACTGTCAGTTCCCACATTTCGGCCCCATGAGTCTTAACAGGGGAGTAGAAACCTCGATGACTTTGCCCAATGCTGCCCAACCCTACCTTTCGACGTTAATCTCCTTCTGGGCTTCGTCTTCTAATCTAAAATTAGCATCTCAGCAATGAAATATCGTATCAGCACGACACAGTCGTAGACAATCCAGAAATGCCCAGGTCTTGATGATGTCAGAAAGCTTCTCGTAATCTACAAATGTGATACATAGTGGATGATTATACTCTCAGGTCTTTTGTATAATCTGCTGAACAGTATTGGCTACAATACTATAAACCCTTTTAAAACCCAGCTTGCTCCGGTGGAACTCACAACTATTCATGACGACTCTCAAGAACAACTTGTATACTTAGACATAATTATGATTCAGGAGTGATGGGTCTATAATTAATTCTTCTTCGTCTTCTTGGAGAACAGTACCACCGCACTCCAGTTCCATGTCCTAGATGCTTCCGCTGGATGACGGCATCAAAGAGGTTCGCAAGCTCTGTTAGAACTGGGATATCCCCTGCTTTTAAGAGCCCTGTCCGCCAGTGCGATATTAGCAGTATGAAGGTTGCTGTAGTATGCTGAGGATACAATAAATCACCTATTGGCCTATTGTAGTCCACTGCTGGACATAGGCCTCTCCCAATATACGCCATGTTTGCCGATCCTCCACCTTCTGCATCCAATCCGTCCCAGCCACCTTTCGCAGGCCGTCCGCGTCGGTCCACCTGGCTAGGGGGTGTCCCATCTTCCGTTTTCCTTCTCGCGGTCTCCACTCTAGGACTCGTCTGCTCCAACGGCCGTCAGTCCTTCGGCAGATGTGGCCAGCCCACTGCCACTTTAGCTTGCTTATTCTGTGAGCTATGTCGGTAACTTTGATTCTATGTCGGATGACCTCGTTTCGAATTCTATCCTTCAAAGATACTCCAAGCATAGCTCGCTCTATAGCCCGCTGCGGACGGACTAACCCCACCTTCTATGGCCACCACCGTAGGTCATAACAGGCAGGACGCACTGGTAGAAAATGTTTGTTTTGAAGCATTGCGGCAGGGAGGAGGAGAAGACCCGACGTAGTTTGCCAAATGCTGCCCACTCCTGTTGGATTCTTCTGGCTATTTCTTTCTCCGAGTTGCTTTTACCAAGCTGGATAACCTGCCCTAGGTAGATAATATTTTTGAACAACTTCGAGTGTTGAACAGAATCTTGGTTTTATTCAAGTTTACACCGAGGCCGACGTGTCGAGAAGCTCCATTCAGGCTGTGCAGCATTTCGCCCAGTTGTTCCAGCGACTCCGCAACTATGATGATGTCGCCGGCGAACCGAAGTGGGCGCGAGATTTACCTACTCCAGAGTCTTGTAGACGTCCTCCAATGCGTTGGTAAATGTTGAGGAAATGAATATAAATAAAACAACATATCATTTGTGGTGGTTTAGTTTTTCATAATTATCTAAAAATATAGTAAGAAAATAAACATTTCGTATTATATTCCTTGTCATCTAAATCAGAAGTGCACTGTGCTTGACTAATAGAGCCCACAGCTGATAAAAGGAAGTTATTGTGTTCTGCTATCTCTAATAATTATTGACTTAGTATACTTCTCGTCAAGAAAGGAAGTGAAGTTTTCTAGAAGGCAGGCGTTCGCCCCTTTCGCCCATTTGGTAAAACGTTTCGAGCCATTGATATAAATTGTAACTTTGTTTCTAGCTATGAAGCCGCCTCTTGTGTTATATCTGCGTATAGCTTTGAATATCTATGTGTCTAGAAGGACAGTCAAAGCGTTGAAAGCGGCCAAAAAAATAGTGTCCAACTGTTGGGCGCTAAACGATTTTCTTGCTTTCAGTGTCAGATGCACTGTCAGCGGACACGGACAAAAATTTGAAATTTTAAAAATGACTGTTTGTGTAGTGAAAGTGTGCAGAAACTATAAAGGACGCACTAAATCAATAAAAAAAATTACCTATCATCGGTAACTACCATTGTATCGTACAAATTTTAGCAAAATAAGCCATAATCTTTTTTCTAAAATAATTTAATATTGCCGTCGCCATTTTGTACTTAACAGGTGTGTTGCTAATTACTTAAGTCAAAACTCCCATAAAAAACGTGGCGGGTATATTATGCAATATAATGTACAGTATCGTATGAGGGGTTTTTAGGCATACTGTGTACGAATTTGATGTCATTTTTACAAGACAAAATATGGGCAGTAGTGCGTCGTAGTGCTTCATGAAATTTCAGAATGGACTCACGATATCATGGGTTTTTGGTTATATTTTTTCAGAATACCAAGCGATCTAATACTAAAGCGCCCCACACACTAACAGTTTATCGAATGACAACCGGATGATATTAGTCTGTCAGTTCATCGCAATAGCCCATACACTTACAGTTGCGTATACGATTTTGAACTGACCGCTAATACCATCTGAAGAAACTGTGGGCGGACTGTTGGTGTGTGGCCGCTTGACGATTCCGGTCAGCGCCGGCAGGTGTCGTCGGCAGGTAGTCGGCCGGCGGCCTGTCGACCGTCGGAAGGCTCTACGCCTACAGATTGAATATTATGACTAGTGCAAGCAATTTTCGACCTTATTGGCATCACATAGTACATAGTTTTTTTTCTTATATTCGTGATCAGCGGCATCTATTATTGCGAAAACACATGTAATTAAGAAAATGTCAATAAGGTCGAAAATCGTTTTTCTGTTCTTAGTAGTCTCTGTGTGTAACGTGTAGTCGGCACAAGTCCCAAATAACACATTCACCTCCTTAATTACCTCCTGTGAGGTGATGCAAGAGGTTTCTGCACGAAAAAAGAAAGTTTTTGAATTGCTTCCATATAGATAAATAAAGTAATTATTCGTTTTAATTGTTTTTAAGAACAATTCAACAATTTTTTTTGAGGCTGAAAGTACATTTATCAATCTATGACTGACTTGGAAGCATCAGACGATCGTACGGTGGGAAACTGTCGACTCCCAACTGCTCGTGTGTAGTCGCAAAAGTGGCAGCAGGGCACTGCCGGCAGGCCAAAATCGCTTTAGTGTGTTGGCGCTATCGGCTTAGGACTGCAGGCCGCCCGATAGGACCAGAAACTGCAGGCGGACTGTTAGTGGGTGGCCGCCTTAAGAAGTCTAGACCAGTCTATAATTAATATTACGATAGTACTTCATACCTAATGTTGTATCCTCATATTTTTCAAATTAAGAGTATTATTTTTCTCATCTGAATATACATACAATATTATTAAATAATACATAAAATTTTCCCTAATTTTGAGGCAGTTTTCAACAACTGGTATCAATTTATACACGCACACTAAAAAAGAAAACTGACAAACGCGAGTGTAAGACGAAGCTGTCACGCACACTAAGAAGGAAAAGTCGTCCCATTTCTTTTTATTCTTTTGCAGCGCCATACTCCATCTAGACATATAGTTAATCAAAGGCGTATAGATTTAAATTCACGTACCTTACTGTGTGAGGGCTTATAAGTTAGTATTCATCTGAATGATAACGTGCTGTATTACTTTTAGGCTTTCTTTTATATACGGTACATCTATAGCTATAATCGCTGTGCTATCATGTCGTGTAGTCAATGTGATGAAATACTATGGTATCATGGTAGCTGGTAGCTGACGCAGTATATGCTCTAGTACTTATATTATTTAATGCTCGATGCCAATACTACCAATAATGGGTCTGATATGTAGTTCCGAATGTTGTCCTCGCGACGCACGCTGCTATTCTACTATAATACCACTCACAGTCCGTGGAACTTAACTGAAGATTGGATACTCCATCGAAGTGAGCCAGTCTCAAAAACTTCTTTTCTATTTCCAATCAATTAAATAAAGAAACCGCAGTACATAACTCTTACATAGTACATAAATTAATATTTTTCACATTCTTTGTAATTATACGTGACAGAGAGTGACGTTTTATGAATATTATCAATGTATTACTTTCTTAGAGTATTAAAGAGTAGCAACAACTACGATTTCATTCATAAAATCGAATCAAGCTTGACGCCAAATCGCCATCTTTCGTTCTCATATACTTCTATTTTCATGAATGAACGTGTGTAGACCATAGACTTAGATTGTAGACGGTTACTATGTTAGGGATGTATCATGTATCTCTATTATCGTAATATTTGTCGATATCTATCTATCCTGTCATCTAATTTGTATTAACCAAAAGAGAGCGGAAAAATGCTAAGCTCATGATATTATGATAAATGATAATGATAATTTTATGGTTTATGTGAGATAAAGCGACAATAAAATAAATGATTATTTCTAAATATGATTGATAATAAAATTTAATATCTAAGAACTAAGAAGGTCTCATCAGATGCTTTTTATGCCCCGCTTAAAGGACCCGGGACTTTGATCAGACTAAAGTCAATTTCATCGGCTCTCATACTATAAGATTTAGACAATAACTCGCCGAGCGGCGTTAGATATTCCTTTTTAGGGTTCCGTACAGTAATATGAAAAACTAGAACCCTTATAGGATCACTTTGTTGTCCGTTTGTCTGTCTGTTAAGACCTTTTTTTCGGGAATGTGTGGACGGATAAGTTGAAATTTTTATTATTATATGTGTTATGAGTTTGTTCTTTAATTTAGTTCTGTACAGTGCGCGAGTCTGACTCGCACTTGTCCGGTTTTTTATCAAACTGTGACTTTTTCATTGCTATTATTCACAAGTGAGTTATAGATTCTTTTTTAAATCTTACAGGTTAAGTTTCTATGTTCTTAAAAAAGTTTCGATACAAAAAAGAACGTGTTTAATAGAACGAAAACCAACTTGTAATACTTGTATAATAAACAAAATTATCACTCAAATTTAACTTTATTTTTCTCAAGTACAGAAAAAAAACAGAGTAAAAAAAAGTCAAATTCAAACCTCACTTTTAAATATGGCCGATCGCCATTGTTAGATGCGCGCGCATAGGAAAACGAATTGTAGTATTGTTTATTTAGTTTTATTTTATTCGCAAGTGTGTTGTAAAACGTCGTATGCCACGCATGAGTATGATAATTACCAACTTTACTCACTTGTACCATAATGTACTATTTTTAAATTTATTTTGATACTCTGGGCATAAAGATCATATTATTATCCTTCATTAAAGTTTTATTTTTAATTTTTTAATGTGTACATTTCAGTATGATGATGAAGCTACATTATGAGTGTGTTGAAAAATATATTTTAGCAAAAAAAATAAGCTATACATTTAATAAATGTTACATTACTGAATGTCACATTTATTATAATAACAGTAATAATTATTTTCAGACAGTATTAATAACCATGCACTGAAAAATATGTATTTAGGGGAGAGTTGGATATTACCGAGCCCCTAAGGACTTGGGTCCATAATTCGGAAAATGTTTGATATTAAAAGAAACAAAATGCAGTAATTAGTAGGATATTTATTCAGGTACATATACCGTATAACAAAATAATCGACAATTTAAAAGGGAAATAATTATAGTAAAATTACAACAAACGTTAAAGGCGTGTCAAACTGGTCTGATAATATCGTGCCTAGGTTTGATAAAATCGTGCCCACATTAATTGCACACAAATCGGTGAATCTGATTGTTTTCATTTTTTATGATAAGATAAAGAGGGTGGAGGAGGATTTATGTAGCTAGTGATTTAGCTTTTATAAGAGGAATATCTTCTAAAAGTTAAATCACTACCCATATAAAGTATAACGATATAATGTCATAACAAAAACTTAAATTCTTTATAATTATTTTAACAAAACAAATGGTTTTTTAAAACTAGAAGTCTTAGTAACTCTTTGAATTAAATATAGACTAGTCAGCCTCAAAAATAATTAAAATCAATATTATCCTATGACCTCTTTTTTTTCTTGGGCACAGATCCATCCATCTAAAACGAAAATAAAACGAAATTATGTTATGGTAATTTGTATGTATTTTATTTTAAATAGTCATAGTAGGTATTACACAATTCAAACAGACGCACAGGCAGACACATCATACATACATACTTAACTATTTTTCGGGGATAAAAACAAGTTAATGTAAATAATATATTACCCCGGGCGCGAAATTATCAAACTTACTCATTTCATTTTTTAATATCAAAATAATATAGAAAATTCTATAGTATTTAAAAACGTATTCTAACACGGAATTCTAGACTGTACAAGCATCCAAAATGTATGATTTCAAAGTATTATAATAATACAGTATCACTTACCTCTTATCGAAAGTATGTACGAAATTTTATAAGGATTGTCGAAAAAAACTTGTACGATACATACTGTCTCCGTCGTCGCGCGTAGCGTACTATTGCTGGGCGGGGAAGGGTGTAGGTATGTTGAGCTTCGTTATTTACGCACTGTATCGCAAAATGAGTGGATGGTTTTTGAATTATGCTGACGCGCGGAATTATCAACCGCGCGGTAATATCCAACTCTCCCCTAAACATACAATAATTAGCATTTTAACGAAACAATTGTGATAATATAGGTAAAAAGTATTACAATATTATGTAACGAACTGCCCGTTCTCCTTTGTTGATGGATATATATTAATACTAGCCTTTGCCCGCGGCTCCGCCCGCGTGGATGTTGGTTATCGCGATAAATTAAAATTGCGACTATAATTTGAGATTTAAACTATCCTATCTCTCAAGTTGGATCGAACTGTACATGGTGTGCGAATTTTATTATAATCGGTTAAGTGGTTTAGGAGTCCATTGAGGACAAACATTGTGACACGAGATTTATATATATTAAGATAAAGGACATATTGAATAAAGCACTAAACTTGTACTCTTCCACAATTGTTTTATTTTTTGTTGCCTAACCGGTTTCGCCTTACGGCATTCTCAAAGGGGTTTACAATGGTTAAATACTAGCCTTTCGCCCGCGGCTCCGCCCGCGTGGATCTCTTATCTTCGGTTCTACTCAACCGATTGCAGTAAAACAGACGTAAGATTTTAAATTCCAACAAGACCTTTCTAACAAAAAAACTGCATCAAAATCCATTTATTAGTTTTTGCGTCCATCGCGGACAAACATTTTCAATTTACAATTATATAATAGTATAGATAGATAGAAGATAGATTAATAGTTTAAACCCTTGTTTACATTTTTAGTCTGTGCTTCTTTTATATCGATAAGGTGGTTATCGACAGTTTACTGGGCTTCCCTATTATAGACGCCATTTTCCGTTCTCATCCAAGTTTAGGTATACAGTTTTTTTTCGTAGGTATTTCATCTCCATATACTTCCATACTCCAAGATTACTTTACTCTATGAATATTATCATTTGACAGATCAAAATGTGACCTAGCGTTGACACCATCACTTTAGTACCCGTTGTCATGGTAACAAATTTGCTAGCGATATTAGCGCCATAATATTTCGTATTTTCTTTAATATTACATTATTTCGTAAATTTGCCACATTGGAATTGTGATAATTGCTATTCGGCGACAAAGACACATTCAAAAAACCAAAGATCATGAAAATCTGTTCACCCGTTCTTCAGTTTTAAGAAAGTACGTTTTTGGCACTTTTTAGGCACTTAGGGACCGAATTTCGAAAAATCGTTTCTTAGTACACCTCCACGCATCAAAACATACACTCTCTATAAATTTCAAGTCTCTAGGACCAGCGGTTTAGGCTGTGCGTTGTCTCTAAGTCAATCAGTCAGTCAGTCAGGACTAAGAGTTTTATATATAAGACTAGCTGTTGCCCGCGGCTCCGCCCGCGTGGAATTCGGATTCCGTACAAACTTTTCTTTCGTGCTAAAATTGCCTCGGATACCATCCCCGTCAGCCATCAGGAGTGCCATGTGGAATTCGGACCCACTAAACAGCATGCCGTCGCGGGTCTTCAGTTGCTGGAGTGTAAAATTGCGTAGAGCATTTTCCGCACCCCCCGGCTGACCCTGGGCCATCTACAATTTTAAGATGGCCCTCTCAGAAGTGGGAAGCACGATGTCCCATCGAATTCCGGAAAGGGAGGAGACGGGCGTGAAGGGATGACAGGAGGCCGGACCTATAATCCTCACGTCCGCACTCGGTGACCAGCCCTTCCCTTTCCTGCTCTCTACTGGGCCTCCTCGTAGTCAGAGGGACATGTGGGAAGCCTTTGAGCAGCCCTCTATAGAGCTGCTCCCGTTGCTGTATGTATTTGCCGTAGGCGGTAGCGCCTCCCCTGGGTGAGGGGCGTTAATGCCTCCGTTACCCAGGATGCATCACATGGAGGTTTCAATCCCGCATTCGGATCCCGTTACCGTTGCATCTTGTGTTCAGCTGACCTTCCCTGTCTTCGCTCGTGAAATACTTCGAACACCCGTGGTTGCACCCTTTTAGCCCATGCCCGTAATAATAATTAGTTTTCAAATAATGTATGGTAATTTACCGGATTTATTGACATTATAATTTCGTAATATCTTTTGAATAGAACGTCCGATTTCAATAATTCAAAAAGTAATCAACAGGTATTGAAACAATCTTAAATACCAAACGATTTATTTAGATAAGAATTAATATAAAGGTATAGATTCCGTGGTCTGACTTTGATCGGCATTTCGGCTTGAATTTATATCGTCGCGCGTTACTTTCATACTGCAATAGATTCTAAAATATTCATTATAATTATACAGTTTAAAGGGCAATTTTGATCTACATTAAATGTACAATGTATCTAACGTATTTAGTCAGATAAGGCTTAACACTATATTGTTAAAAATAGCTTCGAAAATGACACATTTTTTTTATAATTTGTAAAAGATAAAAATGGTTATTGTGAGCTACCCTTATTAGATAGACATATGCTGTCGCGGACTTTTATGTAGACCTTTTTAAGTTATACATTTCTACAGTACATTATTTTGTTCTATCTTCAATAGTTTTCGCAGCGTACGCGATGTAAGGAATTTTTTAGGTCATTTTTTTACACCTTGGGTTACATTATAGAAGTTTTATCCAGGATCCCTATTTTTTTAAAAATTAATTATAGCCTATGTTAGTCAGTGATAGTGCAGCTTTCTAATGGTAAAAGAATTTTTGAAATCGGTTTAGTAGTTCTTGAGTTTACTCGAATACAAAAACACAAATGTAATATTAGTAAAGAATGTATGGAAATCTGCCCGATTTATTGACATTTATGCTCACTGCTCCGCTCCCTTTAGTAGTAGCGTGATGTTATATAGCCTATGTTACTCCCAGATAGTGTAGCTTTCTATAGGTGAAAGAATTATTGAAATCGGTCCAGTAGTTTCGGAGCCTATTCGTTACAAACAAAAAAACAAACAAACAAACAAATCTTTCCTCTTTATAATATTAGTATAGATTATTGTAGTATTATATTATTATTCGCAAGTGTGTTGTAAAACGTCGTATGGCACGTGTGAGCATGATGATTACCGTCCTCGGCTGTCTCAATGGCGCCTCGGCGGTAATCACCAACGTTGCTCACTTGTACCATAATGTACTATTATTTTATTGAAGGTTAAATTCGGCCTTAATATTCCAATCCTACCTACTGTTAGAGACTAATAAAGAGAACAGTTTGACGTGATCTATCTTAAACATTGATTGTAATTTACTCACTCAATTTCAGTTTTCTCCTTCAAACATTATCAACTGTATGAATTTGCGTCTCCTTCTAACACGAGGACTCCTTCACAAAAATATCCATATTTATCCTTCATATTAATCCAACGAGATTACAATTAAAGTTTCATTCATTCAATTTAAGTTGCATCTTAGCTGTCTCGCCGTGCAAATTGCAGCGATAGAGTTCATAATTTATTTAGCACTTAGCCTTTTACGGTGCACTTGTTCCTAACTAAGTCTCCAATGTTTCACGTCACTTGACGCAAACGTGAAGTGTGAATGTTCTTTCGTTAGGGATACTTTTTCTATGATGATTAAACGATTATATTGATAGGCATGTTACTTACAATTTTTTTTTTTCAAAATTATTATCACCAAAATTAATGGTATTTCCGTTATCTCCTCCAGCTAAGCTAAATTGCTCGTTTTAGAAATGGTACTGAAAAGACCAGGATTCGAATTCATGAGTTCTCGATCGTCAGGCCGACGCTATTGACTTTTATGTATGTAGGTATAGCCCTTACGACACGAGCTTCTCTACCTTTAATGAGAATTTCATACAGGCCCATCGGTCTCAATTGCTTTTAGTTGCTCTTTATTCAAAACATCATGTACTTCGAGGCCGACCTCAATCAGTCTGCCCACTTACATTTGCCTTATACGCTTGATTTGTCATTCAATCAACACATTTTCGTTCTACGTGCCTAAACCACCTAAGTACACCTTTTCAACTCTCATCACTGCTTGAAAGAAGCCATAGTGTTCTCGTAATTCTGGTATCTGTGTATTTCTCTTCTCAGCTCCGTGGATCCTACTTTCATGTAGAAAAAACAAGGGTTAACAGATAATACGAACGTAGATTACGTAGGTAATTTGTTAATTGTTGTCCTGAACAGATTAATGGTTTTAGTTTATCAGTTGAGGCTAAATTGGTTTTTAAATAGTTTTCAATGGCATGCCTTAACAAACGATCGATATTATCTTCACCTACCGTTATGCACGTGGCACTCAAGCAGTCGTTTTGACATTAACCAGGCTGTGCTATTAATAATGTATTCTGTATTTTTTATTTCACTACAGTGGCGAATAAGCATAGGTATAAATTATGCTGATGCCATAATCGCCGAAGAAAATATGCACTTACAGCCGATTAATATACTAATTTCGATTCAATATTTTAGATAAATAAAAGTTATTAATATACATGAATAGTGAATGTGTGGTTGTTATCAAACATTTGATAAATGTATGCTGCCAGTGCAATGCCAATGTCGTAGCTGAAATCTCTACATATCAATGTTAGCATATATTTGATTAACAATGACATAAATACGTAATCTGTACTAGTGGGTACTTTCCTATAGTGAAAATAACTAGTTTAACCCTATTATCTACTCATGTGGTTTAACTGAGCATTAAATAAATAATATCTAGTAAAAGAGCGGTAAAATAACGTCCGTTCGTATTTTATAGTTTTTTTAATATATTTTTACGGTCGATCGAACGACTTTATTGTTGCGGTCACTTAAATACCTACTCTATGTTTCTTTACGTTGACTTTAAGTATCACTAGATCTAGATATCTTGAAAGAGGTTTTGTAACTAATTAGGAACAATTAACACATCAGCACTAAATAAGACTAACTCTGTAAGGAATCCAGAGCACGAAGTAACGGTTTTATCGGAGTCCAACTAACTTAATCCACACCGTAGCTCCAATATAGCGAGTTACTTACCAAAAGGAAAGCCTAAGCCAAAATCTCCTCCGTTCAGCGGCCTTACCATAAACCTTAAAACAGGTCAATAATTGAACTGTTGTCATTCTACCAACTGCAAATGTCACTTTGTAATGTCATATAAATATATAGAATTACAAAGTGACATTTGCAGTTGGTAGAATGACAGCAGTTCAAATATTGACCTGTTTTAAGAGTTCATGGTATGGGCCCAGTACGTACGGTCTGCCTTGGTCTGCCTCCCTAGACAATTCGTTTGCCTCGGCGTATTGTGGTGTGGAATAGAATGATGAATAAATAAATAAATATTGTAGGACATTCTAAACAGCGCTATGTAGACCCAAAGTTAGCATAGCTTAGCTAGCTTCTGTTATGGGTTCCAGAGTGCGGATAAACATACTTAGATACATTTTTTTTTTCGTAAATACATACATACATATTATACATAGAACCACCCAGACCAATGCAAATATTCATATTCATGCATACAAATTTTTGCACTGAGCGGGGATCGAACCCGCGCCTCCTGCGTAGCGGCCGCATTCACTACCGCTACGCCAAAGAGGCAGTCAAGAATGACGACGATGACTTCACGTTTATGACAGTCGTCAATATATGTCAAGCTCATAAATTGATCTATCATTCTATTCTACAAACGTATTGCCACTTTTCTCGACGGGTAGGCAATATCAGCCAGCAGGTGAGGTTGGCGTGGGCCCTGAAATGCAGTACCAAGTGTAAAATATAAAAATTAGTACCTATCGAATTCAATAGCACGGTTAATAATGACCCTGATTTTAAATAACGAGTTTTAACATTATGCTCACCGTGATAAGCTTTAGCATGACATTTATACTCGTATAAATAAGCTGGATGCGGAAGGCGGAGGATCGGCAAACGTGGCGCGTATTGGGAGAGGCCTATGTCCAGTAGTGGACTGCAGTAGGCTAATTGATTGATTGATTGATTGAAATAAGCTTCATTCAAATGATGACCTTAAATATAAAAGGTATCAAAAGGACCTTACACCTTTGAAATTCAACTGTGAAAGATTTCAATGCGTGATGCATTGGGGGTACAAAATAATGTAGGTACTAAATACAAACAACATTAGCCCTATTGCTAGTGTTGTTTGTATTTAGAATATAACAATACAAGTTACTAGATCACTCCCCTCCTCGAATCAATACTTCTATTACACAATTCTTAATACAACTGAATAGTTTGTGTATTTCAACATTTCAACGCGCTAATCTAAGAGTGTACCCGTTTGATCTGTGTTAGATCGCTACTCAAAATATGTTTGAAGTCTACGAATATAGATTGTACTACTTATTACAGTGATCCATCCGATCTTACTTATTGTTATGAAACAATAGATCGGATTGGTAGGAACGACGGACGTCACAGACTCACGCATTTCGATGTTCCATATTATAATTCCCATTGATATATTGTTTCTAAAGTAACGCATTATAAACCAACTGATCAATTTGTGTGCAGTGCACACAACACAATACCTATGCATGCCCAATAGATAGTACATCAATGCCTAAGTTGATTGAAAAAAAAAAGGACAATCAAATAATAAAATTGAGTTATTTCGTTTAAAGCTAAAATTAATTTACTTTACTTTTGTACCATATAATACTATAATTTACCATTTAAAATCTCAGACTAAATTAGTCTGAGTTTAAAATTTAAACTCTGCATCACATCGATTAATTTCGCAAATATATTAATATTGTTGAAATATTTTTGTACCAAAATATACATGTTATTATATAATGTAACGTAATATTTCGACCGTTAGGAGGCCATTTAACGCAGGTATAAATAACCACAATCAGAGAAAACATCCTTGAGCCTTAGTTAGTTATTGTATTACACTAGCTTTTAGCCTTTTAACAATAACAAAATATGGAGGCAATCTTGTGATTATTGTAAAATGAAAAACCTTTTGGTCCTATTTCCCAAAAAAATCAGTGACAATTTCATGATTGAAAACTTAACGGATGTTTTACTAGAAATTCTTTCAAGTGGGTCTAATAGGAAAACCTACAATATTTCTGAAATGCCACAACAATCAGGATTGCAATAGGTAGGTTTTCTTAAGAAATCTACCTGAAAGGTTTATTAACGCAATCAGTAATAGTTTTCTGCTTTCCCGCGTGGCGGCGCCAGGTGCGCGTTCTGAGGCATCTCTGCTTAGGGTTTTCCTCCTTTCTTCCACATTTGAAATCGTCATTTTTAAGGTTTTTTTTTCAAATAAATACCTATGAGGGTTTCAAATTAATTTAAAACAAAATCTACCCAAGTTCAGCTGCTGTAGGTATAAAAAATCAGAACCTTGAAATAAATATTTCTAACTTTTTATTGTAGCTAAGTTCTCTCGTATGTACCTATTTACTCACTGAATCTTGCAGTTTTTTAACTAATTAGGAACAATTAACGCATCAGCACTAAACAACACTAAGCAATCTGGATAAGCAATACATGTTTTTCCACAGTCGTCCTCACAAAAGCCGGTACAGATTTACGTCTTCCGTTACCTACTTATGCTCGACTGATTCAAGTGGCTGAAAAAATACTCGCTGGCAACAGAACTGCATCCATGAACATTAACCTGAAAATGCATAGTAGGTATTGACATAAGGGGTTAGGTACTTTAACGCCAGTAACTTTATAAGGTCATTGAACTTATAAACCTTACATTGTTGAGCTTTTTTCTTATTTAACGTGAAGCGAAAGCTAGATGAATGGCGATAAATTAAAAATTCAAAACAAAGCAAGGCAGCGCGTGGGCGGGCGGATAGCAAAACGCGGAGGGCGGGCGGCGATCGAAGAGCGCGCGCGGTGCACGGGGATGGGGGGAGAAGAAGTAACGATCGTGTGACCGGCCGCAGTCTTCCAGCCGCGAGCGCGCCGCGAGCATGAGCGACGTCGGCACGCTCGCCGCCATGGACGCGTTCGCGGGCGGCGCGAGGCGCAGGCCCTCCCGACTGCCGCCGCCGCCGCCCTTCGTGCCGCCACCGCCGCCCCAGCGCCACGACCATTACTACGTGCGCCGCAAGTCACCTATCCCAAGACATACGGCGAACCTAACGCTGTTTGCCCGTAATAATGGTACCCCAGCACGAGACATCCGCATGCACCGCACACCATGCACGCACCTATGCATCTCTTGTAGTCCTCACCCCGCGCCCCTGTGTAAGGTGCACTCCCAATGTCAATGTCACGTTCTCATCGTTGCATGTATATATGTATCATTTTGTATTTACGCTCGATGTACACTTGTACTCACTTTCCCTTTCCGAAAATATCACAGTAATTAAGTACTTTTTTCATTATCCACATTTTTTAAAGCATCTCGAATGTTATCTTTTGTATATGAAACAATTAAAACAATGTATGTATTAATTTGGTTACGTTTTAAATTTTCGTATTTTGGAAACATGGCATTTATTAGTTTTATTTACTTCTGATCAGATGAAAGTGAAACAAATCCAGATGTATCAAAAATCTTTTGCTAATGTCAACATCGCACCGGTAAAAAGCTAGCTTATTTGAAAACCGTTTACAGTTATAAGTAAGTATAAAGACAAAAACTTCTTTAGAAATAAACTTTATGTCTCTGTTTTGTTTCAAAATCGTAATTTTAAGTAGGTAGGTACTTGTCCTGAAATATGTCATGAAATGATATATAGAATAGGAGGTACTTACGGTATACTTTGCCTCAATTCTAATTTCTAAGTATCGAGCTACTTTACACGGATGTGAAATACCCAGCTTCGGTTCCCTAATACTCGTACAACATAAGTACATAGTTTCAGCCGTAATAGCCGTGTAACATAAATATTTCTAACAATCACATGTTACACTATTCAATATTTTTTAGATACAGTACCTACATATTTAAATATTTTTTCCAATTTATATTGTAGTTTATACTGAACAAAAATTAATTCAGTAGAAGGAATTTATAATTTGGTATGTAGCAATTTACGTGTCCGTAAGGATGGCCAGAAAAATCAAGTACCAAAGAAAGGCGAATATTTTTCAGCGTCGTCGCTTCGATGGCGATAAATAACGCAGGAGGCGTCGTGTGGCCTTGCTCAACTATTTGCGTCGTGCTTGTGAGCTTGGAGCTGCTGCCGACGACGACGGCGCCGATGCAAACTGTACACATACCATTTTAATTGCTCTCCACCGAATGTCAATCGCCACATTCCTCCTAATAATGATGCCCGTCTATTAACGATAACCTTGTCACTCTCGCAGAGTTTATATTTAGCGATCTCGTGTACTCACTTCCTGTTTCACTATGAAACTTTCCGACGATTATCGTAAGTAAGTTGTATTTACACAATACGCTTCAAACATCGAACAATTTAGAGTATTTCGAACTGGATAACACATAAATATGGCAAAGGAATATTATATATTCGACATTGCTCGGTAAATATGACAAAGGGAAGTTCTTGAAATGTTCAGGCGGGTGCTCGCAGCCACGGAATGCCCTTGACCCACCGCTTCCTCTGAACGAGCTCCGCTGCACTGCGTCGCCCCTCAATTTTAACATATGTTCCGTCTGTTTATCTTTCATTAAAATGTGGCCTTGTGTTATTCATCATAAACATCTCAACTTGCTATTTTTCGTAATTTGGCCAGTCAAACAATCAACATTGAATAGTTTCAAATTGACATTGACACTAATGTATTCTATTGTATTTACGTAATGAAATGAAGTTGATTTTCTCACACATCACATGACAAACGAATTGCTCACTATAAGTATGTATTATTATTAGGAATAGACAGGCTAAACTTATAGGTAACTAAACATAAGTCAATAAGTCGGATGAGAAATCATATACCTATGTGACCTATAACTTATATGACAATCTGTAAATATAAGTTGGTTAAATAAATAAATATAATGTAAGCACTCCTGGTTTTTTATACAGGACGAGGACAAATTCATAAATCATTGTAAAAAGGGCTATATGGTCAATGATCATATACTACTATACTCTCACATATTGGAGACAGAAGAACTGCTTAACAACGTTTGTTTAACAGCACGACTCTCGTACATAATCTTGCACTCCTGCTGGTCAGGGGAATCGCCAAGAGTCTTTGAAGAAGTTATAGGGATAGTCACACCAATCTCATAATTCAAAATCAAGCGCGTCGCGAAACTAACTGATCACACTACACAAAATACTGATGTGATTAGGTATTTACGAGTTGTGATAATTTTCAACAGTAAAAAAAGTCATTATTATAAATTAACAGCCGACCGCGTTGCAAATTATGTTGAACATCTTAACAAAATTATGGCGCACATGGTATAGTTACGGGATATTTCTTCTTGATTAGGTATATATTCCACTAGCTGCTCCGCCCGCGTGTATGTCTGCTATCGCGACCAAACACAGCCTATGTCCTTTCCGAAGGTCTAATCTATCTCTGAACTCAATATCATCAAAATCAGTTCAGTAGTTTAGGCGTGACAGCCAGATAGACAGACAGAGTTAGGTCGCAACTTTCGAACCCGCCACCTCAGAAAGAGCTTAAAATAAAATTGTTGTGGAGACTGAAGCTCTTCAACAAAATTAGCTCCAAAAACGTCGTTCTGTGTAAAATGATTAACAAATATTCGTAGTGAGAGTCGTTACACTTGTTTCTCATGGATGTTGTATGAGGCCGGCTAACACTACTTACCCAATTCTTAAGGTTTACTGATGACCCGAGTGTTATAGTCACCGATATGGGCATTATAATATTTATATCACCATGGTATTTTACTTCTTTGCTTTCTTAGTTGTAAAAAATGTTAACATAGTAGGGGTTATAGAGGCAATATTTTCGTAATGGACCTATATTATCTGAAAGAACAAAAAGTCAATAATATACGCCCACGCTGTAACCAGATAACAGCATGTCACAGATGTTGCAATGATAAGTTTTTCTTTATTTAATTAAAGAATTGAGCGCATTGAATATAAGGTTTCATTTTCCACTTGACATTATTTTTCTAGGACAGTAGAGACGATTGAGAATAGTTGAAATATTTACATCTGTTATTTTATTAATATAAAAATGATTCACATCATATGAAAAGTGGCTGAGCGGTTAGTAATCTAAATCCGTGTACCAATTTCACGCCAAAGTTAGTCATCTAAATTGGTTACGATGACGATTGAATACAATTGACATGAATACACAGAAAATAGCATTGTATCATATTTTACAAGGAGTCTCATAAACATACAAGTGTTTTCAGTAATATGTGCTCGGTACATCACATTTTAGATAAGATTTATTACGTTGCATACTCTTTACTTTTCCCTTGAGAGTGCTGTATTTAACATTTATTGCGTTGCATACTCTTTACTTTTCTCTTGAGAGTGCTGTATTTTCTTTAAAGATTTTATAAACATACATACATACAATCATGCCTGTAAATCCCCTAAGGTGTATTATCTATCATTTATCACCTACATTTCGCCAACTATGATTTTCGTTCCCGTAAGCCTATTGCCGTCAAGCGGGCACTTAGTCATGGGCTGTATGTTTACTCTCGGATGGAGAACAGCCCCATCCCTCAATCGCCTTCTATATACGACACGCACAGGAAGAGATGGGGTGGCCCTATTCTACTCCAACGGGGACCAACACGGCTTTTATAAAAAAACATTTTTATAAAAACATTTTATAAAATAACTGTAATAGTATTTTTTTTTTCAATTTTCTTCGGAATGATTGAAAGATATGTTATTTCCCCCGTCGACAGACGCCCACGTCAATGTCGTCGAATAGTTTCTCATGTTTGTCGCGCTAATTCCTCCTGAGCGCACCGAGTCACCGCACATCGCACCTAGCGCGCGCGACCTAGTTTCCCGATATCACTTATCATAATAATTGTCTAAATGTCCCTAATATTTATTTTTGGTGTCATGCCTTCATGTGTGGCACCTCTATTATCTTTACTATTATCATTAGCATCAAGAGTACAATTAATTATAATGCTAACACACTTAATTGCTGCTTAAAATAACGGTATGAATTAGGTACGATTTACAAATTATGAACAAAGATTAACTAGATAATTTGGCAGCCTCCTTTACTTGCATCTATTATGTATTTATGTTAATTAGAAGCAAAAAAAACTATGTTATTATATCTAAACTACGTTATGTTCAGGACTACTAAAAGCAAGTGGGGCATTTTAATTAACTGGGCACTTACAATTTGCAAGTACCTACTACAACGTTTAAAAGTAATAACGTTTTCGCTTTACATTATATGTGTAGAGTAAACAGGCCAAATACTTGACGCGTCGACTGTATTCTGTTTTTATCGTGCTCAATGTATTTTTAACGAGTCGCTGGTGGTACACGTAGATTTACGCGACATGACAAGTGCTGCGAGCATGTGGCTACACAACGTACTCTTGACATTGCACCTTCGTTGTCTGCTAACTGATTGATATAAATAGCGTATTCGTTTACACGACACTAATATTATACAGGCGACAGTAGCTCTGTCTGTACCTATATCTATAATATTTCACGACTAAACCTTTGAACCAATCGAATTTGAAAATGAGCTCACTGGATCTGGAAATTTTTCAAGCTATTTCTCTGCTATTACCAATATTTACGTAAATAAAGTCGTAGAGAAAAGCTAGTTTAGCTATCATAAAGTCAACTTGTTGATATAAATCCAGTGGGAAACAATCTTTTGGGAGATTGTTTCCTACTGGATTCATCGTCGAAATTCGGAAAATTCCAGTCATGTCCGTGGTTGTTTGTTACTCAGCTATAGTTCGTAAGTACTTGCTCTTTTGATGTTCGACGCTGACAGCATTAAGAGCGTACTTAATTGCCTTCATTTTGTACGAAACTGGCAGCACAGTATTTACACAGTATCACTTTATGAGCGGTCTAATGGTTTTGTTTACAAAATGTTTTCAATATTTGTTATACTAAATACGGACTTTTCCTACGTAATATGTAGTTGGCTCATACTCCTACTGGGGGGAATGTTAGAAATGACACATCCGTATCTGCATCCGACCCATCCGAAGACACTACCACCAAATAATTAATAATAGAGCTCATACTTCTGTTTTTTTTTGCTATTTATTACGTAGGTGCCAATTGAATTTGGCTGAAGGCTCGTAACATCAGCAGAAGTAGCTCTACAGTTATTTTTCAATTGGGGAAGGTAAAAGTTTCTGTAATTGTATTATGTGATAAGCACATGTGTAGTGGGTGGCTGTGGTTAACTTAGTTACGTGGGAGTGAGCTGAAGGACGATGGAGGTTACATAACGCTGCAGCGAGCGACGTCCTCGGTGCGAGGGCGGGCGGCTCGGCCAAGGGCGCCATATCGATCGTCGCGGAGGCTGTACCGCGCCGTTTACCGATCCAAGCGCGCCAGCGCAACCTCTCGCCCCTCTGTTACTTTGAATTCGCCTGTTGAATAAACTTCACATACCAACATCTTTGTTCATGCAAAATCAGTTGTGATTATTCATAGTAATAGTATGAATGAAGCAAGAACGTTTACACCATGTGCTACAAGCACTACCGAACATAAATTTGTCGATAGCTAACATCGAAACTTCCCAGATTATCGCGTACTAAATTGTTTTTTTCTGTCAAACAACAGTGCATATTTGTAAAAGATTATTAGTAGCAAACTTTAGCGTGTGTACCTTACCGTTACTCATGGCTGAGACAAGAGTCAATAGTCATCAAGTGATGCAATAACATTAAGTTATGGCTATAAACCGTTGACGATTTTATGGTTAAAGTCCATAACCATAACCTAACGTATGACTTGTGCAAAAATGACCTTTGTCCTACCTTGTTTCTGTTACGACTATTAAATCTAGGTAGATACCTATTATACAAGCAAATGGATGTTAGTATTGTACAATATGGTATTGATAAACTCTTAAAATCGAAATATAAAAGGCTTGCTGTAATTAACGAACGCGGTAATTGTTTCGGGCGCTTTCACGAGATAGGCATTTTACATATTTTAATGGAATCATTTTACATATTTTAATGGAATTGTTGTAAGCCGTACCTACTAACGCTTTACGTTAAATTGAACCAAAATGAATTTACCTAAATAAGTACCTTTAATGTCATGATTTAAGTAGTGAGGAAACATTGTAAACGATTGACTGCCTATTTGCCTGATGTACAGTCAGCATCAGATCGATCTTGACCAGCAAAGTGCTCAAAATTTTTAATGCCATGGTATTAATCGTTTTGAGCACCCTGCCAGTAGAGTCAAGATTGATCTGATGCTGACTGTACGACGAAGTCAGACCTAGAACTATGAGTTCGCGCGTGACCATGACAGGAATAATATTTGTTTAACTTTAAAATATTTAGGTACACAAAGGCGACAACAGTTCTACCGATCAAGATTTTAAATATATTTGTAGTTTGTACACCTTAAAAGGTGTGACCAATGTTTTGTTTTTCTGACATAAATATTTGCATATTTTAACATTCGTCCTTTAACATTAAGAGACATTAACAATAGGTTCTTTTCAAAATGGATCTAAACAACAATAGGCAAGACATCTTAGTTCCATTTGGTAACTGGTAACTCATATTTTAGCATTAGTAGGTGATGTTGCAATCTCTAGCATAAATGTGTGGACATGAAAATTGCAAGGCTGGCGGTGCCAGGTGCGCTGCGTTGCCACACATGGGTCGAGTCAATGCTTAGCTCTCCTCATAGTATACTCGTACCTATACATACATTATGTGAACACAGAAACGATACATAGCTATACAAATAAAGATATTATAAAGATAACAATGCGTATAATCAAACACGTGTTTCAAACAATATAATGTCTAATACATATCTACTTATTATAGAAATTATTATTGCTCATCGAATCTTTACTATATACCTACATGATTTGAGGGAATTCCGATACGTGTAATCTATTTTAGGGTTCCGTGCTCGCAGAATCTGAATGGAACTCTGTACCAAAATTGTTCTTATTTGTTTGTGGTGTCATCCAAATTCCGAATGAAAATCTGTCAAAATTTTGAAATTTCAACAAGTTATTATCGATACAATAACATCGCCAATTTTGGCACTTAGAGCAAAACTTGAGGACGACTCTATCAATTTAGATGATTTATGTATTGTATTGTTGTTTTAGTTATTCTCATGGTCATGACACGATTTATACATTTTTTTGGAAAATCCACGGGATAGCCGGGAGAAGCTAGGCACGAACATCTAGCATTAAATATAATTGGATAAATATTACGGATGGCGCAAACTTTCACTGCGTCAAGTAGTCAAGGGGATAACTAACTGAGTTTGTGTAGTGTTCATGTCTAAATTGTATGTTTTGTGAATTTTCATGAAACATATACTTGTACAATTGATACGAACGAGGATGATTTCCAAGTGCACGTGCTATCTTTTAAAACAATAGTACCTATAGACGGAAACTAAAGAATCGCTGAATAAAATACTGCTAATAAAACACAATATAACTTTTTATTTGAATAGGTAAATATGACTGAAAATGGATATAGATAACATTTAGCATATCGTTTACACTCTGTCCCTGTTGGGCACAACCTAGCTGTGTTTGTAACAATTTCCATATCACAAATGTCAATGTACCTCTACATTGATATTAATCCTCCTGACATTAACCCTGCCGACATTATTGAGGCTCAAGTCAACCTCAATTGTAAGTCGGTGGACCTGCTGAAACGGATGAGGCTCCAGCGGAGGCTTTCCTCTCAGGGTTGGGGACAGTAACAACAATAAGCGGGTCTCCGGCACCCAAGTACTTTGGTCGCAAGTGGGAAATTCATATGAGGATGGCGCTATAATTAAAGTTCTATTTATGCTAACAGGTTAATAATACAATTTAAATAATAATAAAATAATAATACGCTAGGCATCGCTACATTAGGGTTCACACTTTACTGTGCCGTGCAGTAATCTTTTTACTCTTATATCTTTTTTAGAGATTATTGAATCGTTAAAAGAGCTTTCTAATTTCTCGTGCCAAAATATAAGTACTTTCCACTATTTGATACTTTGTGGACACAAAATTATCATCATTATCTGAGACTTTTCTCAACTCAGTTGGGGTCGAATTTCTAATCTAACTGTGATACCGCTGAACTTTGATATTGTGAATAAAATAAAGAGTTGTTATAAAAAGGAGAAAAGTTTTGTAGCGTTAACCCACAGAATGACATAAATAAACCTTATTTTGTAAAAAAAAAAAATAAGAAATAAAATTACATAGGTATTTCTTAATTAAACGTGGCTGTCTCACACTTTGTGTGTGTAACAGTAAATAGTTTTTAAGGAACCTCCGATTCGCGACTGATGAGTAAGCACTTGAACAGTTTTATTCAATTGCTAGTAATTAGATGATGCTGATCATTGATAATTTGCGTAGGCGTTTAGAGTAGGTACCCGTTTCGGCAATCAATTCATAAATCAATAATTTAATATTAGAAAATATTTATTGCACATTATAGCGGCAGAGATGCGTCAATAACAAAGTTCCATGGCGAGGCCAAGGCCGACACCAATGCTCGTCGGCCGACTAGGTGAATGGAAGCGCGTGCCACGTGTCCGTCGTTTGTCGTCTAATTATAGAACATAGGTACCCATAGCCAAGTGTACCGCGGAATTCTATATGTTTTATTATCATAAACGCTCGTGCATGGCATTGTTCCTCTATATAAACAACGTCCCTCCGAATCAGAAGGTCCATAAGGGAAAAATGTCATTGTTTGCAGAAGGTCCACATGTTTAAATGTCTATAAAATGAGAATGTCTAGAGTGACAAAACGATTTACTAGTAAAACGTCCAAAATGTGAAAATGTCATTAATGTTAAGTACAGTCATTAATAGATGTCTCATATCGTTTCTTGATTTGTCTAACACGATGTAATCAAAACGTTGACTACATACCCACTAACAACTCATGAACTCCATATAAAAGTTTACACCTACTGTACTGTACCTACTCTCAGTAGGTATTTGATTTCTTGGCCCCTCTTCAAATTCCTGATGTCACATTTGTATGTACTTAACACAATTTTGTGAAACGCTAAGATAAACTAATTGCTTTAAAATTATCTCAAACAGCCTCTTGATTGATACCTAACTAATTTCGGTGAACGCTACCAAACCGTTGATGTATAATGTTTTTCTGTCCTCTTTAAAGTGTTGAGTGAATAACCTAGTTGATTAAATTCAAACAGTTATTATAAATGGGTTTTCTTTATTTTCAGAACCAAAGAAAGACAAATTGGAAAATGGTGGCGAGCTGATGAGGCCCGAGCGACCCAACTCCCTGACAGCAGGCAAATTACCACGACGAATATGCTATCAAGGCGATGTTGGTAAGAACTAATTTGTATTTGAATGGCATAATTCCAATAATTATTTTATACGAGCCGTTGCCCTCGGCTCGCCCACCTGGAATCCTTATTTCGTACCCAAAATCCATGGGAACTGGAAACCTATTTCAGGAATAAAAATTCGATGGGTTATACCAGACTATTATAATCTATCTCTGTACCAAATTTCAGGCAGATTCGTTCAGCACTTTGAGCGTGATTGAGTAGCAAACATCTGAACATCTCCACAAACCTTTACATTTATTATATTAATTGGATAAAATTATTGAAATGATGCAATTTTGTGGTCTTTGGCAAAGTAGGATAACAAAATAAGACTACCTTATGGGTGCTATGGGTATCGTTATTCGTTAGGTGTCGTCGTAGGTACAAGGCGTTTGAGGGTTATGGCTTTCCATCCGATAGTAAACACCAGCCTACGAAATGCTCGGTTGCAGGATCACCTCCTATTACGTTGCTCCGAAAATGTATTTTGATATATCGTGGGTATTCCCTTCTCGTGACGGCCGTCGTCCGTTCTCGCCCTTATTTATATACAGGCGTATGTAGGTAATTAGGGATATTTGCAATTTATGTATTTTATAATAACAGGTCCGTTTTTCCTGTTTACATTTGAAATTGTACTGTACTGGCTACATTAGGTATATAATAATTATATTTATTACGGTAGATATGTCTTAAACTCAGGTGCCTTCATACCATAGGATATATTAAGTTTATGCTTCATGTTCATACATAAAAAAAAAAACGTTTGTACCTGGTAGGGTTTTAGTTCTTGTACACTACTACTAGTTCATTTTCTTTTTTGTTAATAAATAAATTACATATTGAACCTTGCATTATCGTATCTGGGATGCGCGTGATAAAAAGATGGTGTATTTAGATTAAATAATATTTGATGATCGACATCATCGTCACAGTATTGGCTCTAGTTGCATCCAGATTAAAGCTCTGACCTCTGCTTACCCTAGCCTAGATCTTGGTGGGATTCATACACCCACACACATAGCTTCAATGATCCATCTTCTCTTCAAGGCGATCAGGATAATTGTTAATTGAGACACACGTGTATTACAGTGGGTGGCTACGGGTCTACGGCGGAGAGCGGCAGTGGCAACCCCGAAGAGCAGCTTATGCTATCGGAGTTACCCGAACCGCCGATTGCCCTTTCGGAAATCGGGCCGATACCACCGCCGCCGATGTTCAGCTCGCCCAGTCCAACGCGCCATCACCACCAACACCAGCACCAGCACCAACACCAACACCAACATCCACACCAACATCAACACCAACACGCGCTGGCTCAACATCCTCTTTCTGACTGTAAGCTCACTCATTAAAAACTTATTCTAATTTATATTAATGAAATTTGGAAGCAATTAGTGTGCTATTTTTTTCTATAGAGTCGGTTCAGCTGGACAGAGCATTAGAAAGGACATGTCCTAGTCCTAAAATGCTGAAATTCTTATCTACTTGCGTCTTAGAGTCAATTCAGATTAGACGGGAAAAGGTTCTACCAGAATTCTTCAATTTCTCTAATTTTCTCCAATTTTTTTTCGTTTGTAACTTATTTCCGTCCATTGAAAATTTGCTCACACGTAAAATATGCAATGGTTTGGTTTCAAAACATCAAAATTTGGTAAAATGTTGTAAAATCCATGTATGTATAAATTTATTATTGTACAATTGTTACCAGCCGAAGAGGAGGACGAACCTGAGGAAGAAGAAATCGAACCTTTGACGCTGGCGGATACAACGCGTGTCGAAGAGATTCCACCAAAGGAGCCTATCTTTGGAGCGATGCCTCTTAAATCTGCTCTCAAAAAACCACGGCCCACCGCTTCTCCCGCCTCGACACCACTGGCCACCCCACTAGCGCCACGCCAGGACCACCATCACACCAGCTTCAAGTCAGTATCCATCCTCTACCATGTTTAAACTTGAATGAATGCATTCAAAAAAGGTCATTCGTTTCCTGCAGTTACACTCTTTAACAAGTAATAATTACAAAAACCCCGACTTGAACACAGTACTTATATGCCGCTGTAAAACGACATTTTGGAATTTTATTATGACATATGCAAAATAATGACGGCTCTAATACATACCAATAATCAAAATCGGGTCTTGCGTTTTGTAGTTACAAATAGGGATAGATAACATGCATACAGGTCAAACACATAATCCTCATTTTTGGACTTTGCTCCGCAGTTAGGTAAAACAACTTATATCGAAATAATTCCGTATACTCAAAACAGCGGTAGTCCTGCTTGACATACATATTATTATAGAAGATATTTGTAAGAAAGAACTGGTGTATAACTGCAGGTCATTGATGTTCATGATTTTCATAATTTTCATAAATGTTGGGCGTGTTTGTGAAAGTTATACGTTTGTTTCCATCATGCGCTGGCGAGCAGGCGGCCGCCGCCTAAGCCGAGGATCCGCATATGGTAACAGTCCCATACGTTATGCCAGTGTTGTTCAACCACGCCACCTCGCCCAGAGACCTCCCGACGGTCCGCTTCGCCTTTAGCCCATGCATCGTGCTGTGCACGCTTCCGACTCATCTCTGTCTAATTACTGTTGATGTCTCTGTCTATTTACACTAACGCCACTATAGTTGCATATTATAAAGATAACATTGTGATGCTTTGACCGAATGAAAAAAAAAAAACATTGAAAGTAATCCACAAAAATTCTAAATTTAAGAACAGAATTTATGATTTCGTATCCATAACCTACATTTGACTGTGTACTGTGGTTAAAATTATGGCTGTTTATTATAGTGTATTCATGCTCTCGTCGTTGTTCTATGTTGCATGTATGTGTTACGTTATAGATTATAATCATATTTCGTTTCCGTTCGTTTCATTTGTTTTTATTGATTTTATTAGTTTTTCAGATTTTATTCTTTAAAACATCTGTTTTAAAGAATAAAATAGTTGATTGTTTTATACATCCATAGCCCTTACACATGCAAATGTGTTTCAGTAATTATAATTGTCTGTTAAATACTACATTATCATCTAAGTTTAGGATTGATTCATTCATTAAAGGTGATTAATTTAACCTTATATTATGTGCAAAGTTGCATTTTAAAAATGCCACTTAATCAGGATCTATCCACGCAATAACCCATGCAATTAGTTTATTGTTTGCATTACTAGCTTTCATAGTACAATACGTTTTATCCAAAGGGTCTAAAAATAGTGACTGGATAACTCGACTAATAGTTTTATATTAGCAATAAAATATCGACGTCAACACTTCTATTAAGGTCCATTATTGTAGGCCTCGCGGTTTCGCGCAAGGCGACATTACTCAAAAGGTATTATTTACGTCCAGCAGAAGTGCTTACGTCCATATTCCATTGCTAATTTGAGAATGCGCGTCACATGTTTTGACTCTTTATTCTGATTCAAATGTTTTCGTTTCCATATTGAGGTTTTGTTTTTAATATTAGTAGTAATCGTCCGGTGCGTGTGGGCAACGGTATGGAGAATAAGGAGAACGCCCGGCCGTGGGAGTACGACAGCAACGACTATGCAAACGAATCTGATCGCGTCGCGGCCAAGCTTGCGCGGAAGGAGAGCCTTAACATCAAGCTGGCGCTGCGTCCTGATCGTCAAGAACTGATTAACAGGTAACCCCTCCATTTTGTTTACTTTACCCACCTTCTGCCGAATATTGGCAGAATTATTTGTTTAAGGTGATGGTTTCAGCAAAAAATGCTACCAAGGCACCATATTGCTAGGATATTTAGAAGCGTTTTTCACTTTTTGCAGTAATTTTTATATGAAATGCCGCGTGGAATTGTGATTCCGTTATCGCAGCCCGTGGGAACCTCTTGAAGGGATTAGCGCGTTAATCGAACTATAGATTTTGTCCCTGTACCAATTTTCAGCCAAATCCATTCAGCCATTTGAGTGTGATTGAATAACAAACATCTTCATAAACTTTCACATTTACTTTATTAAATAGGACCGGAAAAGAGTAGGATGCAGAAATTTATAAAACACTAGCTGTTACCCCCGTTTCCGTCCGCGTAGAAATCTTATCCCGTTCTCGCAACCCATGGGAATCTCTTCCCTTCCTAAAGTTATCTAGACTTCTACTCCCCTTCCCTATCCTAGCTACCTAAGCTTTATTCGAATTATAGATCTATCCCTGTGCAAAATTTAAGATCTGTTCAGCCATTTGAGCGTGATTGAATAACAAACATCTTCATAAACTTTCACGTTCACTTCATTATGTAGGACCGGAAGAAAGTAGGATAGGATGAGATTATTAGAAACATAACTCGTTATGAATGAATGTCGATATGTTATATAGCTACTAGGCTACCCAACCTAGGTATATTTGGCAGCTCAACGTATTTATATTTTTTACGAACGATACAAATTGTGGTGCACGTGTTGTGTTACGTAACGCACCGTCCGACCCAGTAATAGTCACTCACCAAGTGCGCTCTGGCAACATTTCTCGACCCGGACTTGTACTGTTATTTTAGTCACTATTCAAAGTCATTGTTACCTATCGGATGTTTCATTTCTTCCTGTTTCTGTGAGTTCGTACTTGGCATTGGCATTGTTGTTCACTCTGACTAATATTTCTTTTAAATGTCAATACTTCGCTATTTAGGTCGATGGACAATGTAACAGAAGCATGTAGTCATTTATTAAAGTGACTATTAAATGTAGGTATGCGATGATAGACAGTAATCACTCGTGTAACCTTATATGGTACTGAGGCTTTACTAGTCAGCTGACTTAATTGAAGGGTTGGAGGCATGAGTGATTTAGTTAATTAGAGGCTGCGAGCTAGATTACAAGTCCTGGATATTAGCCAAAACGGCACATTAATCGAATATTATGAAAACATTTGAGCATCGCGTAAGCTTTGGCAAAATTTTATGTTGTCGGTCGCTTGCCAATATCAAGTGCCCAGAGTAATTTCTGTCAGTGCTCGTTGTCTCTGAGAGAAAGTTGCATCAGTGCACAGCGTCGAAGTCTCGTCCATTATGTAAATAATTAAATGCGAGTGTGTGGTGTGTCTGCAGGAATATTCTGGTGGTACAAAGTGAGCACGAGAGGCAAGAGTCGTGGGAGGCCATCGGCGCCCGCCTTATACGTCGCCTGTCCATGCGGCCCACTGCTGAAGAGCTTGTCGAGAGAAATATACTCAAAAGTAAGTCTCATCCTTCCTGTTTATGTATTAGTGTATTACTTATCGAGTACCTATACACAATAATGTTAACGGGAATTAACGCGATCATGGTATAGGTACATACATACCTTTGATTTGCCTGACGTTTCGACCAGGTTACAGGTATCATGGAACGCGAGAGTTTAAAAGTTAGTTTACCTATACAGAAGTTCTTTTTAATACCGAATCCAATTAATTTATGAGTATATTAGATATTATATATTTAACTTTCTTTGTTGATAAAGAAATAATATTAACGAAACATGAAATAGTTCTTGCTATGTTACGCACTCATTTGTCGACGGTATAACGTTTTTAACAACTTGGTACAACAATAAAGTACTACACTACGTTAAATACCGTACCTATACGGTGTATACGTATACGGTATATTAAAACGATTAATTGTTTGTTACCTGAATCGATTATTCTCACAATCGATTCGAGACGCTCCAACCCTAGACTATAACTGTCAAATTGTACACATTAAATTATTTCAACTGTATGTCCATGAAGATATGCGTTCACAGTTAAGAGATATGCCCTTGTGATTGACAGGCCAGTCACCTGCGGAGGAGAAGAAACAAAAGGAGGAGAAGAAGCGGTACTTGTTGCGCAAGCTCAGCTTCCGACCCACCGTAGACGAGCTCAAAGAGAAGAAAATCATACGCTTCAGCGATTACATCGAAGTTACACAGGTACTTTGTTTTGAAGCATTTATACATACACTAGATGATGATGATTAAAAGTAGCCTAGATGTTACTCAGTGACAATATAGCATTTTAATGGTTAATTTTAGAAATCGGTCTAGTAGTTTTTTAGAGCTTAACTACGAGTATACAAAGTACTCCTATTCAGAATATCTCCTATTTATATTTCACTATCTTATTGTTATAAACATATAGGAAAGGTACAGCACTCCAGACAAGCTCAAGTAGCTTATGGTTTGCTTTCTATGTACGCAAATTGTATTTGTGAATGGTAATAAATAAATAAAAAAAAAATAAAAAAAAAAAAACTATACATACAAAATCTTTCCCCTTTAAAATATTAGTCGTTAAATACCCTTCGGCCGTCTACGAAACCAGAGCTACGTAACTAGTTACTAACTAAACATAATTCGTCCTTGTACGATACCAGTTACGTACACACACGTTTTTTTACTTCAACGAAACTTGGTATCGTAGCAGGAAACTTGAAGTGATACAAACACCCAGATCTATGTAAATATAAATTCATTTGCACTGAGCGGGAATCAAACTCGCTACCTCCGACGCCGATCTTCAATCACGTCGTTATTGAAAGTAGTATATTTGCATAAATATGTATGCGAACATGGATGGTATTGAATGATATGCTGTTTTGTTTTACAGGCGCATGATTACGACCGGCGCGCAGACAAGCCTTGGACCCGTCTGACTCCGAGAGACAAGGCCGCCATCAGACGGGAGCTCAACGAATTTAAGAGTTCAGAAATGGCCGTGCACGAAGAAAGCAAGCATCTGACTAGGTAAACTTATTTCCTAGATACATAACATGTACATATCTATATACTAATCATAGATTATATTGAACGAATCACAGGCGTAAGAGCAGGGGCACACGATGCGTTGCGGCGCCGCACCGCAGAAATTTCGGCCAATCGGCGGCCATACGAGCGGCCGCGCGCCGCTTGTGTGGCCGCCGATTGGCCGCGGTTTCTGTGGTGCGGCACCGCATCGCACTGTGTGCCCCGTACTAAGAGCTCACGTCGTTTATCTTGTAGTGCACTTGAGTGAACTTTCTGACATTTAAATTTTGTTCAAGAACTTTGCCGGCACATATACTTACTTCTGTCATTCTTCAATCACTTTTTATTATATCTTATTTGTCGTCCCGTGTTGTTCCATTCTGCCGCCTAATTTTCTTCAAATCCTACTCAGTGGCAGATACTAGCCGGAACAGGCACTCGATCCACCACCAACTAATGATCCATAGTGACACCCAGTGTTCCTGCCATACCTTTTTTCATGCTGAAATCCCCACGGATGAAGGGGGTGGCTTCGACCATTGAAGGCGGTTATGTCGGACTTAAACCGACTAAAACCGCACGCCGTCTCTGGTGTCAATTACAGGAAGTGAGGTTACTCAGTAAGGTACGTCTCTCGCACCCCGGCTGGCCTTGAACCAACAACGGTTTTAACGTGCGCCACACAGATGCTGCGACTTTTGATGCGATTACGTTCATCGTCTTAAATGATATGTACGGTTAAAGATGTCTCATAAGTGGTCCATCTAATCCGTGTCCATATTTATTAGCTGACTTCAGTTCATTTATCATAACAGTCAGAAATCTACCCCAAGCTATTGTTCCCTATCATTGACGAACAATGTCGCGTTGTCCACAGATTCCACAGACCATGACGGCTGTGCCTTAGAGCCGGAGAGGAGTGCAGCGCTCGGGTGCGCGGCTGAAGCGCGGCGGCGCAGTGGCGCACGCGCGGTTGTGGCGCGGCTGTGGCGCGGCTGTGGCGCGACTGTGGCGCGACCGCGGCGCGACCGGCGAGCTACGCATCTTCCCTCGACCACCGTGTGGCCGCACCTGTGATTTTTAATGTTATTTATATTGACTTCTTCCGTTTTCTGGAAGATTTGTATGCAGTAACCTACCAGAACGAATCGGTAAAGTGTTGAAGATTCTAAAGTTGCGTTGTACCGTTGTTTGACGTTACATTTTATACATGGGTACCGAGAGTGCAATTTTGTTTTTTTGATTTACCTACTTTGTATCGTAGTTAGAGCCGAGTACAATTACTATCATTATGGTATCGTTTATTATTATTAAGTTGACGTATTCTAAGCATAACTATACATTCTTTGAATTGACCTTCGAGAAAGGTTAGTGATACTGTTTATGTGGTGAAGAGTATGCGCTTTCGATCTATATGATTGTATGTAACGTTTACAAGTGACTTATTTTGATATGTGAGACGTATCCAACAATATTGTACTTTTTTTGCAAACTTGTGATTTTTTATATTGCTAGCTTTTAGCTCCGTAGTAGTTAAGCTAGATTTCAACTTTGAAATATTTGTTTGTCGTTGAATTGATACAGTGTTATGTTACGGTCACAATCGATATGCCTCCTATTTATTTGTTTGACTTACTATAAACAAGCTCGCAATCAGTACCATTCAGTTTGTTCGCGGTAGATGCCTTTGTAAGTACAGTACTCTTTTGTACATCTTGAAAACGTTATATTGTTCTTATCATGTTTACAACTTGAGACATTTGTTTGACGTTAGTTGTATGAGATACTACCACAGATTTTCAAATATTGTTTGTGCAACTTCTTCTTAGAATTATAAAATGGTTTGATATTGTATAAAAATGTTGTACTATTGTTGAAGTAAGGTAATAGGTGTTATATTGGTAACCAACGATTAATGTTGATGCGGTGTAGATAATTAAATAACCTTTGTCCATTTGTTTGAACATTCTAAAGTGCTTCCAAAATAATGTTGTGCAAATAACAAATGTAATGTGTAGCTCGATATTAGTGTTACATGAAATCGATTATACGTTTGGCAATACAGCCTGTGTTAATTTGCTCAATCATAGATAAAAGCTAAATTGTATAAATCTAACACTAATATACCACCTACTATCGTCTGTCGATGTTAAATATAAATTGTTTTATATTTCATTTTTATACTCAATATTACCAGGAAAGTACCAATTGAATAAATTCATGAATAGAAAATGAAGTTATTGCACCTAATACAATGATATAATGTAAACATACAATAGTATTTGTTACCTATAGGAAGAAGCAACTTTGTTTATTTTTGATAATTTCATAAGACAAGGTCCAGTTATGAGATTCCTCAGTACAGGGAAAATTCACAAATATGTCGTTAGCAAAGTAACAGAATACTGATTTAGAGCTCAACGAGAGAGGACTGTGTCCATCCTGTACGACAGCAGAAACCTCGGCGGGAACAACTTGTTAATCACCTTGTCGCTCTAGCCTAGCTCTAGTATAAGTTATTCAAACGTTGAACGAACTATTGACTAACATAATGGTTGATTAAGCTATTATAAAGCTGTAGCTGTTTAATACATAATTATACGCCTTCTGAGATTACGGTGATTACTTGACGATGTGTTTGTATGTTCAGTTTCTCGTTGAGACCTTTGTATTTACTAATCGATTTGATAGCAATGATCTGCTATCGGTATGTTCGGCTGAATAATGAAATTATTTAAATTTAGCGTTGAAAACTTTTTATATTACTGTATAGATTAATTCTTCTTAGTGTTACTAATAGATAGGGATCAGTTATAAATATTTTTTAAAACCATATATTGTTCAGTAGCGGTGCCATTTCGTTTGATGTGTTTTCATGATGAAGTCATGCCGGTTCTGATTGCAAGGTTGGAGCGGAGCGGTTGTGGATTACTGGCGAGGAGTTAACCTAATATTAATACTAAACTAAATACGAAGTTAGGGCGGTTACAAACTGCGGATTTTTTGTAGCTATACAAACTTGCGTTTGTGAAACTAGAGATTTTATAGAATTAATGGTCGTTTGTAACGATTTAATAGCGCAATTACGTCGCTACCGTATATATAAAAGCAGTTACCGGCTGTATCGCAAAATATCACGGTTTATAATCGCGTGAATATTATGTGTAGACCATTAACTTTTGAATGGCTGCAAATAGTCGCAGTGTGTAATCGCATTTAGTGCAATCAGTACACAAAGACAACTCGTTGACATACATTTCGCATCAGTCTGTAGTATGTTTCTTTACACGTGTTCTATATAATAATTATCGTGTTATGTTAAGGCAATGCGTAATCACAGTACATTATACAAGATTATGATAGCGATCTACAAAAATGTTAATATAATGGTTATTCTTGAGACCATTCCATATAGTGTAAAGTGGAAGCCAAAATGACGACTTATTTTTCTAAACGATTTTGTTAGATTTGCAATTAAAATATTAAGGTAAAACGTAGTGTTTATCGATATATAATATAAATAAGACATTCAGATTTTCCAAAGATCTAAGGCTCAACTACTAAATTGTTTTAGCTTTCGTACTGACATCCATTGTATAACTATGTACTTCATTGTATCTGTTCGAATTTTACGAGTCATTGACGAACTATCGAGTTTCGAATATACCGCAGCCTACCGTAGGCGATGTATCCACAGCACCTGTAGACAAGTGACAATTCTCGTAGTGTAGTGGCGTATCATAGAATAGAATAGAAACAAAGAAAGAAAGAAAACATGTTTATTGTGATACATAGCATAGGATTATTATTTACAGTACAAAAAAAAACAAAGAACGCAAAAAGAGAAAATAAAAAAAACATAATTTTATATACTGTGGCGGGTGAGGTCACGTCAGTTTGATGACACTGACAAATATGACATTTACACAAGAAGAAGAATAGAGAAGAATAAAATAGAATATGACAGTCGTATCGGATGATCGGCAAACGTGGCGCGTATTGGGAGAGGTCTATGTCCAGCAGTGGACTGCAGTAGGCTAATGAGCAGTTTTCCAGTAGGTATAATAATCAGTTGGTTTTTAAATCATAAAGAGATGGCGCTAGCATAGCTTTTGGTAATTTCAATGTACTCTGTGGTTTGTTTGTGCGATGTTGCCAAAGTTTAATTTCATTTACCCATATTACAATAGATAAAATATGATAAAGAATTAAGCTAATTCTTTTCGCGTCACTGTCTGTAATTTAAAATAATATTATATTTATAATAATATTATCAAAAACAAATGTCAAAACATTTATGTAAAGTAAATTATTACAAAACCGAAGAACATTTTTTCCATAAATTAGGGAACACTAGATGTGAGACCACACTCTTCTTACCAAAAGTGCCGGCTGCGCCATCTAGCTTGTCCTTAGGAACCCTATAAATACCTACTGGAAAACTGCTCATTGATTGATTGATTGATTGATTGATTGACAGTCGTCAACGTATGTCATAAACGTCAAATCCCATACATTCGTCATTCTATTCTTCAATACGCCGACAAACGAATTGCCACTTGTCTACGAGAGGCAGGTGTATTAAATAAATTGCGATATTAGCTTTCATCAAATCAAATGTGATATTTTAATTTCTAGTACTTTACATTGTATACATTTTCTTTCCTTCAGTCATGTTGTAACTGTAAATTATAATATCATTTAGATTATCCTGTAAACGCTAAGACATACGATTCTAAAATAAGAGAAATTACCTTAAATCACATATTGTTCATTACGATATCCAATTTATTTTGTATTTACAGGATTCAATATAATTGTGATGACTGTTTTATGAATTCAGTGATTGCCAAGTATTCATAAAATATCATATGCGATGCGAGTTATACACTTATGAGGTGGTTGGAATAACGTCGAATGAGATTGTTATAGATAATATTTGTGCGAGCAGACATGTCGCTGAATTCAGTAAGGACACGTGGTGCTGATTTCATTTTTGGAAATACATTATTGATTTATAAGTGCAATGACTACAGTTGATCATTAAAAATCCACTTAATCTACTTAAAACTACATATGCAACTGTAGCTGTATTCCTGCGGTTATTTTTTTGTTCGACTCTTCATAGAAAAAAACTTCTAGAATAGGTATGGCAAAATATTACCCAGGTATTTTTATATGTATTTTATATGATAATTCAAATCAAAAGCTGTGCTAAATATCGGTTTCGTTTTTCGACATTTATCTATCTTTTTATTATATTTTATGTTTTTTTTACTTAAAAAAATTAGGATAGCGTATTTTTGAAGTCAAATCAGTAGCAAGTGTCGAAGCGTCCTGCGACATAGTCATAAGTGTTCCATTGGTGATTTTAAAGCAATTATATCGATAAACATTCTTTTAAAATTATGTCTGTATATATAATTTTATTGTAATGTAAATGATGGAATCTCTCATTTCCAATGGTATCGTGAGTATATTGTTTTTGTGCTATCACGATTTATAATTGCTAATCTTCAGTAATCTGTATACTGTTGCTTTTATTTTAATCATCATGTAAATTATTAATGACTTGTGAGTATATATTGATAGCTATAAAATTACTTGTTTTATATAAAGTAAGTCTGTAAATATCATAATTATACATTAAGTTTTATACATGATCGTTTTGTTTATTGCCTCACCCTTACTCGCATTAATTAAAAGCTCCTTGCTACACTCTGAGTGTGACTTTCTAGCCACCGTCACCAGTACCAGATGCATTCAAAGTTTGTGCCTTGAAATATTGGGTCTGTTCCAAATTCCACTACTATTTGGTTTATTTCGGCTTTATCTGATGGTGCCATGGGGGTTTGAATTTTACACGACTACCGATAGTGTCATGGGTATCGAATATTACCCTTGTTGAATACTACCAGTAGTGTCATTGGGTATTGCCACCGGCCACGGGGCAGTCACGGAGTATCTTATGGCTCACCCTCACTCGCATGAATTTCAATAACATTCCTACACTCTACAGCCTTTCAGCTTTATATTTTGTAGAGTAAACTTAATCATTGAAAATCATCAAGGATTATTTACAAGTCGAGAGATGATTTTGCACATCTATGGGTTTTATAATGGAATATTAATGAAGGCTTTGACCCGCGAGGCCTGCGGTGTCGACTTTCGATGGCGCTAACTTATGGTCGTGCGACTGGACTGAGAGAAAGTTAACTGTAGTGCGTGCCCGTTACCGCTGAGACGAGCCACCACTCAGTCCGCGCCGGCAACCGAGCCAGGCGACCGCGCACTCCCGCGCACTTGCCCGCTATGTTTACCATCCACTCGACCATCCGGTAAAACCATAACAGAAAGCGACAGTGTTCAATAATAAACGTCCGTTATCCTTTAGCTCGAGTCCACGGTGTGTAGTGTGTGACCTTGTTGATGAGTCCCGTCCGAGAGGTCACGGTGTGAAAGTGCAACGGCCGGAACAAAGGATCAGTGCGATGACATTCTCTGGAAATATGAAGGAGAGTAAACCGCGACCTGGGAAAGACGCATGGGAGTCGGAGGTGAGTCTAGAGATACCGTGGTTTCTAAATTCCCATGTTTGTGTCGCAGCTTTGTAATTATATTGACACGCGTGGGACAAACGAGGGTATTGTTATGGTAAAGATTTTATATCATTTAATTATTATCCGTGTGACAGGAATATAATCGTCACTTTCTCTTTTCTTTATGGCTAACTGATAACTATCTCCGGTAGCTTGTAAGTAATACGCTTTAAGATAGCTGTGAAGGATCGTTTGCTAAATTCTACAAGAAACAAGTTTACACATGCATTAAGAAATGGGAACATTAGCCGTAAAATAGACAGAACTGGTCACTATATGAGCTTTATCATAATATCTAAGTTTATTTGCGACTAAATATATTTAATTTCTGTGTTATTTATTAGTGAGGCCGGTAAGATTTATTAATGTGTTCAGTGTGTTAGTTTAAAAAAATACTTAAAACTTCTAAGAAGCTTCTTAACAAATTTACTAAGAATAAATTTTACCGTAATTGATCAGTAGCTACATAAGCAGCTGGCCCAAAACTATGTGTAAAAAGCGTTAAAACAATTTGATATGCCCACCAATATATACGAAAAGTGTTATTCCATAACGTAGATAGGTATATGAACTTAAATTTTGGGTTCAATAATAGTCAGAAGCGTATATAATTTGCTTCACGTAATAAATGGAGAGTTAACAGCAAATCTTTAAACAGTTACTTTGGAACACTTAAAATTTTCAATTAAGGTTTTTTTCGCCCGTATCTCAGCTTAATTATTTTTATTCTTTAACGCTTTGTAAGTACGATAAGAGATAATGCTTAATCGTGTAATCGTGGTTGCATTGCAGAGTAGCGATATATTTATGTAATTTATCTAATTGTGACTAATTGGAGGTAACCTAATAAGTGTAATGAAATTTGTCATCCATTTAACTTGCGCGGAAGCTTAGATATAAGTTCAGATTATGATAAAATAAGTTGAGCATCGCTTGTTGATGAAATACAGTCGTAGGCAATGATCGTAGGTAGGTATCTAGCAGTGGCATAATACCACTGGCATTATACCTACCAATCTATAATTACCTAATATACAGTGAGGAACCAAGATATGCCTTTTCAAATAATATGGTTTACCTTACCATCGGGCGCTTAGAGCAACCGTTCCTCTCGCTCTACCCCAAAAGCGCTGTGTTCAAGAGCAGAAATCGGACACATAGGTCAGTTTAATGCAGTAATTTCGGTTGCTAATATGTATTCCTTTTTTTATATTTTTAAATAGGTACAAATACTCAAGAATTTAAGCTGCTATAGAGGATACCAAAGTTTTCCATTTTTATTCCTAATCGAATTGAAATCACGCGTTTACAAAAAGCGGCATTACTGAATCGGACGTCCGCCTATGGACCGCAATCCGGTCCAATCCACCCAGATTTACTTATATCACAAATATTTTGCATTCAGTTCTGCAGCATTTTGTAATCAGTTACATAACAGATTTTGAAGCAAGTACTTAATAAGAAAAAGTCGTTTATTTATTATGAAATCAATTTTAAAGGAGTAACAAACAACGTCAACATGCCAAATGCTCCGCTTTTTGGGTGCCGGATCATTAGCCGTGCTGCTAACATGGTGGTAGCTCTTGCCCACTTGCCACTTATGTAGAGTCAAGTTCTTGCCTACCGTTACGCATTGGTGCCCTATTCTTTTTCTAATCATTGTTTGTTTTGGCTATTTTATGGGAGCGACTGCCGTCTGCCTCCCCCAAACCGACGCCAGAGTGTCGTTCATCATTATTAGGCGTACTAAACAAGTAAGATTGACTGGGGCCCCAAACGTTTTTATTTTTTATTTATTTATTTTTATTGCTAACAATTTCTACATTGTGTAGGATATTATATAGGTATAACATGGACAACAGACAATAAAAACATAGAATAATATCAATCGCTAAAAAACAGGCGTCACATCATAATATAAATAGCACTATATACCGGAGGATATCTGTACCTACCTAGTCATCCAGACCCGATATATTCCTTTTTTCACGATCGCATAGGCGTGCAGTGCTTGTAGAACTCACAGTACCGTGGGAAACTAACATACCTAAAGATCACGCTATAAAGACGAACAAATACTTCAACTTGACTAATGAGTTAACCAAAAATGGCTACGTGGTTAAACTCTACGCCGTAGAAGTAGGAGCAAGGAGAATTCCAGCTAAATTCGTATCTATTGGCAAGAGCTTCAGTAAGCTCTTTAATAAATAGAATATACATACCAAATTTGGATAGGTAGGGGGAGGAGGGGGGGGGGGGGGGTAAACCTACATCTGGATCGCAAGTCCCAGTCGCCGTCACGGTGTTCCCTATGGACTATGGACCCGGCGACCGCACGGTGAATCCATGGAGTGCTGAGAATCGGATCTCAAATAAGTATAAATGTACTTTAATATGTAGTAATTTCCAATAAATTGATAGTCATCGGTAAATTCAATTTCGTAATCTAAATCTGGGGAAGATCTTAAATTTTCGGTAAGGAAATATATTATCCCATCCCAGAAGGCACATGTACGAGTGTTTGTATTTTCTTTGATATTATTGATTAGATTTTATGATTTGTGGCGTTTAGGGCAATGCAACGCATAGTATTGCATTTTCCATAGAAATTACTCATTTAGTAGTGCCAGGCTATGCCATGGCCTGCAGCTCTGTTTAAACTCAATCAATCCTCGAAAACGAACAAATAGGTTATGATAATGTGTAAACCTTTGTTTTCACACCTGTATCATTATGATTTGGCAGTACCTAAGAAGGTACATAAGTGATACCATAACCTATGTTTATGTTCAGCTTATACCTACCTACTTTCAGATACGTGCCTAAAATCGAAATATAATGTAGCTTATTGTTCACGTCCGAGTCGAATCAAATGAAATCACATCGGGTTGCCAAGATTAGACCTATTGCGAGGGGACTCGTCCCCTCGCAAAGCCTGAGCAAACCTTTCTATTCTCCCCTTTTCTGAAAGACCCCTGTGGTTTCTTCCTCATTGTTTCAAGAAGGTCCAGTTTCTATTAGTGGCGTAATAGAACAGTTATTTTTTTAGGAGGATTTCAGTCAGTAGGTAGTAACGCGCACCCGGCGCACCGAATTAAACTTGTTTGAACATACTAACCCTTTACAATCGAACTTCGTGTCGCCAAATTTTATTGCACTCACGTGGTATTCATATCCCGTTCCCGCTGCACCTTCCATTAAATTTTTTAAACAAACCTGGAATTATACAATTTAGTACAGTCATTTGGAAGTTATGCGCGTACATACATTGGGGGGGTTTCATTTTTATTCATATAGATTCACATAACTGCATTTTAAAATACCCACTATAGGTACACCTGGTTTAACACTGTTAGGTGGACTTACAAGATCTTGTAAGTAACTGTTATCTCATCTGGAGTCTTGTACCAATCAGCAGCAACGAATGACACGACATGAACACTTGACGTAATGTTTTCAAGTTAATGTTCAACAGTGTGTTAACCTGGTTTCTAAGAGGAAATTAGAATTGTATTTTGCCATCTACTAGCAAGTAACATCCGATCTACTCATATACTTATACCAGTTTTCATAATATAAGTAGGCACCTTCTTACTACGAAACGTTCATCATCATCATCTTTGTGTTAGTGCCGGTCGTATCCAATAAGTTATTAGATATGATGGTTTTAAACACACCAGTTTCGAAACAAAGGACGGAAAGTCGAACGCAAACGCCATTAATAACATTATAAGTGGAAAAGTTTCGACTTTCCTAACCGTACCGTACCTACTTAGGTACTTCATATTTTGTATTAATATATATTTATGTTATTTATAAGACAGGCTTTGCCTAGAAATTAAACGCGGTAAGTTTTCCAAGAGGAAGCAGTTAATATTCATAATTAATAGGTAATTATCTATATTAATCGAATTTGTCTCGGAGAGCCGCGAGAGCACCTTGAGCCGGTCATTCCCTATTGCCATATATGAACATCTATGGCCTTTGTTACGGGTAGTTGGAGCCTTCAAAAGTTCGACTGAAATTTAATACCTCCAGAACTCCGATGTCGCCAATTGGTTATGGAGGTTGCGTGGCAGCCACTTCACGGAAAATCCGACCCCAACTAAGTCGGGAGGTTCAAAGAATGATAAAGTGTACTATACATATAGAGCGCTATGTATTGTGACTTCCAGAATGCGGATATACATAATTATACATAGAAACACCCAGAATGCAATTATACATATTCATGAATAAAAATATATCCACTGAACGGGAAATGAACCAGCGACCTTTGATTTGGCAGTCGGATGCTCTACCGACATCACAGATCAATACCTAAATAACTGATACCTACATTGCAGTTAGGTAGTCAATGATCAATCAATCAATCAATTAGCCATCGCAGTCCATTGCTGGACATAGGTCTTACCCAATGTTAGGAGGCTTTAGTCTATCTACTCTTTCCACGTTGGCCAGACGGGTTGGTACAGGGTTTTATTTTGAGTTTTCCTTCTCTCGCAGTGATATCGTCTGCGTATTTTTCCGTTAGTCGCCTCTCACGACACCCTTCAGATGAGATGGGGTAGTGATCTTTTTCAGCCACCACACGGATGGTATTCAATGTTAAGAAATTGAAATTTCAAAACAGTAGGCAAGGATAGATTCATAGATCCTTATCATAATACTTAGTGATTTTCTCGACTTTTTAGCGTGTGATGTGAACCGAATGCGCGAGCGAAGTGTGTCAGTGTACTCAGTGGTGATGTTAACGGCTCAGACACTGCGATGTCATCCGTGATCCGGGTCGCCGCCTGCTGACCGACCACGGCGCGTTCACATTACGAATTAGTATTTGTTTTCTGATGAGATACCTGCCCATGGCGTATGGCAACTGCTCTAAAATGATTAAAACTTATGATAATATAAATTATTAACGTATATTGTCACCGATCTCCAATTAATTTGGAGTAGGTACCTAGGTAGATATGTTTGTAAATTTTTGGGGAGGGTCACGTGCGGAAATTCCTTCAGAAAATACCTTTTTTGAAGACTTTTCAATTAGACGTGCACAATTTGGAGAGGGGGTCATGATTTAGAAGTGTTTAGTGACTTTCATTACTGACCTTACTATATCTACAAATTCTAAATTGAGTGTAATGAAGTGGTTTAACTAAGTCGTTTCTTTGTATTGCACGTCACTGTAAGTAATCTTACGACATCTCAAAAAAATAAGCAAGGTGAACAAATTCTAAAAGTTCACGACCTTCTGCGTTCCGAGTGTCACGAAGTTCATCTGAACGAATAGATTGTAGGTAACCGAGGAAAACAAAATTGTGACTGTCATAGCTTTACGAAACATAATATTGTTGCGCTAGTCTCAGCCTAACTAGTATTAATTACTTACTGAGAACTAGGTGATATTTGCATTGACGTTATTTATCAGTTTTAGCACACCAGACGGTATATGAAATATATAGTATAAATATAGAGCTATGTAGGTAGACACGACATAGGCGCTTGCATTACAACTTATGGAATCAAGATTATTCAAGATTACCGATTTTTAGTTATCACTAGTTTAGTAGTAGCTGATAGTACTTTTTGTTTCCACTAAGTATCGTAGTCCTATTTCTTAGGTAACTTGTTTGTAGATAAAATCTTGTGATATGCCTTAGGGAACAAGGTTTCGTAGGTAACCTACGAAACGTAGCGGAGAGCTCGTAGGTACTCGTGCTCGTACGCTAGGCCTAGGAGTACTTATGTACTTGTCCAGACTGACATCAACGGAGAGCTCGTAAGAGCTCTACATTAATGTCAGTCAAGACAAGTACTTAAGGGGGTATTATAGTGAGACGTCCTACCTCGAACATTTTGACTGCCGAAACGAGAGCAATTTTGAGGATCTTTGCGGATTTTTGAAAAAAATAATATCTGCGTGATAAATTATAGCTTCACCAATCTCTAAATATTTTTATGCTCTATTTTTTAATACAAACTTCGGCTTGATTTGATAATGGCGTCTTATTGAGAAACGTGTTTGAAATAGCGATTTGGAGCGTTTTAGACCCATGTTTGACGCTAATTTCTATCGAGCCAATTATTATGAATCTTGTTTCTGTCTTCACACGTCGCTTGACGGTTTAGTATATTTTATGAATATGCTTTTATTTGGCGCAATTTGCTATATTACTTGATATCCAGACGTTTAAAAATGTAAAACTACTGCAACCTACCCTTAATGACAATGTGTACCAACATAGAATTGATAGGACTGTGTAAATACTTGCACAGACCTATTTATTAGTGTTTAACGTAATATTAAAATACAAGGGTGAGGGTCCCGAGGCCCTAGACAAGTGACACAATCGTTAGATCGTTGTAGGCATTATCAGGATTCAAGATGTAGGCAGCGGCTGAGAAAAGTAATTATTGTGTAGGTAGTTATAATACCCTCGTAAGTAATTGTTCGGATGTATTGGTCAACGATAAGTTAAGAGATTTTATAATCTTGACCTCGATTAATATATTTCGACCTAGTTTGTAGACCCATCTTACATTGAGTCATAATATTCTTTGTGTAGACATGACTGGACAATCGCTCTACCACATAATAAAAGTTTAATAACATTTTATAGATATCTTGCCATTCCAAAAGAAAGTTTTATTGTTAATTTGACACAGTTGGAAGAGTTCCATCCAGGACTTAAGTCGTATAATAAAACAAATTTTGCTAAAAATATACAAAATTACTACTCGTATCATTATTTACATTCATAATGTCCTTACTTATGAAGGCCAGCTTGAAAGATACTTAGTCATTTGTGAGACATTCTATAAATAATATCTAGATAGGTACTTAGTTAGCTGTATAATAACCTGAAACTATAGATAGTGATGTATCGATATTTTACCCTAATTTCTGATGTGGTAGCTTGTAGTGGTGCACATTAAGATGCGGTCAATTTAAAATATTGATTATGAATATGTATTTATGTGTAGAAGAACTTTATCTTAACGTTCTATGGATACACACCGTATATTATAGCATAGTGGATAGAGGGACCACTTACGACTGCAATAGTGACTTGACACCCAGTCGTATAGGTCCATGGACGTAATCTTAAGGATACCTCTAAAGCTTTTCTATTTGTAAAATAGGTACTACTTTTATATTTTAAATATTTAGCGACCGCGTCGTTGCATCACTTGCCATCTGCAGTCCGCCTTGAGACTAAAACCAGAATGTAACCGTACCGGTACTATACAGTTCCAAAAGAAGATCTTCCGCGGATATACAAAATGTAGTGATCACAATTTTAGTGCTACGGTTATCTTAGGTGGTGGTAGGTACATGCCTACCTAATCGTAAGTTTATTATATCCATAATGTGGGCAGTAAATTAGCTTACATTCGGAACCTAGTATTCGATTTCAACGAATAAAACATGTTGGACATTAGAAAGTTTTCTAGATGTTGTTTAACATAAATATGGTGCTTTACCGACTTGGAAATAAGTTTAGGTTTTCTTTTATTAATATTGATGTGGGGCTGCATGACACGAATGAATATTTACTTAGTTATATTTATAAAAACGAAATCTCAGAAACTATAACACCTGCCAACTAGAAATTTGGCAGATAGGTTTCTTATAGGATGTAGACATCCCCTAGAACGGATTTTATGAAATGGAGCAAATCGAACTACACGTTTACGAAATCGCAGGCAGCTGCTAGTAGTTAAATAAAACACAACGTGAACTTCGTGTATAATAAGTATTTGCAGGTGTTGACAAATTTAACTTTCTCGTCAACCGGTACCTGTCTGTTTTAATTACAGCTTTCTTTGCCGGTAGAGACCACTTCGTTTGTGCGAGAAATGTCATATTCACGATTACGAATGGACCGTAAAACTCAAAAAGTAGTTAATATAACGCTGTCTATGAGCCAGATATTAAAAAAACAACAACTGTCATTTCCGTTAATGTTCTGGTGACCGAGCTTCGCTCGGGCATTGGCGGAATTGATGCTGAAAGCACAAAAAAAGCTTTTCTCGGGTTTCTAGCTTTTTTAAGAAAAATACCTACTTACCAGGAAAATATCCTATATTATTATAGTAGATAGGTACATAAGTATAATATGGATATCTGTCCACCTAAATAAGTGGCAATTCGTTGGATATTGTAGAATAAAATGATAAATGTATGAGATTTTACGTATACAGTCATCAACGTAGGTGTAGGTATGTCAAAAACGTCAACGAATTGCCACTTGTCTAGGGAGGCTGTACAAGAATTGCTCGTTTAATAATAGATAACATAACATATAACATAACATAAACTCACGCCCATATCCCCGAAGGGGTAGGCAGAGGTGCTAGCACCCATAATAATAGATAAGATTTGTAGTTTTCTGGATTCAAGCAGGTGTAGTCCGTGTAGTGTAAGTAGTACCTATTGCTCCGAGCGGTAGGTAAGTATATACTCAGGTTAATTGAGCGGTTGTAGAAAAACCAAGTTCTATTATTGCAAATGAGCACGTACCGAACGAAAGTGAGGGCGTCCGCATTGTTAAAGTTAGAGATCTTAATAGAAACCAGCGAAAAGGCTGAGCTCGCCTCGGCTTTGTTGTGGTGCCGAGCAAAAACGTGAGGCTATGTCGGGATGTAGGCCGCCACAAGTGCACGCTGCAAGCCGCACGCGCATTGTGCGCAGTCCCACGTACTATGCACGTACTATCTAAACAGGCTTCCAGAAAAACCTAACAAAAGCACGATCTGTTCTTTAACTATATATATATAGCCTTGAGGCGCGGTAGTACCTACCTACTTTAATTTATAAATCCGTGTCATAGAGTTTTTTTAACGATAAATATAAATTGTTGGTTTCCGTTAGTTTATGCGAAATTTATACTTTATATGAATTGCCTAATTATTTGATAATGCTACTTACCATGAGTAAGTATACAACATTTCGTATAACAGGTTTTTTGATTTATTTCTTAATTTCTACTCTTATAGCATATACAACTACGATACAATAAAATTAGCACCGCCCAATGTTTTAAATTTAGTTATATTAAAACTCTATAACAGATGTCGACAGTAAATTATGTACGCCCATAAACGGTGATACACCATATTACGAGTGACGACGCGACGACGTACAGAACAGACAGTTACATATTATAGATGACGACGTAACACTTGAATGTGTACGATCACATCACAAAGACACATCATTATCCTATACATTTGTTTCAATAAGTTGAAATGAATGTTAATGGTAGCTAATTTTCTGGTATTATTATTAGTTTGAAATTATTACCACATCGCACACATTTTGAACCCTTGATTTTTGTATCAATTCTGTTACTTTCTCATAATTTTTTTTTTTTTTTTTTTTTTTTTTTTTAAAATTATTCGATACGTTGGTTTGGAAATATTTTTTAGGATTTTAGATTTAAAGTCATCTACAATTTACGCGAACTAAATGAAATCGCTTTGAAAGGTATATGTATTACATACTTACATGTTTGAAGTCGTGAACTCACGACCCTAAACGCTAAAGGCGTAACGTTCTGCTCACTCGTAATGAGGTCATCGAGTAGTTAATTATGCGAACGTTATACAGGTGGACTCACTCACCTGTTAACTTACACAAGTCACAGGATTTATTTATCTTTTAAGACCGGACTGAGGTTGAAATACATATTTAATTTAGAGATCTAATTTTGATATTCATTTTCTATAACCTACCTATGATTGTATAAAATGTGTTTGCACATTGTGGTAGTGATTCTGTAGACAGTGGGTATCATCATAAACTTTTCCATGACACTGGGACTGTGCCACTTACTATTCAGGTAGTGTTTGTTTTTCTTCAGTTCTATTAGTTATGTTATGATGACAATAAAAAATACTAACGAATTGAATGCTACGAGTAGTGTTGATCGATATCGTGTTTGAAAAAGAGCAGTGCTATCAATTAAGTGCATAGTCACTAGCTACTCTTTTTGATACACGCTGTATTTCACACTCGATAATACTCGTTTCATTATCTATTCTAATAAACTGCACAGGGCACTCTAGATCCAAGTCAGGCTATAATTTTGCTTTTCTTTTTTCATTTATCTGCCAAGTTAGTCAGAAACACACAGCCCCCTAGATGATCAGCGATTGCCATGACATATGGATGTTGATAACACTAAAGATTCCTATATCGGGCAAAGGGAGACGAAAATAGGCAAAATGAAAGTAAAGAACGAAGGCCTATGACACTCCTACAAACTTTATGAAATGAATCACGTTTATTTTGTACTTAAAGCCCGTATTGAAAGTAAGAAAATGGTATTTTCCCAGTTGAGTAAACACATTACTTCTGAGAAAAGTATGTATTATCTGTTGTTGAGAAATCGTATATTATCTATCACCTAACGATTATACTCTGATTGCTTCTAATCCCAGTGTAAATTCGTGATTCTTTTTATAGTGTGATGCCACGTCTAAACGTTATTACCTATTTCCAAATTCGCTTTTTAAATCTTAATTGCAACGTACTACTGTGTTACACAAGAATAAAAAGTTTCTTAAACGAACTTCACATATATTATTTGTCAGGTATTTATCTCTTCAAATATATCGGGTGATTTCAAAGTTATCTACTATATAATGTAAGTAATGTTGATAAACGATAGAGCTACATGTGGTTCGATAAAAAATAATATATCTGGAGTCTTATTTACGTAGAATGATCTATTGACCCTCTGTGAATTTAACACAAATACGTACCAGTGTTTAGCGGCTCCTTTTTATGTTTCATGCGGAAACCTCCAGGTACTACTTCACCCAGGGCACGACGAAAAGAGAAAGTGAAACGAAAGATAGTTATGTCGGAGCCGACCGCCTAAAACCATAATTTGACGTTGAAAGATTTAAGAGAACTGGCTGTCCATCAGCCAGTCATAGTTGCAGCGGTTGTTAAAACGCCACAGCGGTTACGACATGGTAAATAGACTTGTTAAACTACATGGATCACATAAATTTTGTTATTGTAACAATTTTTTAATTACAATTATATATAAATCACGCTTTATAATACCTTAAATACCTAAGTACATTAAAGTTTTAGATCCGGAGGATCAAGTCAAAACTAAGAACGTCTCAAGTCCCGAACAAAAATGTGCCCATCAGGCTTGCAGCGTTTCTTGCTCTTCAGCGTTGCAGCAGGTATGCATTCTGTTATATTGCACATCAAAATCAATTTACTTAGCACGTTTAGATAACATTGAAGGGTCGGCGGCGCAATCCTTCAGTTCACAATCTTGTTAGTAGTTACGACTACACATACAAAAATGTGCCAATAATTATTGACGATATTGTAAACTGAATGAATATTCAGCTGCCGCTATTATCTGTTGCTGAGAATTTCAACATATCGAGCTTTTTCATCTCCACATAACTGGGCTTGACCTTGCCACGTAGGTTCGACGCGGAGAGAAGGAACTGTTCGTTTAAAATGCTCCCAAATATTCTCTTTGTTCGCCAAGTTTATGTCCAAATACCATTAATTTGTATGTCAGTCGTGTCACGCTTTTGTGGTCGGCTTCTAAGCACCATACCGGTATAACTTAGGTTCACTCTCAATTTAGGATAATTTCGCTGTCATAATCGTTATTTTGCAAACAGTTATGTATCCATAAATCCGATATTGCATAATAATTATTAAGATTTTTATTCTTTATTGGTTACGAAATCATTGGGATTGGATAATACACTTAGGTTTGGTTTTTTATCTTTTGCATTTGCATTGTAATTACTAGTTCACTCTACTCTAGGGTGATTGTTATTGCTTTTTTCAATGTTTTGGAAAGGAAATAAGAAATAATATGGTTAAAAAACTAAAAAAATATAATGCATACTTGTCACTTTCAATGTTTGGGACACGGTAGGTAGAACAAATTAAATAACTACGGTACAGGTTTTTTAGAAGTCGTTTGAAAGTTTCTCCATTTACATACGGCGTCATCATTAGATTCACTCGATGATATCATAATATCAATTAAAAAGAAACATATACGTTTCAAATCAATAAAAGAACAAAGAGTTGATTGAATTTTATTTCTAAGATGACTTTACATACGTAGTCATAATAAAGCATATTTCAAGTAATAATATTAATGTATTAATAAAATTAAAAAAAGGGCAGGTCTGAAGTACTCGAAACCGGCAGGCTTGCATGCAGGCTTAATGGCAGTAGAGGAAGCTGAATGAAGTATGTAAGGATGGAGTCAAATGGCGGGTCTCTCTGCCTACTCCGGAGGGAAATAGGCGTGAGCGTATGTATGTGTATGTAATATTAAACTTAATTTTAAAACTATTAAACAGTAAACATTTTTACTTATATATTTATCCCAATAGCATAGCACATCGCTGATGGTAATAAATCGATAGCTAGCTTCATAATAAACACTCAACCAGCATTCTGAAGCCGCGCCTATACACTAATAATACATAAATCTATAAACTTAATTACAATGCCCGTTTACTAAGAAGCTAACCTTTGAAACAACACAATAGGTTGTCGGCGAGTGCCTACCTCATACCGAAATGTCATACAAAAGTTCGAACTAACCTGCAGCATATTTTGTTGACGCAACTGAACTATTTCCCGCTATTTGAAATCTAGAGCTCGAGACTGCAGAGAAACAGCGACTTACGACATTATACGAAACAACATTGTCGGTTATCTGCATTAACTATTATTAACTAGTTGCAAAATGTTTCTTAACCATTATATTTTTAAAGTTATGGAAACGAAATGAAACTATTTTTAAAGGATTCTGTCGGGATTTATTTGGTGTTATTTTATTTACATTTTACACTGATCCCATGACCATGGTTGGTGAAAAGCACGTCAAAACGTCGGAAACAATGTAACTAATAAAATAACATAAAAAAATCGCAATACAATCCGTTTAAACAGTTTTACGGTTTTACGGTACGCTTGCAATTGAATGCAAGCGTACCTATATTTCTGAAAGTAGGTACCTATCTTAATATAACACAGACATTTAAAAAAAATCATATGATGTTCTGATAGCATCATGTTTGTGTGTGGAGACCCTTATGGATACCATCACTGGTAAAGTGAAGTGTTCAAATGAAAATTCTGTGATCTGAGCAGTACTAATTTTATAGAAATTTTTATTACACATGGGCGAATCTCAAATGATTTGAGATATTATTATTTCATATTATTCTTGGCCGCTGAAGTTTTCCTGTAGAAACCATAAAAAAACGTAGACGTATTTTAGAAATAAAACTGTACAAAAACGCATGGTATCGTTACTAAGGATCCAAGTAAAGAAGTCTAAAGAAATTTTGATAGCATCTACGAAAATAAAAAGACATCAACGCGTTATGATGCATTGTTTAAAAGGGTTTTTAAATTTCTATGTTGCCTCTGCTACTGATATGTCTACGGAATATAAATTAAGCCTGTCTTTTTATTTGAAGTGTCGTTTCACTTTTGGCGTATGAAGTTTCCTTGAACTTTTGACAAAAATGAAAGCGATGTTTTCCACTTTCAAAGTATGACTAGACGTGTAATGGCTTGTCATTTTGTAAAAATTAGTACGTAACTACATTGTCCATTATGGTAATAGAAGGCATTTTTGTACGCACAGTGTTTAGTATTTCTATTTTCTTACTTGTATTGTTTAGAATTAAAAAATGTATGTGAGTCGGAAAATGAGGCTGATTAACAGATGTGACTCTGGCGCATGTTTTTAGCACTCAATAAAATAGTGTACGGATATAAATATTACGTACTAGCTGACCCTTCTATTTATCGTAGGCAAAATCCCCACGGATATTATTATGTCGGTTTTTAACCGACTGAAACGCACGCCGTCTGTGGATCCTTTGTTGCTGAAGGTGAGATTGACTGAGACGTATCGTTCCCTCCCCGATTGACTCAGGGCCATCTCTTTCAAGCTTCACCTCGGTGAACTTAGTACCTACTGCCATATTATTTTTCACCCGAGTGAAATTCCGATTTCGTCTCACTGCACCTTCTTTTCTTTCCGCGAGAATTAGATTCCGCGTGTATTTCTGATCCCGTTCCCGCTGCAACATTCCATTTTATAATACATAATAATGGCCAGGCACGTTTCATTTTTATAGATTTACGTAAATAGAAAAAAGTTAGTTGAATGTAGTAGGATAGTTTATTACCATCTAGTAACACGCAAAACGAATGAAAATGATACAACTTGAATGAAATGCCGAACAAAATATTCAATAAGTATGGGGACCGGGAAAGTATTGTAAAGCAATTGTTAGGAAATGGGAAGTTATAATGTTAGGCTTGAGCGATCTTCTGTGCATTGACAGTATACATCAAGTGTGGACTTTCTTACTATTATAGAAAGATTAATTGCATCCGCAACAGTCACTTGTTTAATCACTTACCTACCTGCTGAATTATAATATTTTACGAACCCCGGACTCCGAGGTGAAGGCCTCAGATGCGATCGGGACTAATGCAAGGATGACGAAAATGATGATTTAGTCCTCCCCAGCTCCTGTGTTTTACGAAATGCTAGAATGCTGTTGTTAACTTTTTTAATCGTGCGCAAGATCCTAATGGATTCCTATGATTTTTGTCGGACTTGAACTGACTAAAATCACACCATCTGTGATTCGGAAGTGGGGACCACGGAGTTAACATCTAGCCCTCGTATATGAGGAGGTGCCCGCCGCATCCTGTTTTTTCTAGAGGGACAGGCGGCTCCACCTATCACCCACAGGCCGAGAGTATGTACCTTTGCTATCGTGTTTCTTTGCTGTTCTGCTACCTCTTTGGCGTACACAATCACCTCATAAATCACAAAAAGACTCGCCCCCATCTATTGACAAAACCAGGGTATCCAGCCAGAGGCAAGAACGTTGTTAAATTATTTACGTAATTTACTTAACAAAGAATTACTGAAATCCTTACGTTCGGTATTGTGTAGCACACAAAAGGTGATGGAGCGTATCATTTAATCTTTAGCTCGAATCGCACTTCTACAGAATGTCAAGTAGAACATTACGTTTGTTGGGGTACGTATGTTAAAAATTAGTACTTATAGACTTACTCGATAATTAGACTGAACTAAATAAAACTTAGTACATTAATAGGAATCAAAGATCTCGGTGAAAATGTTCTAAAATTCTTCTCATGGCATGAGCATGGGGCTCCACAAAATAACCAAACTAACCTTAGCTGCAAACCGGTATACTTGCTGATTAATGAACATACATGGTTGCGAAATTTAGTTGCCATAGCACCATGTAGGGTATTCATAGTTTCCAAATGCATTAAGTACTACGGTGGTACTACGTATTTTCGAAAATAATTACGTGCAGAATAGGTTACAGATACCTACGTGTAATCCTATAATGGTAGTGTAATTTTTTTTTGTCTGCACTGGAATTATAAGAATTATTTATATTAATATATGTAATAATTAAACTATATACATTAGTGCTGAAAAGTTTTGACAAACTTTTTTATTAATATCTCCTCTTAATTAAATGTACCTAAATTTTAGTCAATATTATTAACATCACCATTGTTTGATATTGAGTGAATTCTGAGATGACTGCAAATAGAGACGAATGGAAAAAGCACGCATGTTGCGCCGACCCCAAATAAACTTAGGATAAGGGTAGGAGAATGATGACCATTGTTTGATATATTATTTTATTACTTTAACCTTTTTACTGACATTTTCATTTGAGTAGCTTCGATTGACATTCTTTTATTTGTATTATTTATTATCAAAATAAGTAATTTATTGGCACATATGATTTAAATAAATTAGTATGTAATACGTTTTTTTATTCATATATTTGCATATCATAAAATAGTTAAATAAAAATATTATCAACATCTTGTATAACAGTATTTTAGTAAATAGCTGTTGAATTTGAATTGGCATGGTCATTCACCTTCACATTAATAAATACTCATCGGGATATTTACCATGTTTTCAATTTATTACTGTTACACTCGCCATGATCACGGTGTGACGAAATATCGGTTACTCGAAACAAATGAAAAATTTGATAAATCTCCGGGTGAGTGTTAACCAATTTTATGACTCCTTCTCTTCCTTCATTTGACATATAGGTACAGCTTTTAAGGGAGCGACTCGGTTTGACCTCCCAAACCCGAGAAGAACCTCGTCCATTAATCTGTAGATGCACGTCATTTAACTTTTATACATCAAACAATAATATATTATATGCATGACCGTAGTCAGGGCCCCGGTAATACGACAAACGTCACTCGAAATTCAGAATATTATCTATAAATCAACCTTCTGTTATTTTTCACATGAATTATAATGGAACATTTCAAACACATTTTTATTGCTATGTTTACTTAACCTTAGAGGGAGAGAGAGGACTTTTCCTCTCCTGAAGTAAGCCTGTCTGTGCCCGTGTAATAATTTATGTATTTAACCGAGATCAAAAAAGAGTTTTTTCAATTCGACATGACAGGCTTAATTCAAATAATGTATACTAATATATTTTTTGAAGTCAAATCAGTTAGAGGTGCAACGTCCTCTCGTTATTTATAATAGTTATAATTATACTTGGTATCACAATGGTATTAGATATACCTAACTACTTAACTCAATGATGTACTTCCGTGTGATAAGCCAACACAGTAGGAGACATTAGAGAATTACTTAAGCCATTGTTATTTTTCGCTTGCACTGTTACACTATACATGACAATTACGTATGAGTACAAACCACGTAACCCTACAACATAACAATTTACTCTTCCGCGACACAACAAGGGATGACTTACGTATCTATATGTACCTACTCGTATTATGTTACTGCGGCCGCCTGCGATTTCCTACACGTGGAGTTCGTTTTACCCCCCTAGCGGTGGAGTTTCATAAAATCCGTTCATAGCGGATGCCTTCACTGATCAAAAACTATTTAATTTAACATCTACAAACTTGAAATTTGTCAGGCAGGTTCCTTATCTATAGGGGTTAAAGAACCTACCTGTCAAATTCAGAGATCAAACCGTTCCAACGAACTTGAAATTTGGCACAGAGGTTCCTTATAGGGCTAAGGAACCTGCCTATCAAATTTCAAGTTTGTAGTGTTATATGTTCTAAAATCTAGTGATTAATCAGTGAATGGCAGGTATTTCGCTTTTATAATACAGATTAGCTATCTTTCATACGGTTCGCTCAATTAAAAATGGTAGGTATTCGAGATCTTGTGTTGCGATATATATTACGCAAAATTAACAGTAGGTATACAATATACAGGTAGCTGTAACTTGTACATGATATATTTTCTTCATATATTATAGTCGTGGAAAAGTACATAGATATAATAGTTATTGGTATTATTATAATGTTCTAACTATATATATATTATAACTATGTATTTCGTCCTTTCATCCACCCACAGTAATACGTTCTACTCTAGCGAGCATCCGCTTCCCAGTCCTATTACTCGGCTCCTAAGGGTTTAGGCGTGATGCTGAATAGGCTATAACCGGCCCCAGGAACTGGGTTATGATATCCTTATCGAATTTTCCTAATCGCAATGGTAGTTTCTGAGATCAACCCGTTCAAACAATCTAAGGTTTCATTATATTAGTACGTATTACGTATATTGGTCAGAAGGTAGGTATACTGCCTATGACCATACTAACTTTGGAAGTTTCTCGTGGCATGATATACTATTAATGTTAATTTGAAATACCTATCACGATAGCGATAGTTCCCGTTATTTTTTTTTAAGTATATTTTGATACAATAAAAAGTTTTTCTGACACTCAACTTGCTACGACTATGTCTTGTTTACGATTCGCTTACACTCAATACGTTATGGTTGGTTGTTGCTAATGGAGTACTTGGTGAGACACTCGGCTAATTTTCAGAACAATCAAACATTCGTTATGAGGTGTCGAAACTTTTCAGGCACTTCGCCTTGAAATTTTAATGCTGTAAGACAACCGTTACCAATTAATTACATAGGTGTGTCTTTTAAGACTAACTGCTATGTATCGTTACTCTATACGATGAATACTACGATGGTCCAATACTTTATTCTGACAGATAGACGTGAAACATTACTTTGTTGGTACAAAATTATTATGAATATAATTAGGAGCATAGGACAATGACTTCTACGTATGAACAAGACAAGTTGTTAAAAAAATGTGTCCTGATTCTTGGGTGAAGCGGGATTTAATTTCGAATTTGATACGGGACGCACTAACTACATACATGAGTTTATGAATTTTGACTCCTATCTCTATAAGCATAATAATATATGAAAAGTCGTATCTGTTAAGACACCAATGAACCTATACAATACTGTCTTTAGTTAGGAAACAAATAGATAAATAACTAGATATAAATATTAGTACTGTTATTATTGTGAAGTATATTCGTTCAACATATACATATATTCGTTCGGTATTGCACAATTTTTATTGGTAAGGCCATTTTTCAACCACGCCCAGCCTCAAATTACGTGTATAATCTTGATAAATAATCATTACTACTTTTTAAATTTGGAATTATTAATGGCAGGCATTCGTTGTAGCTGTTCTTTTTGTAGGCAGAGAGACCTTCACCGAAGTACGCACAATGGCATACCAAAGATCCATTGCACTCGAATAAAATGTAAGAGACAACATTGTCTACAAATTGGTTCTTAATGTCAGTTTAGAAATAGAAATTCAAATAGTACTTTAAAATAAGCTATTAAGTTCATACCTACAAAAAAGCTCATGGTTTTACTTAGTAGAGTTGATCAAAATGAATTCAACGAGGGCTTTCATTTACGAACTGTATCAGTTTTACGCTAAGTTTACACTGAACTTTTTTCCTTGTTTTTCTGTTGCTTCTACATTCAAGCGCAGATCCCGATTCCATCCAAAACTTGCACTTTATTTTGAAACTCGTAGTCCACTCACTTACTCCTCCTACCCATAATTAGATTGGTTTACGAGAACGACTACTACCTGACCTTTCATTCGAGAGAAAAACCGGCCCCAGAGCCTCGTCCATTAATCAGCAACGACAGAGATATATCTCTTCGTTTCTCTTCGAGTAATGGAATTGTTGGAACAGTCAGTTACATGAGGAGTACCAGCTTGTAGGCAAGGTTGACTTGGGATCCGAAAATCTGGATGAGGTTCCATATACTCCTATAGTTTCTCTTCTACTGTACTACTAGTCTAAATTATATTCTTGTTTTTTTTTTATTTCAGTTAGAGTATGGCTGGTCACGCAGCGGCCAGCGCTGTGTGCGGCATCGTGCACCGGAATCAACGATGTCAGTCAGCAGTGACATCAGATTCACGCGGCGCAAGCTCAGCCGGCCATGCCGCGGATGCTGTGCTGCTCTCGCCTCCCTGCTAATACTGCTACTCCTCGCAGCGGTCGCCGTATATTTAGGACGTAAGTACCTACTCTTACCCATGGAAGCACAGATAGTTCTCTATCATAGTAGGGCATGGTAAGACGTAAAGTTTTGATGCATATGATGAAACTATCTTAGTTCGCTAGTTAAGCTATTACTTCAGCCTTATATGATGTCATTGACCTATCGAATCCTAATATATAGATGAAAAGAAAAAAATAGGAAATAAATTTTATTATAAGATAGTTAATTAGGTACCTACCTACCTTTTTTGTTGAAAAGCAAGCATTTGGATAAATGAATGGATTTTTTATACTTAATGAATTAATTGAAACTGAAAGAACAGTGTGATTGATTACCGACTGAATGAAAATAGTTGTATAGTTAATTAATGGTGAGCTGGTTTGTGTTACGTTACTTATTCTGTTATTTATACTTAACCTAAATACTTCGGCACAAATATCTGACTATGACCTGCTTTTATAAATAAATTGAAAGCACCGAAGGCTTTATAAAAAGGGACCTATGGAATACAATACAATGTTATGTAAAGTATAATATCGTTTTAAAGTAAAGAGAAATTATATTGCGCAATCAATAAATAGATACCATGATTAGATAACTCAAAATGTAACTCAAAATCTATACTCTGTAAGTATAGATAGATTTCATCATTAATCTATATGTAAATGTAATAAATAAATTAATTGAATGTGACTAAATTAATATTCGTTTATGTAAAATTTATTATAGCAAAATAATAAAATAAAAAAGAATTATAAGAACTCTAAGCTATCTCTGAAAAACTTTAAAATAAGCTTAAGTTCTTTATACATATTTTATTAAAGTAATAATATCTGTATTAAAGTTGCCTAGTTATAATTTTATATTATTCTTAGTTTCTCGTGAGAATTTAAATAAAGATGTCTCTATTCACACCGATATGATGACTCATCAGTCATCAGTCATCGTTGAATTCATGTGTTTGAAACTTTTAACCTTTATGCATTTATTTATGGTGTCACCTATTTATTTGGTTTTTGTATACTTAACTTCTCTTCACTTTCTCTTTCTTAGTCTATCATATATTCACTCTGTTATACACTGAGCTATGCCCTATTAGTATTTTTTTTTATTTTTATTTATTGCTAGAAGAAAACTCAATATTGTATTAAGCTCGCCTTTGTATAGAAAAATCTTATTGTATTGTATGTGTAGGTATGTCAAAAACGTTTGTGTAAGTACAGAATATGAGAAAAATGTGTGTGTTTGCTTTATGAATAATTAATACTTTAACTACTAAAGTATCCATTGAAGTAATTAGTTCACAGGAAAATTAGTTCCCGGAAGCGTCCCCCTTTGACAATTTGTGTGTGAAAATTAAATTGTGAAGTAAATATTTTTATGAGTAGTATGTAGGAATTTAATGAGTACGATATGATAAGATATGACAATCACAATGATTTGGTTCTCAATAAAAAAATAAATAAAAATAAACAAAAATATGGCATATTATGTAGACCTCTCTCAACAGTGGGAGAGGCCTATGTCCAGTAGTGGACTGCGATGGGCTAATTGGTTGATTGAATCAAACATATTGCATATATACAACCTACAAATTAACTATAAATTACAACAACCTTTTTACCGATCTCAATTTCAGAAATTAGAATTGAGATCGGTAGATCAGTAAAAAACGATAACCGGCTATAATTATCTAAATAGGTTTTCAATTATTATTCACTCATTAAAGATATTCTAGAATCTTTTGTAATGTATGAATGATAAATTATACAACATTACATATGTGTATTTACACATGACTGCCTCAATACAATGATTTATACAGTTTCATTCATCTAACTATAACTTAATATATACAGACAAATCGAAGTGAATGGCCTGGCTCGGCACTTGCAAAGCAATTTTATTAGACATTTCTCAAGCAAATTTGAGTCTACATGTTATACCATAAATAGTGCCATTACTCAACGCCTGACCTAAAGGACTGTTGCAAAACATCTTAGTGGAAATATGCTCGCTACCGACCCAGTTTCTTTGTACCATGTGACATCTCTAACACAAAATACGAATCTAGCCTTCATCATTTCAGCCATAGGAAGTCCACTGCTGGACATAGGCCCCCCCTATAGATCTCCAATAGGACCGGTTGGAAGCGGCTCGCGTCCAGCGCGTTCCCTTAGAACTACCCTTAGACTATACTAAATGTGTATATATACAAATTCTATCTTTTGTGTCATTTAAAGGCGGCGCGACTGGCTACTACATAATTCGGTATAAGTTGACATATACAACATACACATGCAACCCACGACATGCACACATTGATAGTTTAATAGTTTAATTAAAAGAACCGACCACTAAGCCACCGAGGTCCGCCCGAAATCGATTCAAATTCTCTTATACATCCGTCTTGGGGAGACGATCTTGGGGGTCAGAGCATTCCCCCTGTAAGGGAAAGATCGCGGGTTCGAGTCCCGCTCGAGGTCGATTCTCTTTTCTAAATCTAAATCGATTTGAATAGTTAGCATAATACTTAATGCTTTAAAACTTCATGCAATCAAGTTTAAAGAACAATATACCTACATTAGCTTACTTACACAAAACGCGTTTTTCACGCCATTTTTGCGATACATTTTATGCTCACAAATGAACTGTGTCTATACTGTATACGGTCTAAGTATCTTTCTATCTTAGTATTTATCGTATAAACGTAACGTTACATAATCATTTCATTTTCATGAGTTATAATAACCATCACAATTAAATCACTATCAAACTCTATCACAAAAGTCATTAACTATATTGTGATGAAAGGAGCCTGATGTTGCAATATTCTGCATTTCAATCAACAAGTATCATAATAAGCTAACAATAATATTTCTTTTGTTAGTAAACAGTAGACAGTGGATATAAGTACCTACCTATCTAAATATAGGCGTAAACTGAACGACATTTGCCCGTCACCATACTAAGGCCAGTCAGTAGAGTGGCCTTGCTGTATCTCGCACCGAGTAGACAAGTGCATTCTATACAAAGTACACAACTAAGAGAGCCTACAAAATGACCGCATTCTGAATAATTTATCAATCTCATTAATTCGTAATTAATTTTTGCTGCTTATATAACATTTATTAGTTCCGCTTAAATGATATAATCTTTGGAACGAACGGGTTCAATAAAACGCATGTATCGATAGATATTGACAATAGTCACGAGAAAAGAAGTTGATCACCTCAATTTAAATAGAGATCAATCGACACAGTTGAGTGATTGCACTTCCGCGTGTTCTATAATTTGTAAATTCGTTGCTATAGGTACTGTTCACGCTTTATCAGTGGCGTAGCTAGGTGACCAAGGGCCCCGGTGCAAAAAGAAACAGGGGGCCCCTTATTTTTTTTGGTTCCGAAAATTCCTTCGGGCGTCGCACGTCACCTTACTGAAGTAAACGATGAGGTAGGCATATCCCCTGCCGGTCGCTAACGTGCTGTTGGGGATCAAATCACTCCCTTCTCCCTCTTTTTCGTGCGGAAATACCCTCAGATACCACCCCCGTCGTCGGCGATCGGGGATAGTTAGGTCGGACTCAGACCGCTTAATACCACACGCCGTCTCGGATCTTCAGATACCAGAGCTGCCGGGGTGTAAGGTTACCGAGAGCATAATATCACTTGCACCCCGGCTGATTCTGGGCCATATGTAGTTTTAAAATGGCCTCCTTGGGTGTGAGAAGCACGGTGTCCCCATAGAACTCTGAAAAGAGGGATAAACATCGAACCGCGGCGCCAGTGGGGGTGAAAAGGTGACAGGTGACCGCACATGTAACCCCCACGCCTGCGCTTGGTACCCGGTCCGCTCTGCCTGCTCTCCATTGTGCCCTTTGACTGACTAGTGGGACATGTGAAAAGTCTCCGACCAGCCCTCAACAAACAGAGAGTGGAGCGCTGCCGTTTCCGTTGCCCAGGGTACACCGCGTGGTGACTGCGGACCCCGCACCCCAATCCTCCTTCCCTTGTAGACAGGCGCGCGGAAACAATCTAGATATACATCTAGCTTGTTTCCGCGCATACATACGTAAATTTCCATTTATTTTCGTGTGCCTACAGAGAATACTTAGCGTTAAACCCTACAGATCCCACACCCGTTCACATAGGCGATAATTTGGTCGACCACACGGACCAGGCTAAGTACTTCATGTGACCGGTGAGATCGAGTACAACGTCAAAGCACGCATTGCTGATGATGATGATTTCGTGTTTATGTCGAATCGACATAAACATTCGGTGAAGGTGTTTAGGCCGGAATCGAACCAACTAAAACTGCATGCAGTCTCGGGTCTCAAGCGCCGGAGTGTAAGCGGGACCAATAAGAAAATTCCATTGCACCTCGATAGACCCTGGGCCATATACGACATTGAGATGGCCCCCTCAAATATAGGAACCACGATATCTCCATCTGGCCCAGAACCATCCCACCCCCCTACTTGCTTTCCACTGCGGCAGTTGCTAATCAGAGTTAACTACACGTGAAAAGTTCATAGTTGGCCATAGGCCGCAGCGTCTATGCCATCTTGAGACAAGCTGCTGCTGTCTCCGTTACCCAGGGTGCACAAATGGTCTTCAATAGAAGACCAGCGATTATCTAGCAAAAAACAAAAATAAGTAGGTACTGGAACTCGTATTACTATTATAATATTACTGGTTACAATCAATTTACTATAAGTAAAATATTTAATTATGACTGCTAGAATAATATCACTCTCTAGTCTCTAGACATTAAGCTTGGGCGCCTCCTGAGGGCTCAGGGGGCCTCCAAGCTAGCTGCAAATGTGATGGCGAATCTTTCAACGAGACAATACTGCACAAAATTCCCAACAAATGACTTGCACTTATTAGAGTTGTGCTACAACCCATTTTCGCATTCCAAAAATAAGACTTTTTTGGTAGTTCAATATGAGATTTGCTAGTTCAGGCGTAGTAACTATTATTAATCTGTGGTTCAGGCTCGGGCTTGGGGGGCCCCCTGGGCCTGGGGGCCCTGGTGCACCGCACCACCTTGCCCACCCATAGCTACGCCAGTGCGCTTTATCTATCCGTTTCAGTGTTATAGAAATTATGTAAGATTGAACTTGTACGTGCGCCGTCTGCACCTACCTATCTACGTAGGAAATAATAAAAAAATAGGAAATATGTAATAAATTGCCATGCCGGTTCCCGGTTGCCGTGTTGGTTCCTGGTGGAGTACAATTGGGCCACCCCATCTCTTACCAGTGTGTCGTAGTCGGCGACTAATGGGCTGTTATCCATCCGACAGTAAATATACAGCATATGACTAAGTACCCGTTTGACGGCAATAGGCTCGCTTGCCTCCTATACGTGGGACCGAAAATCATAGCGAAATGTGGACGTGTTAATACACCACTGCCTACCGCTTCAGAGATTTGCAAAACACGTGTCATAGAGTATGTTATGTACCTGAATATAGGTATGTAAAATTTGTGTCTGTGCTACATAATCGTTATTTTGAGTATGTTATGGTGAAACTGAGAAGAAAAGACTTCAAGGTCAAGGGAAAGCGCACAGCGTGACCACTTACACACCAAAATTGTTCCAATTATCATGGACGCCGTGCCGCCGTTAATTTCTTAAATTCGTAATAATGAACAATGCTTTTGTAAAGTAGCTTCTCAGACAGAGTTGGCAGAGAATTGAAATACTCGCATTTTCACGTTAAAATAAGCGCTTGTGCTCGTGCCTTATCGCGTATGGACGCACAGAACTGACGTGAGACCCATAGTTTCGTTACATAGTCAAGAAATAAACTAATTGTGCAACAGCACGTTTCAATGCACCCTTCCTTACACAAAAGATTGTAAATACCCAACCCCAGCATAGGTTACATTTATACTCCACAGTGCATTGTGTATGACCATTGAATGAGTTTCTATGTATGATGTGTGTATGTCGCAGCCAACTAGCTTAGTCAGCCATTCAATTAACTGCCTAGACTGTTAACTAAACGGCGCCGTTCAATTATCGGCCTGAATGATATTCAGCCGTATCGTTGGTTACAATATTTAACAAACTGGCTGGCCATTCGTACGATCGGGTACCACCCAGAAAATAAGACAGAGAGCTAGTGATAAGTATGTATGTATATTTTCTAGAACCCATAATACGAGCTAGTTAAGCTATGTTTTCTTTGGAAATATTAGTCTCAGAATATTTATTTACTTATTAAAATAGATATTACCATGAGAGTAGGTAGCTAGGTTTTTGGGACCCCAAAACTTATCAGCCTACTTCTTTTAATTTCCCTCCTATCATATAAAGAAGTAATAATTAATTTTCTGAAGAACTCAGGCTTAAATTTAGGAAGCATTTCGTAACGATTTTGTGATATAACTGGTCACTATATTTTGATGTCTATTAAACATAATCAGAAACATAATTAATACATGAGTAAGTAAATAGATTAAATATTAGGTAATATCAAAATTTAAATACAAATTACAGTTAATAATATCTAAAGCTTAACATTTTCTTTACAGACATGTACCTGTTTGGAGACCCATTGAATCGGCAAACATTCCTGGGTTCATTCGTCGTCTCTTCGTGGAGTAGTGACGAAAGTGAGGGTGAAAAGCTCAATGACCCTGAACCCAAGGTTAACCGGACGCGGGAAACTGAACTACAACAGGCGCTGTTCAACACATATCTAAATTCTGAGCTGAAATCTTGCTTCGTATCTGCAGACATATTAGCCTTGGATAGGTAAGTCGTGTTGTATTTTTTACGACGTTTCAATTCCTGACGTCTGTCGTGCCGGACCATTGAACAATGAAAAAATAGTCGCTATAAAAGTTGTTTGCTTCCTGATTCACGATGTGGTCGAAGTATAAGCAGATTGTTTAGTATTAAAAAAACAAATACTTAGGAGGTTAGGTTGAAAATTGGTGGGAGGAGTTCAAACTACTTTTAATTTAAGGGCAAAGTACCTATTTCAGGTGGGCGGCATCGAGAGCAACAGCTAGTAGTTCTTACAACATAGGTGTTCTAGTAACTACTTCTTAAAATCAGAACCTATACTAAATACCTCGGTATTGGCAAAACTAAAAACACTTGATAAGCAATTAAGTATTCGGTATAGCGACGATGCTGGTAAATCGGTGTACCTAATATTGAGAGAAATTTTTAACTAAGTATCTATTTGGAATAAAGAAATGTTATCTACATCCAAAATTCCATAAGTTGCCTTTCATTATTAATATGCTAATGGAGGTTGACTAGAATAGACGTCATAGAGAAAGTATCGCTTTCTAGAAATCTCTAAGATCTGTAATCGAGCGTGTGAATGCTACATTTAGCAAATCCAAAAATACGTTATAATTTCAAGCCTCGTTAAATTGTTATGCAATAAATCCATTTATCTGCATCTGCATACTCGTAAAATGATGTGTATTACGTGAACGAAATAAAAAGAGGGGCTCGTGACGTAGTGATAAACTCCCTTCTGCGAGATAACCTCCTCCCAGGAGGTTGCAATCGCGATAATATTCGTATCAATGGCGGTCATAGATTGAATGATGGTCACCAGAGAGAGGCACTTCCTATGTATGCAATTGACGTTGGGCCTCCCATGTCGGGTAGACCTCAAACTTGTGTTGCACAGAGTTCTTACTGCAGTCGCAGTGGTGGTATGCGATGCGAGACTAAATGCCCTCCTAAGTACCTTGAAGAGGTACTTTCCGAAACAGCCGTGCTGGGGGAATCGTAAAAAAAGGCCTCGGGCTACTGCTATACCTACTCAACAATGATCACCTTGTGTGTCTCCACCGTGGCCACCTAATCAGAATCTCAAAGCAGGCGGCTTTGCACTACCCGTGAATCTCCTCGGGTGGAAGCTAAATACCGCCGTCCGCACGGTACTTCTTGTCCGCCGATACAGTTCGGTGGGCATTTCCGTCTTAAAGTCCCACGGGGGAGTTCCGGCCAACGCGCACATCACCTCCGTCGATATGGTGCGGTAACCGCGTATGTCCTTGACCGTCATAGCTTTCCGAAGGCGCCACTGTATTCTCGACGGTCAAGGGCACTGGTTACACTGGCGCCCCATATAGCGCCATTGACCGAACAACCCATGTGTGAAGCCGCTTACAAACGTCGCTAAGTACCGCTACGTTGTACGAGAGCAGAACTAGGGCCATTCTAGAGGCAACGTAGACGAGCTTCGAGGCAAGCTCAAAGCTGGATGACGTGATCTCTAAAGCCCAGAGTTAGGTCCAGATAACTTATATGGGCTTGATCGGTTCGAGGTCCTAGGGGACTTCAATCGAGGCGCCGCGAGAAGGAACAGAGCCTCTGTCGTTTAAGAGTCCGATAACCTGTTTTAAATACAGCAGTTCGATATCACCAGTGGGTAGTGCAGGTCTGATGGCAGGGGCTTCACAGAAAATATCGACGTTGGGCCGTTTCGTAGACTTCAATTGAGAAAAGGCTGGTAGGCTGATAGCATGAATTCAAACAATTTTACACGCTACTGACGAACTTGTCACTTTTGGATTGGATTTATTGGGACCAAAACCCAAATGACTTTAAAAAAAAGAAGAATATCAGTGAAGTACTTTTATTTTATGTACTTTCGTCGTGTTTCTGCTCTAATTAACTTAGTCAATTGGAAATTAACACAAATGTTCCCCATTCCACTCGAAATTTAACTTTTGATATCATTTATTAGGTACCTACTACTTACATCCTATATAATAATATACTAATATTATAAAGCTGAAGAGTTTGTTTGGTTGAACGCGCTGTTCTCAGGAACTACGTGTTCGAATTGAAAAAATATTTTTGCGTTAAATAGCCCGTTTATCGAGGAACGGAGCAGTAATCATAAATGTCAAGAAGTCTGGTAGATTCCCGATTTTCGAATTGAAAACTAATTTTTCGAAATTTCGATTTTCGAAATGATAAAGTAAATTACTATAACCCGTAAGTAAATAGCATCGCAGTGTTTCTCATATTGTTGTGGATTCTATTCGGAGAATTCTAATATTGATCTGACCTACATAAGTAGGTACAGTTATAATTTATCTGAATCTGAGTACAGTTTGTGTAACAGATCAACACCATAGCTCAGATTCTCCATGCGTAGGTATTTGTAAAGTGTTGTGTTTACACTGGACCAGACAAAATTCGTTTACCTAAACAGAACTTTTACGGTTAGGTAGGTAGATAGGTATATAAAGGAATTATTCATTGAGTAAAACGTGCTAAGTTAACCCGGTTAAAGTGAAATTTAACATGTTTGTATTTATCAGTGAAATCCTTAAACTGACAAGGAAGGAAGTGGGAATCTATTAAGTAATTAAGTTTAAGGTGGGAACCTTCATTTTACCGAAAAACTATAGTGAACAACAACAAGAAGAAATAAGCAGCAGCAGCTTCAGCTGTTTACATAGTTTGAAACTTTATCACAGCTCCCGGATACGGAAGTGATATGACCCCAATAAATACTTAAAATCAAATATACCTACAACTCCTACAAGAGTATATTTTTCTTATATAGGTATAAAAACGATTTAAGTTATACCTAAGTGTAGTACACTATGACCCCAACCGATGCATCATAGAAATCAAAATTATTTTGTACCAAACAACTTTTACTTTTGATGAACTATAAAAAGTTGTCGATCTATAAACATACTTATGGCTATCACGAATAATAATAATACTATCGTAAAAGATATATCAAGTCTGTACAACATTGTATGTATGACGCGAGAAAGTATAATACGTGCTTTGTTTGGGAGCTTTGTAATACTTTCTATGCCGTGCACGATATTGTAATGTAGGTAATCCACATTGGAGGTTGTTCCCCATTTGATATATATATCGGCCCTTTCCTTTTGCGGAGCGAATACAAATCAGGGACGTAGAAAATGGAAAAGGTAGTTAAATACAATATTCATTTTCTCTAAAATATCCTAGTCACATACCTACGTAGATACCTACAGCAAATACCAGGGCAGAACCGGTGTCCACAAATCGAATATCCGTGAAATGTGTCATATGATTCCAATTTACTTCATTCATTAGTAAGTACTTACAAGATATTAGGCGTTATAAAGCTTGTTTTTAAGACCTACATATAAAGACAGATGTCAACGAACTCAATTAAGAGTTCTTAAGCTGGTTTTGGTAGGAGCGAAAACTCATTAGCGGTGAACTATTTTTCGATTTCAATTAGATACTGTTAGATGTTAGACTTCTCCAACATTCATTTGCATCCTATTGACAGCGAATACTTCATAATATACTCATCTACGCTTAAACAGAAGCCGGTACGTATTCTTGGTATTCTAGGTAAGTGTTTCATTTGGTTACGAAATAAGAGTTAGTGAAACAATAAGTATGAATGCAACATTAATGTCGTGTTTGTCGAACGTGAGATTGCACTGCAAAGCGTCAATGGGTTCCTGCCAATTAACCTCTGTAGCAACAAACAGTAGGTATAAAGCTATATCCAGTATAATGCTGAAAATTTGACCCCCTACTACCGGTTTTAGTCATGTTTCACGATAAGGTACCTACCTCGTCTAAAACCACTTGATTACTGATTAATTGAGATGGTATAATTAGCCACCTCCATATCTAAGATGATAACTAAATATGTATTATTTTTATTACTAAGATAGCAAACAAGCTCGACTATAGTAACCGGTCCTTAACTTATTCTGCAGTAGAGAATCAGACTCCATTATCATTATCTCATCTATCTTTGAAGTGGTGGCAATATTTATTTTAAGGTTCACTTTTCCTATAGATATTGATCGGAAAAGTTGACATATCCAGGTTTTCCTGAATGTTGACAAAAATAAATAATCTATTTTATTTTTGTTTTTAATTCTTTGGCGTATTGTTTATAGGTTTGCACGAATGTATTAACCTCAACAAACACAATTAAAATTTCTTAAAAAAGGATGCCATAATCAACAAGCCGCAATAGTTATAAAGAACCTATTTTGACAACACCCCACACAATGAGGTGGACGAGTGAAAAAACGTTAATAATTAGGTACTACACTCCTTACCTAATATGTTTTAAGATGTAATTATACCACTTTTCGTGCCATATTACAGGATTCTATTTCTATAGATGTAAGGATGACGAAATCAAACCAATTCATTTAATAATTACAGTTTTGTTTACAGTTCGGAGGAAGCCATTCGCGTGCACTTCGAAGTATCTTTTGAGCCAATCTTCACAGCGGTGAGCACGGCAGAGGTGACAGCTGTACTCGCGCGAGCACTAGCTGCGCCCACCGCCTATTTCAGGACGATTACTGTGCTACCAGAGACACTGCACATTGAGGTGAGGTTCAATGGAACATAATTTGAATACCTGATAGCGGTACTGTAGTTAGTATATAACAACTAACTACAATACCGCTATCAAGTGCATCTAGTGAATAATATTATGTAAAATCTCAACTAAACACATGCCTGTCCTATTTTACTCTTAGGCATCTACTTACTTTTGACTCCAGAGAAATAGGGAGCCGTAAAATTGTTCTTTAAAATCCTTCTTATATATTTAATGTAACGTAATAGTTGTATACCACGGACACATATCTTGGATCTAAATCCCGAGACAAATGAGGCCCTGGCGCGCGAGGATTGTTTTGTAATAATCTATGCTAGGTGAATTTGAGCTCGTCCATCGCAGTAGCACCCCGTGCTATCCTCAAAAGACACCCAAGAGTACTGCGCGTATAGAGCACATTTTGGACACATTTTACGTCCAAGATATATGTCCCGAACAATATTAATACCTAAGTTATATTCCATTCACTTCTCTATACGTAGAAAATTTCTAATGAAAGAATAATGTATCCTCAATTCCTCACGGCTAGCCTGGTGATTTATTACTAAATACCAAGGTAACGTAAGTATTGCGAAATGCTTGTTGCCTTTCGGATGATCTTGCTCCTCTCATTAGGTACATTATTGGGTACCTACATGTATTTTTTATCTAATTACTAGCTAACCTATTCGTCCCGGGGTTCCATTGCAAAAGTACCTAATAACTTTTTCTGTGCGAAGTCAGGACCGCCATCGAGGCTGATATTCGGGTGAAGAACATCTAACACGTTATGTGTTTTACCATCGATAAACATCTTACAAAGTTAGATCTTCTAAATTACGCAACGGATTCTGTTGCAGTCAGTAATATCATTCAGAACAGCCTCTGTGAAGTAGCGGTAGTGAACGCGACTGCTACGCAGGCGCGCGGGTTCGATTCCCGCTCATTGCAAATATTTGTCTGCATAAATGTCTATTTGCATCGGTCTCGGGTGCTTCGGAGAATACGTAGCCGTCGGTCCCAGTTGCCATACGAACATCTAAGGCAGTCGTTACGAGTAGTTGGTGCCCTAAAAAGTCAACAACTGGTCTAGCTGCAATGCTTCGATATCGCCCAATATCGCCATTGGGTTGTGGAGGTCAGATGGCAGTCGCTTCAAGGAAAATGTCGAAGTTCAGCTAAATACACCATCCGTCCGCGATCCATCTGGTAGAACGGACCCCAGACTCTGAGGTAATAGCTTCAGATGCTACTGGGAATAATACTATGATGAAGAAGAACAAATAATCAGAGAAATAATTATAAGAAACAGTCATACCTCAGCAACACGCGATAGCATCACTTGCATAACAAACGTTAACACTTTTCTTTATAACGTGTCATCTAATTTCATAGGATTTCAAACAATTAAATCAGATGTTGTAAATTATTCTTTGACTCAGTAAACATAAGAAGTCATTGCTTTACAAATTGCGGAGAGAACAATGAACTTTAACCACTTCGTTGTATGAATTAAATGCAATGTTAAATCTTGAATGTTGGGCAACGAACCGAAACGTAATTTGTAGTCTCAGTCTCAGTGTTATCCTAGGTGAATGACTGAATATGCTAATTGTCTTTCTTTATTACATATACTCACGTCCGTATATTCCTCGATGGGGTTGGTAGAGGCGCATTGAATTACCTACTTCTTTAGTAATTGGCAAATTAGTAGATAGGCACTAACGCGATACTGCCATATATGAACTTCAACTGAACAGTTCAGTCTGAACTGCAGTAAGACTTGATAGAGATTCTGATGTACCCATACTTTTTATGCAATCATATTATAAAATAAAGCATAATTTGAAAAACATCCATATCCATACTTCCATATCCATACTCCATACTAATATTATAAATGCGAAAATAACTCTGTATGTCTGTCTGTTACGCTTTCACGTCTAAACCACTGACCCGATTTTGATGAAACTTAGTATAGGGGTAGATTGGACCTTGAGAAAGGACATAGGATATGTTTGGTCGCGATAACCGACATCCACGCGGGCGGAGCCGCGGGCAAAAGCTAGTAAATGATAAAGCATAAATTACATGAGTATGAGTACCAATTTCTACTATTGTTAGCAATAAAATGTATATCTAACTTAGAAGAAAACTATTTTTTGTAAACCAGCTCTATAGCAATCTAGAATATTCGATCGACATAACTAGTTCACTAAATTTGAATGTCAGGGGCTTTTTTAGAAGAATTGGAAATGTAGGAACCAATACGTACCCTTCAGGCATCTCTTGTTTTGTATATTATGTATGTATGTATTTGTAGAACACTATACATACGTGATTATTCACAGTAAGCACTTCACTTGTGGTCTTTTAGAGCTCCTAGAATTTTGAGTTAGTTGGCGGAAGTTCAGGAGCGCGTTAGTGCCTAGATATTTTTTACATCTGTTCACTCCTTTGTTCTTGACTAAATATGTACTGACGTGTATTGTATCGGGTAGTGAGGAAAAACAACAGTGTTGCCGTATGTATAATGCGTTCAGTAGAGTAAGCGTGTAGTGAGTTAATTGGGTACTTATTAACATAAATTAAAAAATAACGCCTAATGTAACAATAGCTGAGTAATATAATTAATAAATCTATGGCCCGACGCACATTGTCGGCATCGTCAAGGAAAAGGATTATTTTGTCAAATAAGAATACGCCTTATCACTATCGTCATAAAATTAAAATTTCAATAACGATCATCGACATTCATCGGCATCGGCAGCGGTGATTAACATTTAAATTTCAATTTTATGATTATAGTGATATGATAAGACCAAACAAAAGCCTAAATATACGACCCCTAACAAAAGTAAAAGTACCTATCTAAAACTGTTTTTTTTTAAACTTCATATAATAATTTACACTATTACTTTTTATAGGAAAGCTCAGTGATATCTTCGCTTGAGCTCAAGGAGGCTGAAACCACTCCTATCGAGGCGCCTACCACGGAGGCAGTGACTGCACAGGCGGCAGAAGAGATACGTGAATGCTTGCCAGTGTCTCTTCCCCTGTGTTCTCACCTGCCTTACAACAGCACGTCCTACCCCAACCTCGTGGGGCACTCGTCTAAGGATGCACTGATGCGAGACCTAGTCGCGTTCAGGGAGCTACTCGATGCAGAATGCTCCAGTCTTGCGCAGGTGATAAGTTATTTGATTACTGTTACTCCATCAAAGTTAATTATATTACCTGGTATGGTTATATGTTACCTGGTCCATCTTTTGATGACCTCTGTGGCGTAGCGGTTCGATTCCCGCTCAGTGTAAATATTTGTATGCATGAAATTCTATATTTGCAATGGCATGGATATCTATGTATAATATTATATACCTTTATTATGTATTTAAAAAATCTATGTTTTTTTATCATTTGTCGACGTCGACGAAGTCACTTTGGGTACCTATTGATAACGCTGCGCAGAATATCAAAATACCTAAGTTGGTAATTTATTAAGTCTAGTAGGTATCATACCTATTCGCTTACCGACCCCATACGTCACTGAATATTATTATGACTATGACATGACTCGAGCTTGCACTGGTTAGATATGCGGGTACGAGTAAATAGGTACAATAATGAACGTAAACAAACAAAAATTCACTAAGACACAAAAAGTAAATATTCGGCAATGAGTACTTACCTTTACTTCATCTTATATTTCCAGGATTTCGTATGTCAAATGCTTCAACCAAGATGTCACAAAGATCGCTTGATTCGACCATGCCGCGCATATTGCCGCGCGTTCCACGCAGGCTGCGGTGCGCGCTTACCCGAACGACTGCGCCCGCACTTCGACTGCGCTAGATTCCCCGACTACTTCGGCGTAGGTTCCTGTGTGCCTGAACCAGGTAAAGGAATAACCGATATTAAGGAAATAAAAATATTGTAGAACAGTTACAAGCTACGACGTAGCATCGCGTAGGTCATTTGGTCTATATTTTTTACATACAGTCGTAGACATTAACCCATTAAAATTTCTAATGTGAGGGACTCGAGTCGAAAAAGATGAAATTAAAATCAATAAATTACTACAAGTACATTCTAGAGTTAGCCTCCTGCATATTAGTTATGTATCCTATGTATGGTTTTGATTGACATTGCTGTAATTGCATCTCAATAATGATAGCTTTACGTCTACAGATTGCATCTACAGTCTACAACGACTCGCTTTGTCACGTCGAGAATGTGATGGAGTCCCCGACTGTGCTGGTGCGGAAGATGAGCGCGGGTGCTCCCATTGCGCGGTGGGTGGAGGCCACGGTCTACGATGCGCGTTGCACACGCGATGTCTACCCTCACACTTGCGATGTGATGGCACGCCTGATTGCCCTGATGGGAGCGACGAAGTTGGATGTTGTGAGTTTTACATTTGCTTACTTTTGTTCACTATCTCACTCGGTCTACTGTACAGGAATACCCAGAACTGGTACGAATGACTCTGGAGGCATACTCTGCTAGGTACTATTGACTCTATCGATTGATTAGTTGTCCGTGCGAATAATAAGTCATTCATAGTCAAGGTTTTTGAATAGATAAGTTAATATCACCTTCTTTACATCCTCATTATCATCTTAGCGTTGTTCCCAATTGCATTCGATCAGAGTCCAATTACTGTTTCTCCTTCTTTTGGTTTGACTTACACGGTTTTTATGGGAGCGACTACTGTGTTTCATAGCAACCCCGAGAGGGAAGCCTGCGCCAAAGCCTCGTTCCTTAATCAGCAGGTTTACCATGTTCCAACCTGCAGGTGAGGTTTGCTGTTGTAAAAAAATCCCTCAAGCGTATCTACCAACTTATGATGCATTTAGAGAGTACTCATGTTATTACGTACAACGTCTCAACCTGACACAAAAATTATTAAATATTCTAGTATGGATTACACGCTCACTGACTTCATGGCGAAGAGAGAACAGTGAAACGACACTGGGTGCTATCCGCAGTCGCGCTGGGTACGCCGTGTGGTCGGAGAGGGGACGCATTGGCAAGATATGTGCGGCGCCCTACGAGCTAGACAAACGAGCTTTGACTAGCGTTGCAACATCGCTCTGCAGGTCTATGACGTTCAAGTAAGTCTTTTTATATGCCGCGAACTACGTAACGCTAGTAATATTTTACTACACTTGCAATTTGATTACAACATACTTAGGTACTTACTCAAAAAAGATTGATTTCATGGTTCAGTGTCCTATTCAATTATTTCTCCCCTCATTACGCCTATATACAGTCCGCTATTGTAGGCATTGCTGTTTCGCAAAGGCTTCAAATAACTTTCTAAATAAGTAACTGCCTTCATTTTACACACAGAATAAGTAATCCTTCAGTAAGTAAAAACATTTCATTGATATAACTGTTACAGGGCAGCATTGAATGCAGAAGTAGTTCCAGATTCCGAAGATGAATTACAAAATGACAACACTAAGAACTTAGATGACGTGAAAGAAAAACCAGAATACGTGGAAATAGTAGACCCTTTTGCTGAGGAAATTTCTTTCGTTAGAAGCGACTGTCCGGAAAGAAAAGTTATAAGAGTAATTTGTGATCAATTACGTAAGTATACACTAATATATGAGTTTACCTATCATGACATGATTTAACCGTTCCCTACAATAATTAGGTAGGTTAGACTGTTTTGAATTGAGTTACCCCAATTTATAGTAGGGCGTTGTTTCAGTGCTCTACTTACTTTTAAGTATGTAGTGGAAGATAAAGTTCTAAAATAAATAAATCACATGTACGCTTCTTGCAGAATGTGGAGTGCCAACAGCCCGAACATCTAGTGCCTTAAGTGGCGTAGAGGGCTTGCCACGCTCCTCGCTACCGGGTGACTGGCCGTGGCATGCAGCGTTACTGCGGTCTTACGTACACGCCTGCGACGCTGCTCTTATACACCCATCTTGGCTCATCACTACTGCATCTTGTTTTCAGGTATCTTTCATTTTAAATTCTAGAATATGCTCGATGATGTTTCTGGCTTAATTCCTAATTTCTTAATTATATCTTTCCAGGGACAACCCAAGGCTGAATGGACAGCTAGGTTCGGTACAGTACGTATTCAAAGCACGACGCCTTGGCAACAGGAAAGAAGAATAGTTGGGATGATACGTTCCCCAGTAGAAGGAAGTATGCTGGCGCTAGTGCGATTAGAAGAACCGGTAGAGATGACGGACTTTGTGAGGCCAATTTGTTTATCTGAAAACGGCGTTGAACCTGCTACACGGAATGTGTGTAACACATTAGGTTGGACCCGGAATAGAGATCAACTGCAAAGAGTGCACTTAGTAACAAGCCCAATGAACACCTGCGAGAACGTTAGCATCGCTACTGTGAACGGAATTTGCGCTGAACCTTTATATGATCAGGATGACTGTGACGTAAGTGGTCTTGTCCTACTAACAGTACTAACACCTAGATATTATAAACCTATATACCTACACGTGCAGCTATACATTCGATCATAGCATAACTCATAAGGGAAGTCATGTTATTACGTTTTTGTTTTGTTTTAAGACACATACTTATTGATAACACACTTGTACTTTTCCACGATATTTATTATTGAACCTGACCGGTTTCGCCTACGATATTCTCAAAGGTTTGCCATCAATCCATAGATAAAATATGGTTGGTTATGATTTATGAATACTTGTAACATTAAGGGTAAGGGTGTTCAACATTAACAGCATTGGCAGCAAAGCCTACGAAATGGTCACAAATATACAACAACAGGATATTAAGCGAGAGGTTGACGCCCTCTCGGTTGATACAGCCCATTCGTGCTGTACAATCCCAATGATAGTCACCTATTTAGATTTTTTATACCACTTAGGTGGCAGACAAGCACACGGCACGGTCCACCCGATGGAAATTGGTTACCATGGCGTATGAACGTGTGCCAGCACCAGGGGCGTCACACTCGTGCTGCCACCCTAGTTATTTCATTAAGCACATTGCTTTAAGATTTAATCTCTTTGCAGGAAGAAGAATATGCTGGCAGTTCAATGATGTGTTTCAACGAGAAAACAAAACAATGGTCGCTAGAGGGGGTTAGCGGATGGCGCATTGCGTGTACAAAAATAGGTCTGGGACGACCTCGCATATATGATTCAATCAGTTCACATGTCGACTGGATAAGAAGAACGATCTCAAACTCGGCTAGGTGACCTTATCACCAAACTATATAATTGTGAAGACTGCATTTGAAGCCTTGAAAGTGTGTGGTAGCCTGTAGAGATCTAAATTAATGACAACAATATTTGGGACAGATTTCTTTAACTGTCAAGGGTCAGAGATGAGGTTTTTTTGTAGGTATTCTATTTTATCCTTTACCCACTGACGTGTTCACATTTTATTAATTGTTATGAATAGGTATAGGCAGGTGAGTACATATTAAATGTTGAATTTAATAGCCATGGTTAGGGTCTTCGTTTAGAAAGTACAAATAAATTTAAAAAATGCTTATACCTATCTACTATATCATAGTAGGTTTTTAACAACTGCACAAGGTACTGGGTTGCCAAGAATTACCTATATAATTTAAATCCTACAATGTAGGACCTACATTATGTAGCTAGGGGTATTGAAATATGAACTATGAATATGAATATTTTTAAGGAACATGCAATATAGGCAAGCATTATTAACTGAATCTTTTCATTATGGAAGCTGACAGAAATAGTGTTATTAGAACCTGTCGCGGCGTCGCCATTGGTAGATACTTAGGCACCTAATGATTGTCAGGAGGTTGGACGGCTATAATAGTCTACCAATATATATATAAGTATCGACTTATAACAGAAGACTTGACGCATGGTGGCTTAAAATATTATTTCTAAATACCTATCATATTAACTTATAGCTATGTACTACTTCCATTAGGGACGCCGTTGAACGGACAGGTGATCAGCCCTTTGGAATGGACCATTTCATTCATATACCCCATTTCCCCTACATAACGACTGCTATAGATGTTTGTATGGCAACTCAGACAGGGCACTGATGGCTTAACATGGTCTTGTATGATAGATCCATAATATATGAACCTCTCTAAATGAAGTGCAACCAGAAAATGTCGCGTCAGTGGTTAGGGATGGTTAAGTGGCAAAAGGATTGAAACCAAGAAGATTTTAGTCAGAATACATAAGTCCTTTACTTGTACCTAAGCATAAAATAATGTGATCAGTTCACTAAAATTAACAATACTCGAAATACTGCAATCCAGATGTAGGTAATTAAGTTAATTATTATGTAACAAATTGTAAGCTGTTGAATATTTTATTTTTTTAAGTGTCTACTTGTATCATTAGTATTTTATATAATTGTATAATTTAAGATAATTTATTGAAAATATAAGTTTATTGTTATTGCAACATTAATTTACCTAACAATTGTAAATATTATTTTAAGAATGGAACCAAAATTTATAAGTACTCATTATATTTTTTTTTTAAATTGTGGGACTGTTTAATTTGTTTCTTTTTTATTGTGTTATCAAGTCTGCCCCCCATCAACTCCCTTCCCCCTTGGTTATATTGACCATGTACCTGACTAAAACTGCACACTGTATCAGGTCTCAAATGCCAGTGCATTTAGGTATATTTAGGTACACCCGAGCCAACTGCAGGTTGCCTATGTAAATGGCAAAGTTGAATGATTTTCAAAATGTAAGTCATCTCAATTCCAGATGCCAGCAATTGGAAGTTGGTTAATACTCAGGGATCAGAAGGTAATTCATCAATGAATTACTGAATAAACTTCAACAAAAAACTTTTGATTATATCATTTTATTTACAAGTTTAACAATTAAAATATATAGTAACTACTAACTTTTATTTAGGACACCTTCATCTTGAAGTTCCTTTTTAATTTGAACTTGAATATGCCCTGGGAGATTCTCAAGTTCTTTATTGATATACTTATTCAAATCTTGCAACGGTTTATAGTATTGATGCACAATTTGTGATCCAGCTAGCATAGAAAACATAGCTGCAGCTGAAAATGTTAGATATTGACCCCAAGTTACTCCGGCTGGCATTTTATGAAGTGGCCGCGTATTTTCTTATCTTTTCGTCTACGATGTCGTGAGCTTGCCGTTTCTTAAATGTATTGTAGAAGTTAACCTCGCCAACTCTCCAGTTAATCATAGAAAATTCCAAAGCAGCTCCAAGCACGAAAAACATCGGCAAGAACCTATACATTCCAAATGTCCTTTTTCCGGGCCATTTGTTTACAAATTTTTGAATCCAGCCTATTCTCATTGAATACGATCGAATTTGTTGCAGCTGAATAAATATGGATATAGCGATTAAAGAAATTATGTAAGCAAAATAGAATACTGGGAGTACATAATGAAGATAACCTAACTTTTGTTTGACTTTGACAGTTTGACGTTTAAGTTAAGTAGTTCAAGAAGCAAGCTCTATTTATGCTCTATTTCAAAATTATACAATTTTCGAATACTCGCCCGCCTCAAAAAAACTGGTTACACTGTTACCCAGGCTCATAAAAAAAATATACTTTGAGATTATGTATGAGATTACTAAACTTTATCTATAATTCATTGTTTTATTGTATGGAGATCAGTGATCCGAAGATAAAAAAATAAGAAAAGGACTATAGGTAGGTCGCCATTAAATAAATATCTCATTTTTGAGTTTGGCAACCTGTGTCAAAGTCAAACTGACTGTCAACTGTCACTGTCAAACAAACAAATTCAAAACAAAAAATATTTCTTATCAGAGTAATCTATGATCAGAGTCAAGCAAAGTTTGAAATGTGGAAACGCTGTTCATTTTTCGCGAATATACTAGATTTACAAGGGATACTATATTTCATACCTATCAAGAATCTGTAATTGCCTCAGAACCGCAGAGTACACTTTAAATGGGTACACTGGTTAAACATTGAAAAAGTAATTGATTGAAAGAATCCTATGAATAAGCAAAGAGCTGATGGTTTCTATAAGAATAACGCGCCTATTAAAATAACTGAAGGACGAAAACTTAAGTTACATACAGAATGTTGGGGACTGTTAACGGAATATTACCTTGAATCTGTGAAGGTCCATAACAACAAAGGCAGAATATCATCGACTGCCACTTTAAGAATTGCAGATAAGGCAGGACAGGTGACATGTGTTATCAAGGGACCATGTATAGGACTTTTATTTGGTTTAACAGCTGAAGAATGGCTTGAAGTCCAAGAAATGTGTAACTCCAGAGATCAGTTATTTTATAGGTATTTCAAAAATGGTCTAAATAACAGTTTCAGTATTGAACAAAAAATGTTTTATAACTTTTGCCTGAGCAGTCAAAAGCATGATGTACTAGTTGTTAGGTTTCGTAGGTGTGCTAATACAAGAACTAAGTTTAAAAGTGATGCGTTACTAGAAGTTCTACAGCTAAAGAAATGTGATAATAGCTTACTAGATATTTATATAGACAAGCTCAGAGTAAATTCTGATAATGAAATTCCCCTGCAATAACCACTAGGATCATAAGTCATAACCATTGGTTATTATATGTAAAATGAAATAAATGTAAATATACCCTAATATGCTTCAATAACATTGTATACTCTTTCTAGTTTTATTTTCAAGTTCAATAAAAATTATGTACCTACAGTGCAGTGTTGAAATAAATTATGTTATTTTAATTTTAAATGAAGTAGTATAATTCTTCAATTTTAATTAAACTGTTTGCATTAAATGGTGTTCTGTTTATTTCATATTTCAGTTTGCCCATTCTCCCTAGTGTCAATATTTCTGTATCAATCACCATCTTAGCTTCAATCCCAGTTGCAAAGGAGGTTTTCACTTAGAAGCTGTGACTCTGAAGCTGGGTGGCTGCTGGATGACCTCCCAACCCTGATAAGGGATCCTATGCAAGAGCCTGGTCAGTCAGTTACCGCCAAAAAAACACTCTCTATAAAGATGTATGATTTACAATTATTTTAGAAGATATCCATTCAGTGGGTTTCTTACATGCGGATGGTTATTTAAGCCTCTGTCACCTCGTCAGGAATTGATAATTAACATGATTCCTTTCCACTGAAGATGAGAGTGGATGGAGTTTGGACCTGTCTCCTGATTTTTTTTTTTTATACCACTTAGGTGGCAGACAAGCACACGGCCCACCTGATGGAAAGTACTGATGATGATAATAGCCTCTTATACAGAACTTATAATTTTTTAAAATTAATTTTAAAGCATTTAGTATGCTAACCTAAACAAATTGCTTAAAATCGGAAAAGGCGGGACTCGAACCCGCGATCTTTCCCTTACAGGGGGAATTCTCTCTCTCTCTGACCACTGAACCACCCAGCTTCACCCGCGGTTGATCCAAATTTTCTAATACATCCAATACAAGGAGCTTGATTTCACTTTTTAATTATGCATACTTATTAATTATGCATGAAACTTTTATTTTGTACTAATCTTCTTCTTCCTCTTAGCGTTAATTCCCAGTCGCATCCGAAGCTTTTTCAGCTCGGAGTCTGGGGTCCGCTTTATCAGTCTTAACTACGAATTTGGCTAGACCTCGATATTTTCCGTGAAGCGATTGTCATCTGACCTCCACAACCCAATGTTAACATTAGGCGATATCGAAGCTTTGCAGTTAGACCGTTGTTTTTTTTGGATTTTTGAGGGCTCCAACTACCCGTAACGACTGCCATAGATGTTCTTATGGCAACCGGGACCGACGGCTTAACGTGCTCTCCGAGGCACGACCAGATCAATGCAAATACCCATATTTCATTCACACAAATATTTGCACTGAGCGGGGATCGAACCCGCGCCTCCTGCGTAGCGGCCGCATTCACTACCGCTACGCCACGGAGGCTATTTTGTACTAATATTTCATATTAACATCTGTGTACCCTTTGGCAAAGCCCCCGCCTAACTGTCTCCACAGGCTTCTATTAACTTATTCTTCTAAAGATCTTTAGATTCTTCTTAGGCATCTAGTATATTCTTATACTAGATGCCTGTGCAAGTACTACGATAAAATAATAAAAGGCCCAACACAGTTCCTTGCGGTACACCCGGGCGTCTCTCTCTATTTATTTAGTTAGAGTGTAAACAAAAAATCGCACTAGTTTATGATTCCAGGGCATAAATTATATAGATACAATTAATAAGCAAGTGATTACCTATGTCCATTTTAATCAATTACTAAGAATTTAAGAATAATTATATGCTTCAATGACGACTATTAACATAAAAAAACCTAACCATACAATTTGTTCTGCGCCATGCTCGGCTGTGCAAATAAGTAGGTAGGTACATAAGGTACAAGTTAATAATTGATTAATTAGTTCGAATAATAATTGCCGTTCCCGCTTGGTGTGCACCTGCGGTAACGAAAGTGGTGAGGTGACATCTGATGGTGAATGGTGATCGGGTTGTTACGTTTCAATTACTCTGATCTGGTGGGACTATGGGATATTTTGATTAGCAGAGGGCACAGGTTCGGATTGGACTCATGGTCGAAGTGGCATTGTCACATAGATTTCCCTACACATTAGAGGCTGTACATTAATCACGTGATGTTATATAGCATTTTTTTAGAGTGTACCCCTTCCCAATATAATTGTACGCGACGTTTTAACTATATATAAAATACTAGCTTTTGCCCGCGGCTCCGCCCGCGTGGATGTCGGTTATCGCGACCAAACATAGCCTATGTCCTTTCTCAAGGTCTAATCTACCTCTATACCAAATTTCTTCAAAATCGGTTCAGCGGTTTAGTCGTAATAGTGAGACAGACAGACAGACAGACAGACAGACAGACAGAGTTACTTTCGCATTTATAATATTAGTAGGGATTGTACGGATTGAATTCCTGTAGGTAGGTAATATCCTGTAAATGTGTGCCGGTAAAAAATATGTAGTTATGTACAGGTGTACTCATTAATCCTAGTGATTGGAAGAAAAAAATGTGTTTTGGACCAGCATTGATAAAAATATATTTAACCGATGCATTAACTGTACCTACCTAGTGTAAAAATATACTTACAGTTATTTTCTTAACTTATGTGTGCCGTTCCTTGATTGTGAATTGCATCTCGATGCCCAGATTGCTGTATTATATGCATAAGTAGAGATGTAAGTGCCTTTGGTAATGTTAGTGTTTGTATTAGTTGATTTAAACTGGGACCTAAAATACTCCCCTGTGGTAGTCCTACCAAAATTATAACTTTAAGCAGTTATTTTTTCCAGATATTGTATCAAGACGATTGGTGGGTTGACTGTATAGCTGGTTCTATGTGGAAAGGATTCTTAGAGTCCGACACTTTAAGAATCCGCAAGCAATTTTTTCATAGTATAGGTAAGAATTACCTACATACCGGGTAAGGCTCCCATTACCCGGTATGTAATCGTTACCTACTAAATCAATTTGCTTAGTAGTTTTAGTTTCTTCATTTGGATGTGATTGGATTGGAATAATCGTTAATTTGTTACTAAAAGTACGCAATTACCTAATTGTATTAACTTGTAGCATAAAATGTGAACACCAGCTGTGCGCTTTACCATATCAACCTACCTTAGAAACACTCTTATATTAGACGCGTTTTCTGTTTATCTAACCATAAATATATGGTCATCGAGGATATAATGGTACCATTTTTTACGACGATAATATCTACAAACTAGGGATATTCGTTCTCTCCAAAAAAATATTTGAACGACAAACAAGATTGATTAATGAGTTGTAAAGAACTTTTTGACATATCGGTATATCTACTTACCTATACAACGTAGAAGTTTGTATTTTATGAAACATTTGCTTCCATATTGTAGTGTCTACCTATCTCTCTACTCTACCCAAAGCGTGGGCAGCATCCTACGTGAGTGGTACCTTATGCTGATGGTGGGCGTTGACATTAAGTAGGTACGGTTTTTGTCAACGGAAGGCAATGACGAATTGGCGATATTTAAATTTATTTAGTGGGTTGAGGCTGTATCGCGTCTCGTTAACTTGAGGTAGAGGTAACTGGCAGTAGGCTCCGTGCCGGCGCGCAGTGTGAACGTGCTTGCGCGCTTTTGCGAACGAGCGTTTTGCTCCCGAGTGTAGCTGCAATATCGAAAACGACTCACACCAATACATTGAAATGGAAGTTGCAGATCAATGGCGCAGGCAGTGGGCAGGAACTGCCGAATATGGCAAGGTAAGGTCACATATACATAATTAAGCTTACAGACATATCAACAGGTTTAGTAGAGCTTTACCTGAATAACTGAAAACTTACTACAACTAAAAATAATTTTAACAGAATAAAGCTGTGAGCATTGTAACTGAACCAATGTTAACGTGAGTGTGTGCAACAGTGTGCAAGCTCTCTAATTTACATAAATACATACTATATGAAATAAGCGCGTGGTCACATTTCCAATTGTTGTATTTTGTATTTCTGTATGTTTCGCCTGCTATTATTGTAGGTAGATTATGTAAATCAGTTAAGATTGCGACATTTCAATTTACAAGAGGTCATTGCCAAAAGGCTCAAGTGGTCAGTTCCATTTACGGTGTTAAAACTCAGGACGACGAGACGGCCGAGCTACATATTTTATTACATTTTAAAGAATGAGATCTGTGATCATCAACATAAAGCTCATTATTGCGTGAGAAGTTGTTGCAAACCTGTCTGAGCTAGTTCAGTAAGTTTTTTAGAGCCGTTCCTTTTTAATCGGTACCTACGCTGGAAATTAAAAAAACAAAACAGCACGTCTCTTCCAATATTTCAAATAAAATGTTACTTTAGAGACAGTACCTAATAATTATATTGACATAAGTGAGGCTAAGTACTACAACTTTTGAATCCGGGCTGATGAACTTAATGCCTTCTCAAGTCTGGATTATAGATGTAAGGCCGGAATAATTCCAAATATTCCGTGAGGATAAAACGAAAAATCCCGAATAATTCCCAAATGACCCGGAATAATTCGGAATTATTCCGGTCGGTTCGGTTCGGTATCATTAAGAAAAAATGTAGTCTTGACTCTTGATAACTCGAAATGCAGTTAAGATTAGCGTTATAAACGGTTATAGATATTGGTATATTATCGGTATAATTAAGAACATACAGTCTACATGTATTCTTATTAATACCGATATTATACCAACCGTGCTAAAACGAATGAAGTGGTGAATTATAACAACATTTTCTTGATTTTACCGAGTTAGGGATATAACTGAGTACCTACTTATACACTTTTAAACTCTTTAAGAGTGTTTTCACACCATCCGATATCTGTATCCGACGACGATGGCCGACATCCGATATCCGACACCATTTATTATGTTGTTTTTATATAAATATCCGATAAAATCGGTCCGATTTGGCTATTTGCTCCATAGCACAGACTAGTTATGGATGCTAGGGATAAAAAACCTTAAAAAACGTAATGCAAGCAATTTTCGACCTTAATGACATGATATAGAATCGAGTTTTTTTTCTTATATTCGTAATCAGTGTCATCTATTAGCGCAAAAAGACATGTAATTAAGATAATGTCATTAAGGTCGAAAGTCGCTTACAGTCGCTGTTTTAGTATCTGTGTGAAAGTTGTACTCAAATCATATAATATTCCTACATATTATAATAAAATAAGTAGGTACCGTACATCTTGACTCCAAGTCGCGAGAGATGCTCGTATTGGTTTGATATGGTCTATGATTGGTGGACTTGAGCTTTTCCGTCACCATGGTACACACGGCGCCAGACCTCGGTATACAGGCCACACCAACATAAAGGAAGTGTGCGTGACAGTAATACTATTAATACATTGCTTAAAGATGTGTGTCATAATAAGTAAACCAATCAGGGCCCTTGACGCACTCACACATTCGCTATTTTACTTACATGAAATATAGGTATTGATGATAGCCACTGCACCAAGTTATAATAGCATATTTAGCGAAAAACGAATAAGTAGATATAGCTGAATGGTTTAACTATGCAGCTGAACCAATAGAATCAATACCGGGTTCGGTCCTCGAGCGAGGTGCACTTTTTGTTCCTCAATATATTGAAGTCCGATTGGTCTAGTTTATTTACAGGAAACTAAGTGTATAAAATTCATATATATAATATAATTTAATATATTTTTTGTATATTTCCTTGATGATACTATTTATTCTTAATGGATAAAAGGAAAGGAAAATAAAATAATTAACTTATTGTTGCAATGCAATAATATATTTACTATTATAAGCATGATATTTTTCTTAAGTATGGGTATAATTAATTATTTATAGATAATAATTAATTAAGTATCAGATAAAAATATTTGATTTTTAATAAAAAATATAAAAAACACATAAGTATAATTATTATAAACTTCTAAAAAGATATTGGAACATAAAATAAAATGTTATGTCTATTAAATTGACTGACATAAAGATGCACGAATGACAAAAAGAGAATTCCGTTGTTAAGTTCTGAACCAACGACCGGCGACAACGGTGAGGTCCAAACTTACTTACTTGCATTCTTATCCATCTCGACTATGAGAACAGATAGTATAGTGACTAAATTTGATAACCCCTATTAGTTATAGAAACAAAATGCTGCATACATTTCATAAAATTAGTTTAGAATATGATATTATAACCTTGGTGCATTTTATGTAAGTAAAATAGCAATTGTGTGAGTGCGTCAAAGGCCCTGATTGGTTTACTTGTTATGACACACATCTTTAAGCAATGTATTAATAGTATTGCTGTCACGCACACTTCCTTTATGTTGGTGTGGCCTGTAAACCGAGGTCTGGCGCCGTGTGTACACGGGGTACCATGGTGGCGGAGAAGCTCAAATCCACCTAATCCACAAAAGACATCCAAAAAACGCGTGTTACTGCGCATATACATACATATAAGTAGGTACATTTTGTGACGTCACTGAGGTCAAGATATATAATATTCCGGTATCTACCTACCTATATACCAATACCTACATAGGTCTGTACTTAAGTTTTCGTTTAGTAGGTAGGTGGAAGTACAGTTATTTCATTTTTTGTAGGTGAGTTTAGCGGGAATAATTCCGGAATATTTGAGAATATTTGGGAATAATTCCGAATAATATGGAATAATTCGGAATTATTCGGGATTTTTACATCTATAGTCTGGATGCAGGTAAACTTCAATATGTGAGTTAGCTCATAAATAGATACTAAAGTATTGCCCAAAAAAGATCAAATAATGAACTGCACGATATTTACAAAACGGTTAAAGAAACCGTGTTTCATTAACATTGTGATGTTAAAGTAAACATTTAAAAATGAGATGTTTTAAATTCATTCCGCAACCTACATGAGTTAGGTAATAATTACATGATATGTGTAACGTAATCTAACGGCATTATCGATGCTGATGTGAAAACAATGGTAATCTCTCGGTTCCAACGCGATTGTCGAATAGTGAAAGTGCTAATAAACGTACGTGAGGAAGCTACCGATCGTTTGGAGTTAACCCATTTCCTTTACATTATCTACAATCAGGAAATGAGATAGCTATAAGAAGACTACCTAAGTATGTTTTGAAAACTCTGTTGTCCCAAAAGAGTTGACACTTTTGTATTTCCCAGTATCGAAGACTTAGATCGGTGAAATAAAACGTAACTCCTTCATTATAAGTAGTCTTGCCTCCTACTTACCTATTTCATGTTTTTGTTATAATATGTGCTACAACAGCTCACTTATTAAGTCGTAGGTAATATGGTTAACGAACCGTTGTTAGCTGAACTCGGGTTCGTGTGCAGGCTGCCGGAAATCCTGCGTAAAGGCCGCGGTTTGCGAGGCTGTGCAGCACTGCGCTATCCGCTGTTTGTCTCGTAATATTTGTGCAAGCCAACTTGTCATCATTGCGTGAATGTCAAGCTTATAATGACTGCGTACGTGCGTACCTGCGCAGGTGTCTGCGCACGCACTGGCAATTCACAAATACGAATTTAATGCCGTCATTACCCATCTGTTACACAAGGTTTATTTAATATAGGTACTTGCTTTGATTTGAATCGGAAATAACCACCCCCGCTGGCCGCTAGTATACCTACCTACTTGCACACGATAAACTCAAGCAACGTATTTCAAACAGAACATTTAAAATCTGTACCTAATACTGTAAACTACTTACTTATAATAAAAATGTACAAAATATAACAAATTGCATAGATACTTTAAAAAAAATTGGTCATAATGACCATGGTCAATTTTTATTAGCTAGAGTTTAGTCTAGAGTGTAGAGTAGGTAGCTGAGTTGAAAAAGTGATTTCTCCAGCTTGAGAGGTCATAGGTTCCGGTAACGTACTCAACTTTCCCTCAATGCAAGCCAAGCTTGCCATGGTCAACGTTTAAGAACACCTATTAATCTAGCAAGATTTCATTTCTGTGAAATTTTCTGAGTATGAGTCGTGAGTTATGTAGGTACCTATGAGTATCTTGGAAATTAACTACATGTAGTCTGTATCTTAATTCGACTGAATCACGGGGAAATAAGATGATGTGGCGTATGGTATTTCCTTTAGCATTTCTCGTAAAATATCGATATTGCGTGATGCCGCCCGCGCGAGAGTCGACGACCGGAGACGTCACCCACCCCTCCCCCTCTCTGTGGCCAGAGTCAATCTTCCGTTTTCCATTCGGAAACATTCTCACTATTCAAATGATCATTGAGATCATTTGCTAAATTCTAATTCTCGTGTTTTGATTAATACTAAGTGACAAGTTTACCGTTGTCAGTGCGGGTGTTGATGCATTAAACAGTTAGGTACTTTACCGTGTACAGTTTGTTGTAAATCATTTGACGCCGTGCTGTGGATTTCCTTAATTAGTTTATACTTATTACAATAATGCTAACGGGAATTATCACGATCAACTATAGGTAGTTAGGCAGGTGGTTGATTAGCTCAGTGGTGCGTACCTACCTGCGTACACCATTGAGTCAGTCAATAGACTTTGACCTACTCGAGACGTCAATTCGAACCACGATCGCGTTAATTCCCATTATCAATCAAATCAATCAATTAGCCCGTTATAGTCTGCTGGACATAGCCTCCCAATGTACGCCATAGCACCCGTTCCTCCGCCGTTTACTTTATTGTATACTAGCTGTTAGCCGCGGCTCCGCTCGCGTGTATGTAGGTTATCGTGACCAAACATAGCCTATGTCCTTCTCCAAGATATAATTTATCTCTGTACCTACCAAATTTCATTAAAATCTGTTCAGTGGTTTAGGCGTGAAAGCGTAACAAACAGAGAGATGAACTTTCAATCAAATTTTCATCCCCTATTGCCCCCGCATCCTCAACTCTTTTTTCCGCATAAAAGATAGTATTTGGCTGTTTCCAAGATCTAATTTATCTCTGTACCAAATTGCATTAGGACATCTTGAAAAATTTCAAAGTTTTATCCCCTATTTCCACCTTTTTTTTTGACCCCGCATTTTCACAACAGACAGACACTGTCAACAGACAGACAGACACAGTTACTTTCGCATTTATAATATTAGTATGGAGTATAGATCATGGAAAGTTATAGCACCTATATTAAATTCTTTTTAATAGGTGCTATAACTTATATAGATATAGATAAGTACATTATTATAGATAAGTACATTATTATAGATAAGTACATTATTATAGATAAGTACATTATTATAGATAAGTACATTATAAGGTAGGTATACAAGGGTCGAAATAAGGATCCAGACAAGAGACGGTTTCGATTCTTTGTTTTGTCCCCTTCATCTACAAGTAAATAAATCCCTGACTGATCAACTTTTAAAATGGCATAATAAAAAAAATGTGGCATGCCGGGAATGCGGACAGAAGTGAAAACAGTCTGTATAAAAGGTAAAAATATTTTCTTCCTAAAAAAGACATCAACGCGAGTAAAAAGTTTTCACTTTAAAGAGGTGCCAAACAATGACGCGATTTCCATGATTTCAGTTCACCTAAAAATCTATGGAAACTGCCCAACGCGCCTAAAGTTTTCATTTAGGTACCTACCTAAATGTTCATTATCATGTCTATCTACCAAATAATATTAAAAATAGAAAATTTTAAAAAGGGGAAATCTTCCTTTCCTGACATGATTATAAATTAAGTTAGGTAACTACTACCTATTTGGAATTTTTTAACCTTGAGCACGTCAGCACTGTACTATTATTACTTATCTATTTGGTACCTTGAGTTTCTTCGTGTTGTTAACTGAGTTACATAAAATAAGTAAATAATTAGCTAACACTCGATCGAGTCGATAAATAAACAACTGAAGATCGAACCAAACAGTTACCCGCCCTTTTGTTTCTTTGTCTATGGCAATCAGTTGTTTTAATAATAGAACCTGTTTCCTAATGTTTCTATGGAAAAGTTAAAGTAGTTTTTTTACGGATTCTATCGCAATTTAGTGTTATTTTGGTTATTTACACTGATGATCCCATACGAATAGAATAGAATACCATGATAAGTTGGCTACACCTATAGATAATAACAGTCGTCATAATAGATACCACATCACCTCTTCAACGGCCAGTGACTTTTCTTTTCAAGAAGTAACCGAAATTATCAGTATGAGAGTGAATATTGCATGTGTGGGATCGGCAATAACACTTAATAACAATAGCACTTTGAAGAATTGGCACCTAAAATAAACACTATAATACATTGAGTGATATCCTTGGACCAGGACTTACTCGTAAGTACAGTACACACCGCTATATACCTAGACCCAAATTAGGCATAGCTAATTATATTTGCTATAGATTCTAGAACACGGATAAACAATTTTTTCGTAAATATTTAGATATAATAGGTAAAAACCTACATAAAGCGGAGTAAGAGCCGGAAAGTTGACCCTGGGCTCTAGGTGAAAGTCTCGGATAAGACCGGGACTCAACGCTGAGATGATGATAATGACTAACATATTATATGTAGGTATATACCTACATAGAAAGACCAAAACAATATTCATTCATACAAATACATTATGTATTTGCATTAAGTTGGAACTGGGAACGGAAGCCGCGATCTCTGACGCAAGCGGTCGATCGTTCTACCGCCGCGTCATTTTCTCCGTTATTTAATTTTCCACGATGATCAGTTATGTTACTCTTTCATGCCCATTTAAATTAAAACCAGGTCGCGATAGCAACGGAACCGGTTAGATTATGCCCTACAGTAATTGTCATGAATGATTTATTATTTATTAGTAAACCAGTTATGTCTATTTTAATTAAGTATTTCAATCAAGAAGCATCATTCATATTCAAAAACTAACGGTATATACCTCCTAGACAGGGAATGTTCAGTTCTGTTTGGTAGTGGGCCGCAATTCCATACTTCTACCATAAGCTCATGTTCGATTATACTTAGTTGTCTGTCTACAGCTGACGTCATTCGATTTTACAAATTACAAACAAAAATAAATTGCCTTGATCAAGTAAAAGGCTGCGCAGTTTCTAACTATACTAACAGGGCTGTTTGATTGTGCGATGTTATCTATTTCCTTAAACGAAACAAAAAGCAATATCAAATTGCCTACCACATAAAACATGCATTCTAGATCCATTTTATATGTAAATTAGGAAGCTTTTGTTAATATAAGGAAGGAATCGTTAGTGGCGTAATACGAACGATCCTACTTATGGAGCTATATTATCATTTTCAAGAAAATCGTGTTTAATAGGAACATCTGCTTGCGTCTACGTCTGCTGATGGCTCCTCAGATGTAAATGGTAAGGTATTAGTAAAGCTCCGATGTCAATTTGAAACCGCAACGGCAATGAATAAGTTTGATAAATGAAAATTAATTATAAGCGTGAACAAAGCGTACGTGTCCCGTTAACAACAATTTACAGAATGAACATACAAATGTAATTATTAAATATTACCTTTTGTGCTGCAAATCAGAGTCAAGGATAATCACATGTTCAGACAACATTTGTGATATGATCACAACACTAAGTTTAACTTCGAAATATGTTCACTTAGCCGTTATGTGTAGCTATGCTATGTATCTTTACATCTACAATGCAAATACGTATTTTAACGTCTGACACCCACTTTATTATTCAAAAGTGAGTTGATCATTGAAAAGATCGCAATCACGATACACCGCAATTTCATTTCGCCCCCGCACGCTACATGGATCACGTCACTATCAAGAAATAAATACACACTTTAATGCCTATGAAGGCCATAACAACTATGCGTAACATAACATACCTAATATTATTATACTTATTATATTATATCCTACATTCCTACTAAATACCTAACACTAAAATTGCGTCTTACGAAAATAACATCTGCAGAAGCTGCAGGGATTACCTATGCCATTTTAACGTTCAAGAATTGAGAAAAATGTACCTACTTATTTCCACAATCAATCTCTTCAACCCTCCTAGACAAGTGGCAATTCGTTAGTACAATACGCCGTATTGTAGAATAGGTTGATGAATGTATGGGACTGACCGACTGTCATTTACGTCAAATCCCATAATAATCGTTATTCTATTCTACAGTACCAACGCCAACGAATTACCACTTGCTACCACTAGGGGGCTGTCCGCTGTACTGTGTAAGTTGACTGGCTACAAAAAATAATTAAACATAAGTGCGGGGTCGTTTCGTTTTGTGTCCAATAAGAACGTAGGTCCCTAACCTACACCAAACGCACATTTCGTTGTTCTCACTAAAGCATGTGTGGCGTTTTCAGTGGCAAGGCCATATCTTTTCGCAAGGTTTCACTACGAAAACACGGTGCATTTGAAAATATTATGAAGCATAATAAACATTTCAATGAAAGATAAAGATCGTGGAGGTGTGTACGCAGTGCCGTTGACGCGTTGTCCCCCTTGTGATTATGACGCTTTGTTTACCGTGGTACCATTAGACAGTTAGTAGGTACCATTGATGGTACTGTGGCAATTTTTTTTTGACATGGTACCATCGAAGTAATGGCACTACTGCAAATCAAATTTGCCACAGTACAATCAATGGTAGTGTCCAATGGTACCATGGTAAACAAACGGATATGACTAATATCCTGACAGATTATTGAACGGATTGATATACGGATTGACGATGATATGTACAGATTGACGAAAATAAAGGTAGTATTAGATAAGACGCTTGTGATCAAACTCGCTAGATGCAAGAGGCGGTCAAGCGCGATGTTCGATTGTGTTGTTGCTTGATTTTCGGTCCCACGTAATAGGGGGTGAGCCTATTACCTACCTTCCAGCGGGTACTTATTCATGGGCTGTATATTTACTGTCGGATGGAGTTAGTTTTATACAAATCGTTAATTTTTTTACTCTCATGGTACATTTTGAGAGCACCCTCCATACGTTTAAGCTGTTCATGTCAGATATCACCGTGCAATCAGTGTCCAACCTTCGATTCTAAATATGACCAAACTGCCAGTTGTATTTGCGGAGCGCTTTTTACGCCCAGATAGCAGGCATGTACCTACTTAAGACACAACAAAGCAAATAAGTATGTTAATCTAAAAGTCGATATCACATATTTGGAAGTCGATAGGTAGGTATGCTTAGGTAAATGAGAACATGAAAGTCTTAAGTCTCTCCTGAGGTAGAAAAATCAAGTCGCGTTGAAATCGATTCAGGCAAAAGCAAATGGATGATAACTGATAAGTGATAAGTCAAAACCTAAACCCTAATGGCGATGTCCTAGAATTATATATCAGGAAATTGTTCATTTTTCTACTGACTACAGATAATGTTTTTAGGACCACCACCACGTAGGTCGATAACAAAAAATACCAAGAATGCTTTCAAGAGACGAAATAAATGAACGCTCGCTGAAGTTGTCGCAATCGAAGTGTTTTGAAATTCTAGCCCATTGTCTCAGACGCTTTCCAATAATGAATGAATACTACAAAGAGAATGTAGGTAGGTAGGTACCTATTTATTTACTTACCTAATATAGGTAGGTACCGGTAGATATTATCTAGCTATTGCTCAACTTACCACCAAATATTGAAATTCCGGAGCCGTTTTGGTTTTAGTCTACCAAACTTAAATATATTATTTGCTTTACCTTATCATACTATTGTTTCGACAAAAAGACCGTAAAGGTATAACGCGGAAGTTAGTTGCAAGGTTATTATTTCATTTGTATTTATTTGTATGTAGAAAATGTAGATACGTAAGATTTAATCGCAAGTTAAAGGTCTTTTAGCTTCCACCCTAGAAACACCTATTATAATTTTATTTTATTTTATTTGATAGTTTTTAGAGGGAAGTGGCAGTCTTAGATATTTCAAAACAAGAGGTGACAGTAGGTTAGGTATCTACCTGATTAGGGTGCTTGGTCTGGAACCTCCACAGGGTTCACCCTGAGCAAGGGGAGACGCTGTCTACAGAGGATTCCGACCGAGACGACAGTAACCCTGGTTCGGAGGTTGTCCACGTTTCCCTCTGAAGTAGATAGACTGTTAGACACGAGCTGTATATTAATAGTAGGTAATATGTTATCTAACTACACAGCCTACATACAAGGATACGTAGGTAGCCTACGAAATATTGAACCAACAACTTGGCGAACAGTTATAAAAACAGTTGAGATCATCATTTACCTGGCCTGGTCATGAATATTTCATAGAGGTAGTACTACAAACTACTTCGAAAGCTCAATTGCCAAAGACAACGGTATAGGCACGAACTCTACATACAAGTTGATATTAAATATTTGAATTTGGTAGGTGAGTAGATCTACATCGCCATTTTATTGTAGGTAAGTAGATAGCTTAACTGGTTTAACTCGATTAGTCATACCAATGGAAACTTATCTACGTGTTTAAGAACTTGAGAAACGTTCTTGATCTAGATTCCCTAAAATCTGTGTATTATTCTCTCGTTCAGTCTATTCTATCATATTGCATCACATCCTGGGGAGGAGCCGTCAAAACACAGATGTTTGCATTAGAAATAGCCCAAAAGGCTGTCCTAAAAACCATGTTGAGAAAGCCGATAAGATTCCCCACTAATGAGCTCTTTTCTTTATGTAAAGTACTTAGTGTTCGACAACTTTTTATTTTAAATACTGCACTCAGAAAACACTCGGAATCATTTTACGACCCAACCTTTACCAGTTCTAAAAGAAGATCGGATAAAGTCTGTCAGATATTGCCTCGCCGAACGGCAGTTGCGAGTAGACACTACAACTTTATTGCCCCAAAACTTTACAACATTTTAAATAAAAAACTTAACATATACCCACTTCTATTAAATAAATGCAAAACAAAATGTAGAGAATGGCTGCTAACTCTAAATTATGATGAAACTGAAGCCGTGTTGGATGGCTACTGCTAAGACTGACAAGCACGCATGCACACGCACACACAGAGACACACACACACACACACACACACACACACACACACACACAGACACACAGACACACAGACACACAGACACACAGACACACAGACACACAGACACACAGACACACAGACACACAGACACACAGACACACAGACACACAGACACACAGACACACAGACACACAGACACACAGACACACAGACACACAGACACACACACACACACACACACACACACACACACACACACACACACACACACACACACACACACACACACACACACACACACACACACACACACACACACACACACACACACACACACACACACACACACACACACACACACACACACACACACACACACACACACACACACACACACACACACACACACACACACACACACAATCACTTATTGTATATTGTTTTGTATAGCTTGAAGCTGCTTGTAATTCATTTTTGGAATGCCTTTGTTATTCGGGAGAGGGCGTTGATATCTGTGTCACAGTTTATACTATTGCAGATATCATCGTTAAATTGTACTATGTGAAACTGTAAATTGTTCCAAATAAATGAATTTTGAATTTTGAATTTGAATGAGTTGCTACTTAAGCAAGTGTCCGCGTTTGTTTGTCTGACAAAAACGTGAAAGCTTCACTTAAATCAATTATAATAATTTAACACGTATATATAGTTCAATTGACAAACAAAATGAGTAGTCGTTTTACGCGACCATGCGACATACTTATTATATAACTTCATACTACTTGCCTCATATTGATGGAACTAAGTTGTCCGATCCGAATACACAATAAAACACAATTTATTATGAAATCGAGTATTTTATTTTGTGTTGTGTGAGTTGTGTCACACACTGTAACGGAAGCCCCTACAAGGCCTACAACATACAAAGAAATGTACGAGCATTTCAAAAGACGTCTTAATTGAATCAGAAAATATGTAATCGTTTTGTAATAACTTCTCATGTAGGTATATCAATTTGTAATTACGTATATCAAAACACTTATTATCCTGGTCTCTACACTCTACCGGCTTCAAGGCCTGTAGATAGAGTCCCTCACAATAACAGAGACAAAGCCCCCACCGTGTAACCACTGCCGCCCATACTATCTACTATCTTCTGCTTTTCTGTTACAACTTGTAACATTCAGATGCTTGTTTTTACCAAAAAGTTATAGCTCATAGCGTTTTCTTACCTTAATACAGGTCACGGAAGGTGGTGTGACACGACGCGTAGCCCGAGCCATGGAGGTACTGCACGCTAGCGGGCCAGGTGCGCGCGTACGCGTCATGCGTGCTGCGTACCACTCTTCTGCAGGCCCTGGAGCTCCAGCAGAGTCCTTCATGCTCCATTCCTCACGAAGAGTAAATATACTTTGTCTTTCAAGTCTGTATGATTATTTCAGAAGCCATATCTGTTGATTATCAGAATTCCTCAGTTGGAGGGATACTATTTTTCTTCTCTACAGGGCAATTAAACGTTAAAAAATTTTCGATGTGAGTGTAGACCCATCACACGACGCGCCTGATGATAAGCGATCACTAATATTTATGGCTCGCAACACCACAGTAGGTGCTATGCAGCATACTAACGTCACTTTTAAGTCTGAAAATTGCGTTTCTCTAGAAAGAATAAATCAATGTTATTCAATCAATCACCTCAGCCTCCGTGGCGTAGCGGTAGTGAACGCGGCCGCTACGCAGGAGGCGCAGGTTCGATCCCCGCTCAGTGAAAATATTTGTGTGCATGAAATATGAGTATTTGCATTGGTCTGGCCGTGCCTCGGAGAGCACGTTAAGCCGTCGGTCCCGGTTGCCATAAGAACATCTAGGGCAGTCGTTACGGGTAGTTGAAGCCCTAAAAAATCCAAAAAAAACAACGGTCTAGCTGCAAAGCTTCGATATCGCCTAATGTTAACATTGGGTTGTGGAGGTCAGGTGACAATCGCTTCACGGAAAATATCGAGGTCTAGCCAAATCCGTAGTTAAGACTGGTATAGCGGACGCCAGACTGGGAATTAACGCTAAGAGGAAGAACTAGATTCAATCAATCAATTAACCTATTGCAGTCCACTGCTCGACATAGGCCAAAAACTTACCAAAACTTACACCTACCTACACTGGTGGTAGGAATCTGATGACACAAAATTGTCACTAATTCCGACCGGGTAGGTACCACCGTGCACTTTGCGAAAAGCCCTTAAATAGTAATCCAATTTCGGTTGGATTGCGTTCAGGGTTCAGTAGGTGCATAGCCGGGCAGAGGTGATCGTGGTCGCAGCACTATAGGGACCAGTGGGTCTTGGCGGAGTCTAGTGGGGATGGCGCGGGGCGACACGCCGGGCAGGAAGACCCGTAGAAACGGTGGTGCCGCTGGCCGCCCGCGGCATAGTACAGGGGCCCAACTGGGGCTAACCACCCCGGGAGGCTGCCTCACCAGGCCGCGCATAATCCCGATATGGCTCGTCGTGCCGGTTGGTGACCGGATGTGGGAACCCGGCGACCATATTCGGGGGGGTACGGGGGCCCTTCCGTTCGGCGTGTCGGCTCTCGCCATGCCTCACATTAATAGACGAAACCAATATCCCGCGCTTTGTCACGCGGTGCTGCGACGACAATCACCTCTTCTTCACGCCCTCTTCTTTCCTTCTTCAATCATGGCAGCGCAAAACAAAGAGCATGGTTACACAGCGGCTCTTCAACTTCCCACAAGCTCGCTTTTTGAGGTGGAGTCCACAAACATCTGTGGGCTTCATGCAAACCTCAACGCCGTCCACCAACACCTCGAGACGGCGAATCCAGCCATGCTTTTTCTGAAGTCTTCTGGAGACGCAAATACGCCGCCCTGACGACACGTCTTACTTGCTCTACCCCGGCTACGTTATGGAGGAAAATTTCCGTGCAAAGGCCGGGGTGTGCGTGTTTGTTAGGGCGGATGTTTGTTGTCGCCGTCTGCGCTGCCTAGAGGACCCTTCCTTTTCCACCCTATGGGTACACGTAGACCATGGCTCTACGAGTCAGATCTATGTGTGCCTCTACCGTTCCCATACAGGAGATACCGAGACAACTCGACTCTTCGAATATCTGAGTCAGGCTGCAGATGATGCGCAGGAGCGGCTTCCAAACGCGGAACTGGTATTTTTGGGGGATTTTAACGCCCACCACGAGATCTGGTTGGGCTCCGCCAAAACTGACCATGCGGGAAGAGCCGCTCACGCTTTCGCTCTGGCGCATGGCCTGACCCAACTGGTACGGGAGATCACTAGGATACCAAGAAGGTCGGGCCTAACACCCTCCCTTCTGGACCTTCTGCTGACGAGTCACCCAGACCAGTACAGTGTTTCGGTGCGTGCCGCTTTAGGCAACTCCGACCATTGTCTGGTCTGTTCCAAGGTGCCAATCACAGCGCCCCACGACCCGCGCAGGGGAAGCGGCGTCTCTGGCACTACTCGTCAGCGGACTGGGATGGGATGCGTGAGTATTTTGCGTCCATCCCGTGGGTTGCACGTTGCTTTGAAGGTAAGAACCCATCGGATAGTGCTACTGCTGTCGCCGGTGAGATCAGTCTAGGTATGGAATACTATATCCCATACACTGATGTCACCGGTGACCGCAGAGCGCGCCCTTGGTTCGGCCGCGAGTGCGCGGAGGCTGTCAATCAAAAACAGTCTGCGTACCGCGCCTGGGTAAGGGCGCGCGCCACACGCGATCCTAACGTTGGCCACTTCAAGGCAGCGTACAATAAAGCCACAAAGGTCTGCAAGGGGGCTTACGTCAGAGCGGATGCCCAGCGCATAGCGCGGCTTGGTCAAGAGCTAGTGGCGCATCCCACGGGCAGCCGTGGCTACTGGCGACTGGCCAAAGCCGTGCAAGCCAACTTCTGCCAGCCTTCGCTGCCCCCGTTGCGCAACCCTGATGGATCCCTGGCTCATGAGCCGCAAGAGAAAGCAAATCTGCTGGTTAATCTCTTTGCGGCAAACTCCCGAATCGATGATTGCGGTAAGCAGCCACCGACATTACCCGTCTGTGACCACGCAATGCCTGAGATCCGCATCAGGCAGCGCGATGTCCGTGGTGTGCTGCAGTCACTCGACGTCCGGAAAGCCAGCGGACCGGATGGTATTCCAGCGGTGGTTCTTAAAAAATGCGCAGCGGAGTTGTCTCCAATGCTTACGCGTTTGTACCGGATGTCGTACATCTCAGGTACAGTGCCATCGGCTTGGAAAGAGGCGAATGTGCAGCCGATCCCCAAGAAGGGGGATCGCTCGGACCCAGGCAACTATCGGCCCATAGCCGTCACCTCAGTGCTGTGCAAGGCATTCGAGCACATAATAAACAAACAGCTCATGCGTCACCTAGAGGATCATTCCTTAATCAATGACCGGCAATACGGCTTTAGACCGAAGCGGTCAACGGGTGATCTTCTGGCGTATGTTACCCATCTTTGGGGTGAGGCTATGGACAAGCATGGCGAGTCACTGGCAATTAGTCTTGACATCGCCAAAGCTTTCGATAGAGTCTGGCACAAGTCGCTTCTTTCCAAGTTACCAGCCTTTGGTCTGCCTCCCAGACTGTGCGACTGGGTGTCTAGCTTCCTGCAGGGGCGCCGTATTCGCGTCCTCTGTGACGGTCGAACTTCGGGGTTCCTGCAGGTAAATGCTCGCGTGCCGCAGGGGTCCGTCTTATCACCCACTCTCTTTCTTCTGCATATCAACGACATGTTGTCTACTGGCAGCATTCACTGCTATGCAGACGATAGCACCTTACACGGGAGTTATCACGGACATCCTGCGGCCAAGCAGTCTGATATCGCGGAAAAAAGGCAGCTTCTCGTCAGTGAACTTGACCGGACCCTGAACCACGTTTTCCAATGGGGCTCTGAAAACCTGGTCGAGTTCAATGCCAAGAAGACGCAGGCATGCGCGTTTACAGCAAAGGTATCTTCGTTCCTTCCCCTTCCAACTCTTCAGAGCACGCCACTGCCACTGCAGGACAATCTCAACATCTTAGGTATGGATGTCCGCTGCAAACTGAACAACAAAAACTACATTGAGAGCATCATCAAAACAGCCTCGCGTAAACTCGGAGTCCTGAACAAAGTGAGACGTTTTTTCACGCCGGAGCAGCGGTGTCTTCTCTACAAGACACAAATTCGCTCTTGCGTGGAATACTGCTCGCATCTCTGGGATGGCTCCGCAAAGTACTTACTAGATGCTCTCGACAGGTTGCAGCGACGTGCGGTCCGCATTATTGGGAATCCTGAGGTCACTAACACCCTCGAGCCTTTGCAGTTGCGTAGAGATGTGGCATCTTTGGCGGTTTTCTACCGTCTCTACCATGGTGAATGTTCTGATGAGCTCTTCCAAGTAATCCCACCCTCTCCTTTCCTATATAGGACAACACGTGCAGGACTTAGATGCCACCCGCATACGGTGCAGAATATTCCATCAAGAACCAAGCGATTCGGCGACTCCTTCTTCTGCCGCACTATTAAGACTTGGAATTCCTTGCCAGCTCACGTGTTTCCTTCCTCCTATAGTCCCGGGTCCTTTAAGCGGGGCGTGAAAAAGCATCTGATGAGGCCGTCAAGCTGAGTGCCACCATTGTAACATGGTACGTGTTGTAATGGTGGCCCTCTTTTCAGAGACTTTGCCTTCAGCTTACCATCAGGCGAGGCGAAGTCAAATTGACGTGTCCTATTTAAAAAAAAAAAAAAAAAACCTGTCTAATTTCACCAAATTCTTATTATTTTTTACCTCTTTTTCAGGTGATATCTTCCGGTTTCAACTTTTTGGAGCCTCCGTCACTTCCTACAAGGCCTTTAGAGATTTCGTCCACACCTTTAGAACTAACACATGATTCTAACGGAGAATTAGAAAATTACAAAGTCACTGAACCAGATGATTTAGAAATCTCAGAACCATCAAAATGGCGAGGTTCCGCTAAAGGAAGCTCGATCCGAATGCCAAGTGAAGAATCGTCATCTACAGACAATACCAGTATTATCGATCTTGATTCAAGAAACGGTAAAAATCTTCACAGAAAATACTCATACGATTCTGAAAGCAGTGATGTACAATTTCGTAGTAGAAGTAGTAGTAGGACCTCTCAACTCCTGGAAACCCCGACAACTTTAAGCACCTTAAAATATAAGTCACTTTTAAACAGCAGCAATGAATGGAATACGAGAAGAAAAAGCTACAGTTTTGAAGATACATCACCCCTAAATGAAACTATTATACATAATAACGAAACAGTAGCCATGGAATCTTCTACAGACAGCGGCATTTGCAAATCAACAGAAATAGTGAATGATCATGTTGATGACAATTCTCATATAAAATATTTTAATAAAAGCGAGCATAAGGCTTATGATAAAGAAGAATCATTTAAAGACTGGCTAACAAAAAATAGACTGAGTTCCCAATATAGAGGAACTAAATTTAAAACATATCGAGAACATGACATTGTTATTGAAGATCCAAAAGAAAACAACATAGCTCTACAATCATCTGGCAAAGTGTCAATAACTTTACCCATCACCATTGAAGCCGACCATGACAGCAATTCCAGAAAAGACCAACTGAGTGAAGATTACGATAGAAGAGTTAAAAAAGTAGAATTTTGTAAAACTGAAGTACATTTTGCAGCAGAATCTGGAAAAGTTAACATAATTGCAACAGATGAGAAACCTCCTCCTTCCAATGATTTTAGGAAACGAAGAAGTGCTTTTGTTCCTATGCAAGATATGATAGATAGACCGATTACGTTGTTCGGTGAAAAAACTGATTTCTTAACATCCAATGGAGTGCAAACTACTTCGAATCAGAGCAGTTGTGATTTTGGTGAATCCGATGAGAATACAGCAGCTACAAAGAGTATTCTCAAAAATAAAATTCCGAAACCCAAACCATATCTTTTGGGCGAGAACATGGATTTTGGGATTTCATCTGAAGTTTCAAATAATGTTACCGGCAAATCTGTACTTACAGCAGTTTCTTTGGTAAATCGGCAAATTGAAGAAGAAAAACGGTATAAAGGCGAAATCAAATCAACATTGTCAAAGGAATCAGAGAAAAGCGTTATTAATAATAATATTTTTCGGACAATTGATGCAGGTGAGTGCAGTGCATAAGATCCAATGAATATATTCTACTTTATCTAATATTTATTATTCTTGAAAACTTCTGTGGCGCAGCGGTAGAGCTTTGACTGCTAACTCAGGGTCGCCGGTTCGATTCCTACACAGTGCAAAGAAGTATCTATGTTTATGTGTGTTCTAGAACCTATAAGCATAAGCTAGGCAGGAGCTTTAGTAAAAAATATTGTTATTTGCTCCAAATAGCGTAAATCTAATCGCACCGCTAGTAAAATGAAAATTTGTATTCTAATAATAATATGTTAATTTTACAGGTCCAACAAAAAATAACAGCTCAAAACATGAAAAACACGTAATCACGAATATAAAAATTGAAAAGGCTAAGGATGACACAGCTAAGGATGTTAAATACAAAGTTAATTCCATAAAAGACTCACCCACTCAAGTGAAGCCAAAAACGAGACAACTACGTGACAGTGATTTAACATATTTCGGCATTGATAATGATCAGAAGGCGCACAATGATAGAATAAAACCAATCGAAACGAAAATCAGTTCTGACAATATTTTAGAGAATATTTTCCATTCTGTTAAATTGATACAACAAGTTTCGAACAGTGTCAGTAACAGCGTATGTAACAGTGAGCCAGAATCCGAAGAATCTCCTGAATATCAAAACCTTCCATTGAATCTTGACTATGCCCCGGTACCTACACCTAGAATGCGTTCAAAATATGATAACCATTCTAATGAAATAGCAGTGGTTAGAGCTGGGCTAAAACCAATTATTGAAAGAAATTCTGACGAAACGGGGGAAATCATGAAACCATATAGCCGACGAACTAAAGTTCGTAGACATGAAGAAGTTAAACCAAGTCGGAGCCTTTCTGAACCACCGAAGAAACACGCTTCACTGGAAAGATCGCGACGATCTAAAGATCAAAGTATAAGGTACGTTGTCTGAGTTTTAAAGATTTATAAAAACACAGGGGAACAAAAAGTGCCATCCTTTTAATTAAAAGCACAGATTAAGAAGTATAATTTTAAATAGTCATGCATAATTATAAGAAATATAACCCCGAAATATTTAGAACCTGCAGCCCGTCATCTGCTTATGGTTACCCACTTCACGAGCTTCCTTTATAATTAGAGAATCTTACATGCAAGCCTGGTTTTGTGTGTTTCAGATCTTATAAGAAATATTTTGAATTATTTTTTTGCTTACAGCTCCAACAAATATCAGCTTATACAAGAAAGCACAAAGGATTTCAACCACATGTATGTCGATAGTAAAATATTAGAAGAGGATGTCCCGATCTACGCTAATCTAAATATCGACACCGATAAATTAAACTCAATAATAATCGGCAAATCTAATAGAATATCACCTTCGCGGCAAAACGAAAAGCAACGGTCAAATGCTATCAAAAACAAAATTGTGAAAACTGCAAATGAATCGGTTTCAGATTTTAACAAAACAAAGGAACTCCGATCCGACTCTGGGACTGATAGTAGTTTTCGAAAAAAACATTCTGTTAATAAAGATACCGTTTCTAGTTCACTAAAAAGAGAGCTAAAGTCACCACGCGGTGAGAAAATTAGTAAATCGCAATATAGTGATGATATTCCGAAAAAAGACTATAGAGAACCAATTGAAACGAAAAACGCAAAAAGTCATAACAGTAAACACAAAACTCTGCACACTAATACAGCTGAACAAAACAGTCGATCTTTACCCAAGACTGTAGTAAAAACAACTGCCGAAGAATCTAGAGATGCTAATCACGATACCAGTATCATGCACCGAGATACAAGGAGCCATCGAAAAAGAAATTCATCTAAAGATAAAATAAGCGCTGTTCGTGAAAGTTCTAAGTCCTCTCCAAGACTAGACTCGGATTCAACTGAACGATATACGACAATACAAGCAAAAAGCGGTGAAAAAGAAAAGGAAATTGGTTCCAATCATCACCACAGGAGCAATAAACATCGAGAATACGTTATAAATTATGATGACAAAAATGGAACTGTGTCATCCATATGTAAAATAAAACCAGGCCTTGGAACACCTAGACGTAAGAAAACGTCCAAAGAAATGTTGAAAGAGAATCACAAAGACAATCAATTAAAATCTAAAATTGTAGAGAAAATACCCTTGCGTAAGTAAGTCGTGTGCATGCTCTAATGAAATCTAACAACAATTACACAATAATAATGACATCATTAAAGAATGGACATATTTCAGTGCAGTTAGAAGATCATCGGAGGAATCCAAACGGACTGATTTACGCAGATAGGAAATGGAAGACTAAAGTGCATGTAAAAAGGTCTTGCCAATTATTGTAGTTTACATTTTGTTAATCTAAAATAATAATAGGTATTTATAAAAATAATGAGGATCCTATTTACGGTATGTGTGCTTTCCTGTTCTGTAGTAAGTAGATTTAGATAACGATGATCTCACATACAATTATTTAAAAAGTAATATTATTTTACTCAATAAATAGTCTAACTATAATGTAACCAGTTAAAAAAGTATGAATAAAAATACAGTCGGTTGTAAACTCTTGAACATATTTTATTTTAATCTTAAAAATAACAATTACAATGTCACAAGAGGATCCCTGTCAACTTTACTAATAATAACCTCTACTTCATTATTAAGCCTATTCGCCAGGTTGGATGAAAAGCCAGTTAGAAATCCTCGTTCAGAATCTGAATGATTAGTTAGAATAACGCTTATACCCTTCTGCGCTGCATCGAGAACATCGTGATGAAGCATCTCACCTGCAAGTAAACATTGCATTTATAATCTCAATGCATCGAACTTTGAAATTTGAAGATCACTTGGGTATATTTTGTCGAACGTTAACAGAAGACACTATTAATCGACAAATTAAGTAGGTATTCTAAATTTTGAATAAAAGACTTGCAGTCCATATCTATTTTTCTGTCTACGGCTGTCAAAGACTTAAAAATAATAATTGGGTCACAGTTTGGAAGTATGCCGTTCAGAGATGTGGCAATAAAAGAACTTGTTATCAGTACAAATTACGGGTAAATTTCGTAAATATTTCGATAATAATGTTTGTGGTTTTATAGATGACAACAGAACTAAACTAAATAGATTAGATAAATACTTCTTATTTGTGCGGTGTTGACATTTATTATACCTATTTAATTTACCTACTACCAAGGTAGGTGTTGGTGGAGCTTAACTGACGGTTAAGCTTTAACAAGACCTTCGGAGCAAAGCCAACCTCAACTGAAAGACGCTAGCGTGGTACTTAAGTCTATATGATTTTATTTTTTCAATAAAGCAATGATAATAAGCAGCAACACGGAAACAACACAATCAAAAAAAAAAAAGTAGGTAGGTACCTGTTAAATATAGGTCTGCAGAGACTCCCTTTAAGACAGAACTGCCAGAACCGGCGCAGAGTGCCACTAATTTAACCTCTGAAGACATATCCTTTCCTTTTCCTAAAGCAAACCGCACATACTCTAATCCAGTAAGTAGTTTCACTTTTGAGACAGCGTCCGATAGGACGATGCTTGATTTTAGTTGTAACAACCTATAACAATAAATAGATTTTCAACAGACATAACTTCAGGAAATAAGACATTTTAGCACAGATTACTTAATTGTTACTTCGTAACAGATAAATCACTATCTGTTGAATAATTCAAACCTACTGCTATAACAGCCTATTTGCCCACTTAACCGACCGCTGCGTATAAATAATAATGTAGTTTAATGTTTAACCACACTTTCTTACCTGTTTTCATAGGACTAATTACGAAAAACAAACTGACTTCGTTTAAAACATATTAGGTCTCGTTTGAGATAATTTTAAAGCAATTAGTTTGCTAGACTTTTCCAATTTTCCAAATTTCCAATTTATTATAAAATATTAGGTCTCGTCCTCCCACCTATTAGGAGGCGAGATCGTAATGGAAGGATATCCTCCGTAAAATGTGCCACGCATCCAGCCATTCGTTATAAAAGTGGCCGATAAAAACGTAGGAAACGTATAATTTTTATGAAGGTTTTCTTCCTCACGACTTGGAAGCGAGTAGGTGTGAAACTAAACTGGTAAACGAAACAGACTCAATATCTTTGAATGGGTTTTCAGACATGCGCGGTCCTTTCACAGGGGACATGCGAAAATCGTACATATTTAATTGAAAAGGCTTCTAAAAAGGTATTTTCTGAAAGAACTTCCGCACTTAAAAAAAGGGACTCCTTTAAAAAGGGGGAGGGAAATTTTAGGCTGCAGGCGCATCTGTTTTCAGACGGTAAAATTTAGTGATTTTCACATTGTACTCTGCTAATCAGAGAGGCACGCAGAGAAACCCAGCAATCCCTACAAGCCCCTCCCACCTCAGTATGTAAGTAGAGCGTTAGCCAGAAGCAGCAACGCTCAGGTTCAAAATTTCACTCTCAAAGTTACATGTTGCTCCATTTACGCTCATAATATTACGAACATGCTCATAATACTATTATGTAGATTTACGTCAAGGTTTATTGACGCAAGGTTAGTAGATTAGCGGTGCGTGAAATAATAATAATACCACTAATTTATCTTACTGTTAACATTTCAATTGGTTAGTAAAGCAAAACAATTCATTAAACAAATTTCAGAATTAACTTTAAATACAATTTAAAACACGAATTGGCGTCGGCCTATACGCATGTATGACGCGTTAATGACGCCTTTGCCAATTGTACGGAATAAAATTGTGACTAATGTAAATTATTTATAAGAATTACTTATAAGCTAGTTTCTAGATTCAGTCATTTTAGTCACTTATTTTACTGGTAAATTTAGTGAACACAAAGTAGTATTAAAGTAGAAGAAGCGGAAGGTGTATGCAAGGTGCCAGGATCGATCGTAGTAGGTACGGATAGTATCTACCTAAGAAAAAACTATGTCCTATGTACAATCATTAAAGAAAATCGGTGCTTTTAAAGTAAAGGTATCTAATATGAATGTGTATTAACCTTCCAGCTCCAACTTGTGGGTCAGCTCCAATTAATATCGGATTCGATTCTGCAACAGGAAACGCAGACGCAAGCCAGTCATTGACACCGCCGTTAACACTATCCCAACTTGTATGCGGAGAATATAAAGATATGCGTTTCTCTAACAGAAATGATACAATGCGTTCTTTCCAGGCACTGCAACGAAAAATAAGTAAAAATATGCATTTCAGAGTTTTTAACATCGAGTTGGTAAGTCAATATAAATTACTTGAATATTACCTCTGAACAACGGACTTCATTGGAGCGAATATTGGAGGATGATAGGAGACAATCATTTCGCATCCAAGAGAATGAGCTTCAAGTGCTACGTCTTCAGTAAGATCATTAGTTAACAAAATTTTCGTTATATTTCTGAAACAAATTGCAGTTATATTTCATTCAACTTTTATTTATCTGTAATTTAACATAGGTACTTATAGTATAGTGGCTTTCAGTTATAGGGGCGCGTAAAAAACTAAAAAGCACGTGTTGATCAGATACATTCATTAATGTAATGTAGACTAAAACTGTACGCTGTCTCGGGTCTCAATTACCGGGATGTTTGATTACCCAATAAGGAATTTCCCTCGCACCCGTTCGCAAACCATACCCTTGTCCATCTACGGTATTTAGATGTCCCCGTCCTACCCCAGGAGGTGGGAGTGGCACGCGTCCCGCCGTTGCGCAGGCCTGCTTCTGTTGGGGAGACAGGCGACCGTACTGTCACCACCACGCCTGCATCCGGAAAATCAGACCACCTCTTGCCTGCTCTCCACTGTGCTCCTTTGGAGGCTTCGGAGGGGCACATGGAGAGCTTCTGTAGACGGCATGCAGTGTCTCCTCTGCGAGAGAGAGGTGCCGCCGTCTCAGTTGCCCAAGGTGTACCGCATCAAAGAAGGAATTACTGAACCAGTGCACTTACACAAGTAATTGAACATTTCTGGCAATACAATACTTAATTAAATTATTTCAGTACTAATATATCTTTTTATATTTACCTAGAGGTATATGGTTCCACCAGTAGACCAGTATTGTCCCATTTCTCTGATAACTGCTGAGGAGCAAAAGCCTCCAGGGCCGATGTAACTTTTTGTAAGGGCACACCACTATCTCCAGTAGACATTTTGGTAAAAGCAGACGATGTGTACTGCCTAGTGAGATTTATCTTCCTAAAGACTTGTCTTCCAAGTTTAATAATCATCAGATGTGGACTAAAAATAAAAATTACACAAAATTCAATTAATTATAACTACAAAATGAATGTTGGCAACAAAATATTCTTATCATACTTGACAATAATAATACATACTCACGCCTTATGAATGCCTAAAGGGGAAGGCAGGTGTATTAACACCCACTTTTGTCATATATAATTTTCAGTCCCACGTAACTCATTCAAGGGGACAATTTGTCTTGGGCTGTACGTTCACTGTCGGATGGAGAACAGTTTTATACCTTAGACGCCTTTACGACACTCACGCGAAGAGATAGGATGGCCCTATTCTACAATAATTTTAATAACCAGCTTTCCGCCCGCGGCCACGCCCGCGTGCATCTCGGTTAACGCGACCTTTGCTCATATCTCCGGATCTACTCAACCGATTGCAATCAACCAAACGTAAGTTTTAAGTCTGACGAAGCCCTTTCTAACAAAAAAAACCGCATCGAAATCCGTTCGGTATTTTTTGCGTCCATGTCCATCGCAGACAAACAGACAGGAAATTTAAAAAAAATATTTTCGTGTTCAGTATTGTTAACATAAATAAACATAACCCAAGTATTTTTTTTTAATTTCTCCAATGACCACTTTAAACCACACATCAAAGTGCATAATAAATCCTGTCCAATAATGTCTCCAGTCAAACAATCTGCTCCATCTATTTTCAATTAAGGATTTTGGATCCCCCCCCCCCCCCCCCTCTCCCTAACAGGATGGAAGAAATATAAAAATAGCAATAATGTGTACTATAGATAAGTGGTGCTTGTAACAAAATAAAATATAATGAGCACTTATATTTATTTAATATAACCCCCCATAATAGTATTAACCTAACCTAATAACATTGCATAACAATATTTGATCTCATATTAAATATAATAAATCAATTATTTGATCCATACAAAACTAAATATTTCAGTTCAGCTTTATCATACAAATCTGACTTATCAACTATACTAACAACCATTAGTAACTAATCTGAAGTTAAATTCCATATTCTTATTTCACCATCATCACTACAAGATAGTAATTCTTGATTGCCTGTGGGATTCCATGTTACACAGTTAACATCCTGTGGATGAGCATCTAGTTTGGTGCAAACTAGCTCAAAGGTTGGTGCATTGGGATCAGAATCATCAGATTCTTTAAAGATCCTTATGATATCATCTCCACAAGCTGTGGCTAGGAGACCAGTGTGGTGACACCATGCCACATCATATATGCATCTTGTATGGAACCCTGATAATGTGCAAATACATTTCCAAACTGATTCTCTATCAGCAACTACAACACCTTCCTGGTTGTCAGGTTTGAACTCTTTCCATATCTTGACTGTTCTGTCGTCACTACAAGTGGCAAGTCTCTCTCCTGTTTTGTCAAAAGCTAAGCTCCAAACTGTTGATTCGTGTGATTGCAATGTTGCAAAACAGCTCCAATCATTGTCCGCTGGATCTTCTTTGTACATTTTTACTGTATTATCATATGATGCAGAGGCCAAGATGTCTAATGTAGGATGCCAAGCTACCTACAAAAAGAATAACACATTAGGTGTCATTGCATTATAAGTGAATACAATATAAGTGAATAGATACAAAACTTTTGGACATACTTTCTTTACATCTTGATTATGTGCATTAAGTACAGATTCACATTCATATTCATCATCTCCAGCTACTTCCCACACCCACACGGACTTGTCACGGCCGCAGGTTGCTAGCAGTTGACCAGATGGAGACCAAGCAACTCCTTTCACTTCATTCTCATGGCCTTCTAAAGTTGCATTGCACTCAAACTGACCTGTTAACACAGGATCAATACATAACTGCATCCAACACAGAAACAAATTAACTCCATATAGTTTGCAAAATGTTACAGACCACTTTTTTTGTCCCAGATAGCAGTAGTAGCGTCAAAACTAGCCGAGGCCAAATAGTTTCCACAAGGAGACCATGCGACTTCTCTAATAGTGCGCTGGTGACCATCCACAAGCATTGTTTTTATTGCCCATTCTTGGCCTTCCTTGCTCCATAACTTAATGGTTTTGTCTTCACCACAAGATGCAAATATTTTTCCTTGAGGATGCCAGGATACATTCCACACAATGCCTTTATGGCCAGTCAATGATTGTATCAGATCCAATTTCGGCATGTCTTCAAATAAGAATATTTATCACTTTAAATATTACAGCACTTAAACATAATATAATGAGGTAACTTAATAATTAAACTGTACTATTCATGTAGAGATTATCAAAGACCTCCAATAAAATTTTGTTGACTGAAGATTACTAGTGTAACAAAAGTATTTGGGTTATGGACGTAATGAGTAGGCTTATTAAACCGTAAATAAATAATATTAGTAAGAATGGTAGATAAAAAAGTTAAACTTACTATAATAGCAAGGGTATCGTATTAGGTACCTATTAAAATTTTGATAACTCAAATCAAAACTATAATAATCGTCGACCCCAACACCAATCACATGTATTATTGTATTTGGCACTTTTGGCAGATTTGACATTTGATTTGACAATACAATTTTTTTTTAATATATTTGTTCCTTTCGGAACAGGCTAAGATTCTATGACCATGCTGCCTTTTCATCATTTTTATTCTTATTTGGATGATAATGAGGATGAGGGTGATGATGATGATGATGACGATGATGACGATTGCTGCCCCAGTAAAGTGACGGAAACTTTACTAAAGGCTTCTTACGGAGATTTGAAACCAACACGAGAAGTCACAATTTTCACTATAATATTTTACTTTCGGTACTTTCCTACTCTTGTGTGCGCGTTTTCCAAGACGTTATGTCTAAAATTCCACCGTATTTACACATAAAAACTCGAACTCACACTAATTTTGTAAAATAAAATACAACAGCTTACGTTTCTTTCAACGTGTTCGCGCCAAAAACCAAGAATAGTGCTGTTTATTCTATGACTAGCTGACCCGACCCAGCTTCGCCCGTCTCCGTAGTATACTTCAAAACCTCGTATCACCACTTATTTACTTGGCATACTCTATGAAGTCCCGCATGTCTACGTCAAAGAGTATACTTCACTGGTTAGGTCCTTAGAGATACTCTAAGGGTTAGGTCACAAAAATTTAGATTGTAATAAGGAGAAGTTTAAACCATGATCTTGAGATTAAGCCTGGACTCTGAGGTTTAAACCAGACTTTATTTTCCGTTTTTGTTATAATATTCATGACTGTTACTCTTAACCAGGTTAACTCTTAAAGGTCTTAGTTACCAGGTCATAAAGTCATTCAGTCAGGTCACTGCTGTCAACAGTGTCAACACTGTCAACCTTCCTGCATGGCATATGGCATGTCAAGTAAACTGTCAATCCGGCCAACTATTACCATAATGGGCCAACATAACGATTTGATTTCATATCGTGTTGTCGTTTTCTTTTCCTAATTATTTGATTTCCACAGGTGTTTCTAACAATTCTAACACACAAGTATATGAAACTGCTAATTATTATCTTTAGATAACTCGTAACTTACAATAATGGACAATAGCAACAAAATAGTACCACCGCATCTCAATGCTGAGATTTACAGAACGGATACTACCGGCACAAGCACGCTTTCATACTTAGATTTTATCCGTATTCATTCAGGTAATTGACAATATATTGTATGTAGTTATGGCTTTCACAAGTTTTATGTATCTGTATTTGAGGAATCATCAAAACTTTTTAAAATTGCATTACAGATGGTAGCGTGTTAGTAGGGTCTTCAGAATTAACTGGCCGATATTGGAACGGTGGGGCCAGTGTATATAAAAACATAACAGATGCACAAAAAATTCAAATAGAAGAAAAAATAAGTATTCCGTTAAGCAGTGGCACAGCAGATGGTTGTTTCTTAAAGTCTTCCCATAAGGTATGCATATAAAGTATGTACCTAAAATCTGATGAAAATCATATGAATTGTGAAAAACAAAAATTTAAATATTACTTATGTAATGCATTCTGGTATTAATTTACAGAACAAATGTGTTTTCATGAGATTATTATGTATGTAGTGACAGCTTTATTATTTAAAAAAAAATTGACCATATATGTATTTAGTTCAATATAAGAAAATATTGAAGTATTCATTGAAGCATACATTTTATTGTTATTTTTAAGTATTCTGCCTCAATATATAAATACAATATTTTAATATAACATTGTGAGATCATTCACCATATCTGTAGTATTAGATGACTCCTGGATTGGCCTATGCTATGACATTATGTAAATGAGAATTTCAGCTGTCCTTTCAAATTAATAGGAATTTGCAAATGGAATTTGAATTAACACTGTTTTGTAATTATTGATTTCATAAGGTGTTATTATGTGAAGACAGTGGTGCAGTGAGTGTATGGATCCGGGGAAATCGACAAAATGCCTGGAACCAGTGGACAGAGGAAATATCAGTATCAGAACACGATGATATGGTACAAGCAGTGGACTGTCTCGATCCTGAGAAACATTATGTTACTGTGGGAGCTGATGGACATGCTAAGGTACATTATTACTACAGTGTATTTATGTAGAGATATAGTTCCTGCATGTTTCGATATTACAATAACTGTATTTTGATTCCATGACTTGTAATTAGTGTACTACTCATTCAATGTAGCCTTTTTGGTTCCAACTAGCATACTACACTCAAAAATATTCATAACATACATCAATATTAAGTCAAACACATATTATTGCTTGTAACCCACCCTTAACGATTTCTAAACCCCTTTTTATACACCTTTGAAACTACCTTCCCAACTACAAATCTTCTAAATCCTTTTTTTACACCTTTGATAGTTGAATTTCCGAAAATCATTTCTTATTACTTGTCTAGGCTTGTCTAAGTGCTGACTTGTAGCATGTGTGGTCATACATATGCTTCAAAGATAGGCTATGTCAGTACCATGAGAGCACACCAACAATGCTCTCACTAACTAGAAGCCATTTTATGGCCAAATTGGATCAAGAGAGTTAACTAGTTATTTTTTTATATATCTATCTAATTAATATTATTTTCCAGGTATGGGACATAAATGACTTGATTTGTGTCAGAAATTACTCTGCAGCCCACAACTCAATTATCTATGCAGTATCAGTCAAACCTAAGTCTACGACAACCTTTGCCACTGGCTCTATGGACCAATATGTTACACTATGGGATGAGAATATTGAGAAGCCAGTATTAGGTTAGACCGAATTCTTTTATTTGTGGTTTAACTATGTATCAATAATCAATATGTTCTACAAAACAGCCTGGCTAGCAGCCCCCACCACTTCTCTTATGCTCACAAGTAAATTATTATTGGCGATCTTGAACATGAAACAATATTGACATTTTTGCACAGCTGACGTGAATGTGTCAATTCAGTTTAAACTAGCTATAAATAAATCTAAAAGTGTAATTTTAAGTAAAGTTTACCAAAAAGGCTCCTATGAAATTAAAAAAGAGATACATAGTAAAATATTTTAATTGTACTTATTTCAGATTTACTAAAAAACGATTGCGGTATTCGTTGTTTGGCATGGACTGACGAACATTGTTTAGTAGTTGGTGATGAGGCTGGTGTGTTACGTTTGGTAGATGTAAGGAATACAGAAAGTGATATTAAACTAGCTGAATTTCCGGCTGCCATCCACAGAATAGCTGTGCAATCAGAGTAAGTGGATCATGGATTTCTTTTTATTCAATCTACCCAGTTTATTACAACAATTTGATCCTTATTAATTGACCCTATCGATTGTTGCCATAAACATACAGGATGCTATTTTTAGAATTTTAAACGGTTCTATTATTGAATAAGGCACAGCAATTTCTTGCTGATTCATCAAAATTAGCTATCTCCCATATAGTGTATGAGCACTAGTCTGCTTGTACCCTTTGATGCACGAGGTATTATGAACGTTTAATTGCAGCATAAAACCTATGTGTTTACACTAGTGCGGCAATTCGATAACTATTAGTAAATTATGTATTTCGCAGCTAAAAGTGTAAGAAATGCTTACGCGGATATTATACGAGTGTAAAACTACTGTGCGAGTACTAACTCTAAATATAGAGTACTTTCCCGCCAGGTAGGGTTGAAAAATTCTTCTGTATATAAAAATTACTCACTTGAAATGTTACTACTTTTTCAGGTGCAACAAAGTGGCTGTTTGCTGTGATAACAAAATCGTATCAGTGTGTGACGTTACTAAGCCTTCAAAAGCGAGTATCATATACCATGACAGACATAAGCACAGCAATTATGTTCGAGGCCTCGCTTGGGACATAGAGGATAAGAAAGTTCTTCATACTGTTGGTTGGAATGGTGAAATTAAATCACATGACATTATTTGGGATTGATACTTTTATACAAAAAATATGACCAATAAATGACGACTTTATAATTTTTTGGTATTTTCTTCACATAGTATAAGTACCTACCTACCGCCACAGAATAGATAATAGTAGTCTAAGCGCACATAGTGGAGTGTAGGCGACCCCACCAGTTCATTAACCCCGAGAGGAAAGTCAGCACTAGAACCTTATCCGTTTCTGTTAATCAGTAGGTGTGCCGACTAATTGATGATATAAGTACCGTACCGAAGATGTTGGGGGGCCTCCATACACTACTATCTATATAATGAAAGACGATTTTACTGTCAAAACTGTCTTTGTTGATCTCTCTAGAACGACTATAAAATCTGCCGGTATTATGCAGGTGCCGCATTATATCACATCAAATAACCCGCTCCGTATCGTTCCCAGCACATAGGTGCCCATGATGCTAGCAGCGTTACCTCGCTGGATCGCAATGGCCATCCCTTGCTGCAGAAAGCCGGAACGGGAGTCACCACCTTGTTCGTGGATACTGGATACGGCGGCGGCCAATTTCTGTAATTAAGCCCTTTGTCTCCGACCCCCAACTGCCCAAAATATCCACCGGAATAGGCACAAAGTAATATTGTCCATTGCGGCGTATTTTAGTTCCTTCCGCCTCAGCCGCCGCTGTGGGAGCGTTGACGGTGCGGTTCAGGTGCGTGGCTGTGACTATATATTTCATCTATGGCTGTGACAGTGCTGACGCGTGTAGCGTCCCATATCAGGCACTTGCCGTTTTTCCACGGCACCAGAGTCATGCCAAAAAAAATTAATAGTTGATACATAGTTGTATACATTCACCTAGTATTGAAACACCCAGACCAATACAAATGTAACACGTGCCAAATACCTACGTGCATATAAATATTTGCACTGAATGGGAATCGAACCCGTGACCATACCATAGAGGTCGTGTTGTTGGGGGTGAGGGGAGGGGTTAATGATTGACAAAAACCATATTTCAATGCTCGCATATATTTCTGAGATAACTGAGTAAGTATTGAGGTTCAGGGCTAGTCTACTAGGTCGATCGAGTCGGTCGGTCAATGATGAGACGGTGAAGAGGCGCGGTGCTCCGGCGAGGCACACGGGGAAGAACCGCGGCGACTCGTCCCGGGACTCTTCAGCCGCACCATTGTGTCTAAATGACGGAACCTGTTAATCAAACATATTTAGATTGGTACGTTTAAATTCAAATCCTTCAACACCGTTACTGATAGAGTCACTTATGGAATGAAAATAACTGTATTCAAGGTTTACATTTTTTAAAGATTTTTCTAGTCTTACAATGACTTTTGGTAATATAAAGTTACATTATTACCTTAAGGCCTCCCCCACATTAGGCGTGCGCGTTCGTCGGGCGTGTAAGCGACGTGAAAACCGCGTGCGCGCCGCGTGCACGCCGTGAGCGCGCTGCGTGAGCGTCGCGTTTTGCTGCCCTGCGGCGTGTGCGGAGAGTGCACGCGACGAACGCGCACGCCTAATGTGGGGGACGCTTAAAGCCTTAAAGCCCCGTGGTTCCCGGTAAATTAGAATTTGGGCCACCCCATCTCTTCCCATGCGGTGTCGTACAAGGCGATTAAGGGATAAGGCTGTTTAACATCAGACAGATATAGGTATAGCCAAAGCCCAGACTCAGCCTCAGATGTAGGGTAGATAATTCGAAAATAGGCTCACCCCCTATTACGTGAGACCGAAAACAATGTTTGATGAAATGTAGGTGTTAATTCGCTTCTGCCTAACCCTCCTGGGATAAAGGCGTGAATATAAGTACCTATTTATGTCTTATTACCTTATCGGCACATCGTTAGCCTCGTTATCCACGCTCTGAAAGAAGAACCCTAGAGGCCAGCTGATCCAAGATGATTGTTTTCTGAAAACACGATAACATAATTAGTATGTAACATAACATAATTAATATGTAATTAATACGAAACTAATACGAAAGAAAAATAAAATCCGGTCAAGTGCGAGTCGGACTCGTGCACTGAGGGTTCCGTACAAATCGAAACTGAGGAACGACCTTATGTTACATAAACGCAATATCCTATTGCATTGACCGAGTAAAGGTCTTGACCAGATATTTGATTATTCTGCTCATTATTACATGGAAGTAAAAATAAAATAACTAGGTACATAATTTAGCTGACCTGACCATATTATTTCTATTCACCCTTGATCTCTATTCACCACGTTTTAATCAATAGGTACTTCTCAGAATTCATTCCTTATTTAGGAACACTGAAATGGCGTAATAATGGCGTGTTTTTATTCAAAATCTAAGGGTTCGTTTCCTGGCTAAAATTGAAGAAAAAATAGCACCTTGCGACATTTTGTACCTACTGGAAACAGCTGTTATAAAAAACAAATTCCTAAGATAAAAACCCAATAACATTGCCCAATCCAGGTATCAAACTCGGAATCCAATGCAGAGCGCCCCCCTAGACAAGTGGCAATTCTTTGCTCGGCGTATCATGGAATAGAATGACGAATGTATAGGACTTGACGTTTTTGAGATTCGTTGACGCCTGTCATAATATACGTCAAATCCCATACATTTGGCATTCTATTCTACAAAACGCCGGCCGACGATTTGCCACTTGTCTAGTCTAGAGGGACGCACGAACATACAATAGGAATATAGAAAGATGAAAGCAATATCTTACGGCGTTGATGGTTGATCCAGGTTGTAGGATTCGCAAGGAGTGTCAGGCGACAAGGGTACAGGGGCGGCCGATGGGGGGGAGCTAGGCGTGGCGGGCACTGGCGGCGGAGTCTTGTTGATAGCCGGGTTGTAGATCTTCGGGTCGCTCACCATGCGTACGAAGAACGAACGTTTATGTGCCAACGCCGTGCGGTTTTTACGTGCGCGCTCTTGGTTCAAATCCTGCAACAAGATTTTTAAAATTTTTGTCATTTTGTGGATGTGGTATTATAGTAGAGTGGAGCTGTACCTGTACCGCCTCGTAATTTGTACCATCTCAATATTTACCAAACTGCAATGCTTAGTTTTAACAGAGGTAGATATAGTAAACAAAAATCATTATTACGGCGTTCTGATATAATTTTAGAACTTTTTACCCGACTGCGCCAGCGAGGGTAATGTGTTACGCGCGTACGTATGTACCTAATGTCCCTCTTTCCCAACTGTACCATTGATTAGTACCATTAATGGTACTACTGGGAATCTTTGTCCCACTAGTACCATTAATGGTACAACTGGGAATATTTTTGTCCCACTAGTACCATTAACGGTACTACTAGGAATATTTTTGTCCCACTAGTACCATTAACGGTACTACTGGGAATCTTTGTCCCAGAAGTACCATTAATAGTACCAGTAGTATTGCTAGGGACATATATTATGTCTTGGACCTAAAGTGTGCCCAATATGTGCTTTATGCGCGCAGTACACGTTACTTGAGCGTCCTTTGAGGATAGCACGAGGTGCTACTCCGTTAGATGAGCTCAAACTCACCAAGCATAGTAGGTTATTACAAAACAATCTGCACGCGCTAGGGCCTCATTTGTCTCGCGATTTAGGTCCAAGATACATGTCCCGAGGTATTTAGTGTAGATATTTTTCATGTAGTACCATCATCTACTGCAGGTGTTAAAAATTAACCAGAAAGATGTACCCAGAAAAGTCCAGATGAAATGTCCTAAGCCATTCGTACAATTAAAATTATGTCATCTTTTGTGATTTTGGTTCCCTAAGAAAGCTCTTTGGTGCTCTTTTGGAGAGCGGCACCGCACTAAAAAAAATGCGTATGAGGGGTGTAATGCACAGTATAACAAATGTTTTAAAAGGAAACCCACGACAATTAGTCATTTTATTTTTTCATGTTTTGTTATAACTGGTCTTCACAATTATTTCGCATTGAGTAAAACCAGTTTTATGTTAACCAGCTGCATTAGGCCTTGTTTATTATATAAGCATGATACGTAATAGACCTATTTCGGACCGTACCTACATGGCTATAATTTATTTTTCCGGGCTTATTATAACTAAGTATTTAAACCCACACACAACACAACATTAGTATCGCGCACAATGGTACTAGTGGGACAAAGATTCCCAGTAGTACCATTAATGGTACTAATCAATGGTATAGCTGTATGTAAACCCGGCTGCAAAACTAGTATCGTGCACAATGGTACTAGTGGGACAAAGATTCCCAGTAGTACCATTAATGGTACTAATAAATGGTACAGTTGGGAAAGAGGGCCTAATGTAGGTATGTAGTTTTCTTTGTTCCCCTCTACGTCTACATGCCTAACGGCTGGACGGATTTTTATGTAAAAGGTCTCAAATGAAAGGTATAATTTATCTCCCGAATGTTATAGAATACATAAAATTTAAACTAAAACAATACGGTGGATTTTTGGCGCCAAAATGTGTGTTGTAATTTTTTTTTTTATTAAACTGAATCGAGTAGGATATCAAAATAAAGAGAATTAAAAGGAGATTATCTCAACTAAAAAGTAGGTATAAAATAAAATAAATTAATAAGAAATGAAAAATCTGACTGCTGTCATAAAATATAGAAACAAGTTTGATAGCAGGCGGTATATGTACCTACCTAACTAATGTAAACAATCTTGTACCTACCGACATTTATAATAATGCATATTAAACAAATAAACTAAGATTACTAACCGAGTAACTAGTGAATCAATTTCAGTATTTAGTCTATAAAATGAGTTTCTAAATAAAAAAATATTAAGAAACTGAGTTTTTAAATCTATATCTATCTTTATATAAAAATCAATGCCACTTTTCGTTGTTATTTTATAACTCAAGAACGACTAATCCGATTTCAGTCTTGAAATATTCGTGGATGTCCAGGGAAGGTTTAAAAGATGAGAAAATAGGTGCAGCAGGAACGGGTAAAATATGGCGGTACGAAGTTCGCCGGGACAGCTAGTAAACACAAATTTAAATAAAAGACACATCAAGATTGTTTACGTTTAATTAAATAACTAACCGAATGGAGTAGGTATAAGCATATCTAGATATTTATTCAACAAATGGTTTCGCATGCTGTGATTACGTACCCGTTCCTTATCCGGTCCTTCAATAAGTTCCGTTGCAAAATCGGTTATGATATCCCAAGCAGTTTCTGGAAATAATATTTAATTTAAAGTTTATTGTTGTATAGTCAGCGTCAATATCTTATCCCTCCGAAATGGTAGATACTGGCACTGAAACTCGATCTACACTTCGAACCAAATAGACACCCTAGCCTCTCTCATGTATGATGGACAGGTGTTTAGTCCGTATTTCGTCCAACCATTAATAGCAGCATATGGTTTGTATTATTTACTAGCTGTTATCCGCTGCTCAGCTCGCGTGGTTATAAGTAGTTTTCATCGTTTCCCATGGTCTAATCCATGAATCTATCTCTGTACCGAATTTCATCAAAATTAGTTCAGCTGTTTAGGCGTTAAAGCTAACAGACAGACAGTTACTTTTGCATTGGAAATGGAATGTAAAGTATTAGGTAGTATGGATTCTGTTCTATAAGTAGGTACTCGAACAATAATACTTTTCTTGTTGGAAATCAATTCGATATTTTTTGATCCTGTCATATATAGTATGAATGTGAGAAATTTTACCAATATCTTCTCGAGTGGCATGTTGCGCCACAACGCAAAAGCGAATCACGAAACGTTCCTGAACAGAGGCCGGCACCATGTGCAATTTCCCGGAAGCGTTGATATTGGTCAACAACTTTTTATTCATTTCGTCTATTTGCTTGTCTGTCTCGTCAGGGCTGCCCACGAGACGGAAACACACCAGCCCCAACTGAAAATGGATATTTTAATTATGATCAAAGTTTAAGATCGTACCTAAGCTCTAGGAATACTTCCCACTGTAAAATAATATTCTATGGTTAGCAAGTGAGCTCAAAAACAACTAGGAACTTACTAATATATCTATAGAAATATATTTATTTGTTATAGGTACGAATATTCAGGTAGGTATTCAATAACAACGTGTTTCCCTCCTCCTACAGTCCCGGGCCTTTTAAGCGGGGCGTGAAAAAGCATCTGATGAGGCCGTCAAACTGAGTGCCACCATTGTAACATGGTACATGTCTGTAGTGGTGACCCACTTTTCAGAGACTTTGCCTTCAGCTTACCATCAGGCGAGGCGAAGTCAAATTGACGTGTCCTATATAAAAAAAATGCTGAAAGGGTTATTATTTACTTAATTATAGGTAGGTATAGGTTGCAGCACTTTGAACTCATACTTGCCCTTACCATATCATGATCGTGCCTTACCGTAGCGAAGACATAATTAGGTACATGAATTTGTAACATTAAGTATTCCTATCGACAAATGATTTAATGGTTTTTAAAATTTTGTGACCTAATACTACCTAGACAATAAATCAAATACAATTTCAATATAGGTACCATTAGGTAGGTACTGAAGTATATTCTGTATATTGTACGATAACATTTTCTATCAAGTCGATATTTTGATCTATACTTATAATATTTAAGTCAATGATAGGATAGGACTAACAAGACATTGCATTGAATGCATTGATCCTAGTTACGGATATACTTATCTATTTATTTTTATTGATAATTAAATTACACACCTATACCTACCTTAACTTGGTTGCAGACTTGGAATCGGTCATCTTTCTTGACTAATTGTTCGAAATATTTCGCAAGTTCACAATGTCGCCGCACATATTTCTGTAGGCCGCTGATTCCATAGCTTCGCACCATAAACCACAGTTTGAGCGCACGGAAGCGTCGGCTCAATGGAACACCCCAATGCCTATAATCGATGGCTGTATCGTCATAGCAATGTTGTAAGTAAAGTGGGTCGACGACGAGCGCAGAAGTCAATAAATATCGGTTAGTAACCCACAGAAGAGAGCTGTCGAAGTTTGTGAGCATAAGTTTATTGGGATTTGTATTGAATGAATCTGCGTACTCAATCCCAGCAAGGTGGTATTTATGCTCTGGGCAGAGAAAGGAGCTGCCAGCATACGCAGCGTCGACGTGGAGCCATACACAGGGAAATTTGCGGACGATTGGTCCTATCTCCGGTAGATTATCGAAGGAGCAGCATGATGTCGTACCTAAAGTTGTTGATACAAAAAAGGGGACACGTCCAGCTTCTTCGTCCTCTTCCATTGCCTATAAAATCGCAGAATCATTATTCCTCAGATAAATTAAGTACTTATAATAATGTTCATCGCGTAGTACTAGGTGCCTACCTATTTATGTTATAAATATTGAATATAAAAGCTGCTAAGTACCTACCTGGATCTAATAAAATTATCTAAGTATTTTGATATGTGCAGTGTACTGTACACTTTCTATAAAATAACAAAGGAAAGACATGATCCCTGGATGTATTATGGTTGATTCTTACAAAACGTACTCTTCCAAGAGCCGATATTTTATAAGATACTTGAAAATGCATTTAGCTCAAATGTAATCCGAATTCCGCTACTTTCAAGTAGTATTCCATAATGCAAACACATCTTCGTAAATAACATCTACAATAATTGTATAAAAATGGCTCATCAGAAATTCAACGACGTTCGTAATTAAAGAGATTTCTCATAAGGGGTATCGTGAAATTTCAATATTTGCGGCATAGAAAGTGGCACACAATGCGGCGCCATTACCGCTCGGCTCGCCACGTATTTCCGGCATCTACGGGCAAGTCATTAAACGCGGGACAGAGGGCGTCGCCGAGCGGCCTGACTCCCGTCTTGTATCTTCAATTATCGCCCACCTATTTGTATCTTCTACTGCACTCTTAGTCTTTATTGGATGTCCCAATTTCATCGACTATACTATTTATTTCATTTTCAATTTTACAACAGGGCTAGTCCATTTTCTAAATACTCTCTATACAGTGATGCTGAAGTGCTACACCTCATAAGTCCGCAGGGTGCCAGTGCTAACAGTATCCTGAGCATGATAGCGAGCAGACTAGATTGTTGTTACATGTCTCACTGCAGCAAGGTTTCAACTGCGCCTGTTACATTGTTGCGCTGAGCAGTGTCATGTGTATTGTATATGTCATTTTTTAAGAACAATTAGCACTAACATAGTTCATAAGCCATTATTGTTACTGACACAATGATTCGTAAGTTACTTAAATAAATAAATATATAATAATAATATAAAATAAATACAACACTATTTGAGGATCTAAATGAGTTGAAGTTATGTATGTCAGGTATAATCTTAAATGTAATCTCATGTGCACCTACTTCTTTCAAAGTGTCACCCCTAAGAGATCCGTTATCATCGGTTTGTAAAATACGAAGTTTGACAAAAGAGATCATAGCTGCTTTTTCGACGCAGGAATGCGCTTCCTTTGAGCAATATGCGATCAGTTTAGAGAGAAGAAGGCCTTCATCTACATTCGGGAATTGATGCTTTAAGCGCTTTATGCCGTTGGCTCGAGCGGCAAGCATTGACACAAGTACACATTCGCTAGCCGATCCCTGTAAATAAATATTGTCATGTTATATAAATTAGAAATTGAGACCTACTATTTAGACTACAGATGTTTTTGCTATAATCACCTCAATTACGCCGCCGCCTTTGCTACCTTCTTCAAGTGCTAAGAAGCTAGGTGGTAAACCTATTGCTTTACCTGAAAAAGCAAATTATGATGATATAAAGGCTGCCCATTGTACATTAAACTGTATACCTACATGCTACCTACTTTTCCTACTATAAAACTATTGGTGTATAATAAAGAATTATTTATCTATCAAGCTTATAAAAAATATATTGAAAGTATGGATCTATATTATAGTATACCTAATCGTAGGTATAAAAACGAAAAATTTATGAAGGTAGAAGTGTGAAGTTGTGTAAGAAATTGCACAATCCATGTTGGATTATGCGTAATGCAAACCTGCAAAATAATGATTACGGACATTAGACACGGCTACACTACATATTCTATGAAGTAGGTAAATAAAGTTATGATTTTTCAACAGATGAGCTACGGTCTTGCTACGGTTTCGTAGAGGGTTCTCCCTACGTAGACACGAACGTAGCACTTAGTACTCGTAGAATCCCTTGATTTTTGAAGTAGAAAAAAGGTATATAAAAAGAATCTACAAATATTAAAATAATAAGTTCAGAAGTTGGGATCACATGGCTGTTCTGTGTAAAGATAGCTAAGAGAGCGCTAAGGCTGGCTCCACACATCCGGAATACCAGAATGTATCTCTAAATTAATATTCTTAAATTCCGGCACCATGTTTGTTTGTTTGAATACACTGATCTCTGGCACTAACAGTGTGATTTTCTTACTTAATAGCCCAATTCTTGGGAAAGTTTATTTAACATCATCCTGGTGGGCCTAATTTCCGACTCTCTTTGTGATTAAGTATGTAGCGGTTCTTAGAAAGTTTAACTTCTTCCTGGGACTTCCTCGAGTGTCATTACTCGGTGTGTTTGTGAGTCACTGGTGTAGATAGATAGGCACAGTACTCAGTAGTTACAGGTGTAGGCTTGTAGGAGGGGGGTATTCATAGCTTATATTACCAAATCATACTTCCAAAATTTATCTATATATCGCAGCCAGCCAGTTAGTTAAATGTTATAACAAATGATACGGCTGAATATCATTCAAGTACTTAAGAACGGCGCCGTTTAGTTAAACGGCCCAGGCAGTTAATTGAACGGTTGATTAAGCAATGGCAAGTTGGCAGCGACATACACATAATTATAAACAACTATAAATATTCAAAAAAAATATCCCGACTGTCAGAATTACTAATTTATCAACGCAGAGCCTAAGCTGCTGGACTTCAGACTTGAAATTCTGTTAGAATAGGTACCTATGTTTTAATGTTGTAAGCACCTACTAAGAAAGGATTTTAGGAAATGTTGCTACTAAAGGGGTAAAATAAGAGATGAAAGTGCCTATGGCAGTAGGACAAAGCTAGAAGCACGAATTTTCATACTTCTCCGTCTGTTTATGTCAGACATTTAAAACACTGATTTATAGGTAAAGAAGTTAAAGCAAACTCGACTGTGACATGTAATAGTGATGATCTATATTAGTTTAATAAACACGTGTGAATCAATATTTATTCCCGGGCGAAGCTTTAGCACGGGCCGCTAGTTTAGTAAGGAAAACTCAAGAGTCCTTTTACAAAAACTCTAATCGATCATCACTGTTAAAATATTACGATTGAGTTTGCTGTAACCACTTTAATGTTAGAACTATCGGGATATTTATCATGTATTCTTTGGAGTATCCAAAAATATGGAACGCTTCACGATTTTTCTTGTCATCTTTGCGCAGGGGCCATGCTAATCTTATCTACTTTACCTAAAAGTTCGTGTTTTAGAATCTGGTATAAAAAGTAAATGAAAATGTAGCAGTTTCTCAAATAGTCACTTACCCATCCAGTCGAGCATAATGATTTCCAGTTCAGTACAAGCCGGACTTGCAGCCTGTAAAATAAAAAGTTATACACCACAAACGCTTTTAGGCCGCATGTTAGATCAAAGTTAGTTAATCTATAGTTTCTATATGGCCTCTATTTCTTAGTTTCCTATACTTTCAAAAGGATTTCGCTTTATACATTTTTGGTCCAAAATAGAAAGTGCCCGTGAAAGAAAATAAATAAGATATATTATGTATTCCGTTTGAATTTGGCCTCACTAGCAATTTTATTGTGACGTCAAAGCTGAGGGGCCACTGCCCACAGTTTAATTTGAGTTCATAAATCTTGGAAACATATTTTTTTTATAAAACAAATTATTGAAAATGAATGAAAACTATCGTACTGTTTTGGAAGAATAGTTAATAAGAGCAATAAAATTAGACCCCATACAGTATATCGTTGCTTTTTCGTTGTCTTTTTACCGGCAAAAGGTTTATCTCTATATCTATAATTATGTAATAATAAAACTGTAGCGTGTGCAGGCGTACTGTGTCGTGGAAATCATAATGTATGTAAGCAGTTATTTTTATTTGAATTTTATTATAATTTATACATTTAATAAAATTCTTTGAAAAAAAAGCTTTCTTTAAAAAAAATGTTGTATCTACTAAAACGATAATAATAATTTTATGCATGAGTTGCTGATTTGGTTAGCTTGTATTGGACAAGTTCTTTCTTTGGTCCTCTACTCCAGTATGTTCAACTATCTGTTCAACCGGTTGAACAAATTGGACAACTTTTCTCCAGGTTTTTCAACTTCAAAATGTAGTTGAACTAGCTGGACTGAAAATTACAATAAGTTCAGTATGTTCAACTATCTGTTAACGCTACAAGCTACCTACTTACGGGGAGCGAAACCGCCGTCACTGCTAGTAAATTATAAAACACGATATAAAATATACAGAAAGATTACCGTACCTACTAGTGTCGGCGTATAATTACTACTTGTCGCTTTATTTTTAGTAAACGATAAATGATTCGTAATGAATATTACTTTTTCATGTTCTTATCAAAAAAGTTCAAATAATTCATTGAAATATTACTTAACTACATTTTTCATTGCCTTATACCACTACTCTTATATACACATTAATGTATTTTTGGGTTTAGCTTGAAAAACCCAAAAATACACGCAATTTTATTTTTGAATATAAAAAATGGATGGTTAGGGAGGATAAGAGAAAGAAAGATTATTGACGAAAAAGATTTATGGGGCGAATGAGAGGTGAATGGGGCAACCCAGTGAAGGTCCGACCTAAGCGTACCTACGTATGCACGTATGTACTCCAATCGAGAACGTTTAAGAACCGCCAGTTTAAGAGAACCAGCAACCAGCGTTAATATATGTATACACTTTATGTAAGTCAAAAAGCTTTTGCCATAATCGTAGCTAGGGGAAAAATGTTGTCTCTACCTACCTACCTATCTATAGCAAAGAAGCGTAATGATACAACAGCTGACAATATTACGATTAGGTATGTACGTGATATTGCCGGTTGCGTTCAACATGATATATTATTTATGAAGGTTAAGCTAGTTATTATGGGTTGTTTTGTGTATAAAGTCTTGAAACTTCTCTGTAATAATGAAAACTTAGAATAAGGAAGGCTATGTGGCCACATAGCCGTCTTATTCTAAGTATATAGCTATATAATCACAGAATGTATATGGAATGAAGGGCTCGCAACGTTTCCCATAAGTTATTTAAAACAGCAATTACATAACAATCAATACGACCGCAATACTGCAATAGGCGCGTTTCCCTACACGGCCAGTTAGTGGTCTAGATATTGGCCATTAACTTTTTTTAATCTATATTTGACATACGGTCTACTTATTTGATTTTCCGTATTTGTCTTTTTTGCAGAAAGTGTAGCAGCCAGAAAGTGTTCACATTTTATACTATGACCTAAATAAATAAAGAGTCCTGTACCTGAGTATAAATATTGTAAGGTTCAGAATAGAGCCCCATCGAGAGCTTTGGGGCCAAACCTCACCGCAATTCAATACACCTACTGATTGACAGACGAGGTTGTTCTCGCTGTTCTCTCGGTGTGGAAGGGCAGATGGCAGTCGCTTCCATATTATAAGCCGTCTAAGCCAAACCAAAACGAGGAGTAGAAGTAAACGAATCCCGAGGTGGAAGGAGAATAGGAACCATTCTTTCTATGTCCAGTAATGTCATGTGTAGTCGATTATTGATATTTTTTAATTAATTATTATAATTCAATAAATTAATTATTAATTTTATAATTTCATTTTATAATTTAATTATTATTAATACCTACCTAGTAGTAATTATTTTATTTTAAATAAAAAAAGATTACTACTTTACACATCTTTAAAAAAAGAACGAGAGACTACTTTCTCTCTCAACAATAACAGACATAGTATGTATTTATATGTATGTAGATGTATGTATTTATATGTATGTAGATGTATGTATTTATATGTATGTAGATGTATGTATTTATATTTATCTATCTATATTTATGTGTATTTTATGTATGAGTATGTAGGCCATAATGGTTGAATAGTATATGTATGGATATGTAATACCATTTGTCAGGGATATACCTTAAGTATACCTCCTCACCTTATTATTATATCTAGATATTAATGTACACAAGACTTTGCCTCTCATTAGATTGCAATTCCTCTATGCACTCCCGGGTTTGCTGGAAGAAAACTCATCCTTGAGTTAAGCTCGCCTTTGTACATAATTTTCTCTTTCATTTGTATTATTATGCCATGTAAGTGTACAATAAAGAATAAATATAAAGATTTATAGGTACAGAAAATTGAGAAATAATTTTGGTAAATAATTGAAGTTGTAGATACAGAAGATGATTGCAACGATGGAATGAGACTAAGCTAGTTTAAAATATATATTAAACTGCAAAATAATAGGAGGAAAGTACTTAATGATTTTATTTCATATTTCCACGATGAAGCGAAATGCTATTTATGTTAACCAAATTACGACCTTTGTTTCGCTATCGTTAATGAGCGTGATCAAGTTTATACTTAATAGCTCCTTTCGTCTAATTAGGTAGATGTCGATCCATCATTCACGATACCAACAGACTCGACCAATTAAGTTGCTTTTAGCGACTTATGCTAAAGATTCTGATATAATCCGGGTGGAAAGGCGACGAGTTTCGAAAAAACATTTTTGCAAAGTAAGTAGAACTGGAAAGAAGGTAAACATTCTAAGAGTAATTCAAATTTTCACTTATCTTGGTACTCGAATTTTTGTTTTAGTTTTTTTTGCGAAAGCAAACATTTATTAGGTACTACTACTTTTTATACATTTTTTACTACTTCAATAGGTACTATTTTATTTTATCTATGCTGTGCCTGAACTTTAGTGCTTTTTAAGTGGAATCTAAATTATCTAGTGAAAGCATAACTCCTGACGAATTATTTAAGAACTTGGTGCCAAGTTTTTAGAAATGCAACTAAAAATTAGTTTATATCTACTTATTAAAGTGGAGATAGAAAATTAAGTTTCAAGTTTACCCAAGAAAATCCAACGCATCCAATTCCAGCCGACAGCATATCACCTAGGATGGACGGGTAGGCATTACCGGACGGAAAGTAGGCATGGAACCGTGGATGTTGCCAGTGAGTCACTCCTGGCATGATTTTGCTCTCGACGTCATTCATCACGTCGTCCCATGCTTCTGGAAGATGCGGTGCTTCAGCCGGTAGAGCTGCTCGGAGGTAGCCCGGTTCAACGCTAGGAATCACCCGCCGCTTTTCCAGCGTTGTCATATAAGTGCAGATGTAGTCTACCATTTCTTTACCGCGGACACGGAATTCTTCTACATCCATGATTGAAGACACTTGGTTAAAGTTAGAGGAAAAAATAAAAACGTATGTTGCTCCACAGTTTGGAGCTGCGATGTCAGCAACGCGACGGCCTCCGGTAGACTCGACGTCCACAGGCAGCACTCCTGCGGCTGAGAGGACGGGTGGAATGCGCGGGGACGGTGCGGATGCGAGCGTGAAGGCTCGGAATCATGCCGAACACGGCGCAAACATACGCTACGAGCGATTTTGTCGCTTGTACTTGTATCTATACTATTAATTGCAAAGTGACTGTGTCTGTACATTGGAGATTCTGGTGTTAAAAAAAAATAGGTTGCTGTGTTATGAAACGATACTGAACCAAAAAATATCTTTTTTGAATTCATGTCTGTTTATCTGTTTGTTTGCGATGGACGCAAAACTACTGACCGGGTTTTGATGCGGTTTTTTATTTGAAGGTCTTGCTCAGATTCTAAATCTTACGCTCGTTTCGGAGATATATTTATGTAGATGACGACCAGAAAGTCGCTAAAACCGACATACCTGTGGCTGGAGACGCGAGCATTAGCTATAGGTAGCACTGAATATAATAAAAAAGGCTCGCACGTGGATTTCTGATCACTTTCACTTTTTCCAACTTTTTATTTTCGTGCAGAAATCCCCTCGAGCTCCCGATGGCTGATGGGGGTGGTTATGTCGGACTCGGACCGACTAAAAGTCTCGGGTGATGATGAATGAAGCCGGGATGATAAATTGCCTAGAGTATATAGCTGACCTTGAAACAGCTACGGCTTTAAGATGCCCCCCTCAAGTGAGGGAAGCAATGGAGAGCATGCAAGGGGCAGGCTGGTCGGGACAACATGCTTCCCACGCCAGGGCCATGACTATGTCGTCATTATGACATTTTGTTGTGTATAGTAAAGTTAAAACGCTTCATAAACAGTTGAGTCTTTTGATGAGACAGGCCGTTTGAAAACGCAGTTATACCACAGATTAATAAATAGTTACTACGGTTATACCAATCGTTTGGATAGAGTATAGGTACCTGTACCTACTACTAATCAAAGTCGATTGAAGTGTTATAATATAATAAGGAAAGTAAACCTTCAAAATGTTAAATGACTCCAATCTGTATTAACTAATTATCATTTAATCTACTTTTGTTGGATGCGTGGAGCCCCATGTGGGTCCCATCAGGTTCTGGCGTCTGACCTAAATCCGGGAGGAAAGCCTGCAACAAAGCCTCGTCTGTCAATTAGCTGGCGTGGCGTACTGGATTGCAGGTGAGGCTAGCTTGGGCCCCGAAGATACTGATGGGGCCATACAGTAGCGAAGGTTGAAAATTTCAAAAGGGAAGCTGGTGGAAAAGAATATTCCCTCGATCTAGTTTATCATGCACCATGCACCATGCGACCCACTGAGGTATGGCCACATATACTACATACGAGTATATATAAGAAAACATGACGTATATAACTAAATTAAAATTAATTCGCACAAATTACCCGCTACTCGCTCCGCTTGTGCGCTGCGCGTGGCTTGCGTCCGCCGCGGCCAATGATACGCGACGCGCCGCCGCCCTCCACACCACTTCATTGTGTCAGCTGAATGCTTAGCACCGTTCGACTTCGACTTTAGAATGCAGCATTTTCGAAGTCATTCCAAATTGATCCGGTTTAAAAATGATAACCTTGCTAATTTGTATTATTATATTATCAACGGTTGAATGACCTCTTGTCATGGTTTTCCTGAAAAACTACCGTGCTTCTTCAAAAGGTTTAGCGTTAAACATATTTTTCAGGGCCGGCGACCTGCATATGACATGATACACTAGTGTACGAGGACACAAAGTAAGTGGTGCATGTCAAGATAGACATAGGTAAGTACATTATAGAATGTACCCAGTGCTTTAGTTAAGTATAGGGTTGCGGTGGACAGTATTTTCAATATTGTTCTTCGAGGAAAATCGACGTCATCGACGTCATTTCCTACTCTATTGATTTTATAGTCATTCGCCATTTATCATTATCTTATTTTTTTAATAATATGTACTTATTACTAAAGCTCGTCAATAGCTACTACTAAAATAAAGAAGATTAGTTAAGAAACAGAAGAAAAATGGTGCTCAAATCGCTTTCAACTTTCATATCTGAGATGACGCGTGCTGATCTTAATTATCGCTAACAAAACTTCGACAAGTGGCATTTTAGGCTATCACAGCATATCATTTAAAATACCTAAACCCGAAAGCTATATATTAAACAGATTCATCACAAGTTAATTACAACCATCTCACAAAATATTCCATCTAAAAATTCAGAGGATGCAATTAATCCGTTCTTCTAAGCAATTGTCTCACCTAAATTTCACTCATTATAAAATGAAGTGTCACCCCAGGAACCAAAGGTAGAAACAGGAGTCAATCTCGGAAGCACAATTCTAAGGAATATTTAGGACGTCGGATTGACTCGTGAATATTCATGTGGCCACACTCATGGACACTTGGAGCGTCAACGAGTTCTCTTTCAAGAATTTCGCATCATTTAAATTATTTATAAGGAACGGGGAGCCTTGCGGTTTTTCCTACAACTTGATAATAAGCATTTGTATGAAATCTACTGAAATAGAATGTTGGTATCATTTTTATCTGCAATACTTATCCATGATACGAAATAACCTACGATAGCCTTTTATTGTGTTGACAGACTCTGTGGCGTAGCGGTAGTCTGCGGTAGTGAACGCGACCGCTACGCAAGAAGCGCGGGTTCGATCTCCACCAAGTGCATTTATATGCATAAATATGGGTATTTGCATTGGTCTGGTCGTGCCTCAGAGAGCACGTGCCGTCGGCCCCGAACGTAAATGGCAGTCTTTACGGGTAGTTGGAGCCCTAAAAATTCCAGTAACTGGTCTAGCTGCAATGCTTCGATATCGCCATTGGGTTGTGGAGGTCAGTGGCAGTCGCTTCACGGAAAATATCGAAGTTCAGCCAAATCCGCAGATAAACTGGTAAGGCGGACCCCAGACTCCGAAGTGAAAGCTTCAGATGCGACTGGGATTAACGCTAGGATGAAGAAGAAGCCCTTTATTGTGTATGATAGGTATATTACGAATATCATCATCATCAATCTCCTTGCGTCCCGATCGCATCCACCACTAAGGAGTAAATTTTCTAGTCGAACTGTGCTTCTCACTTTCACCGATCTCTGTATTCGGTCCCACTTACTTGCACGGTACTCATCCTTATGTCCAGGGGAAATTACTTAAGGCAGCCCATTGGAGAGTATTTTTAGAAATTATTGAAAATAGTGCGCACACGCGCACACTCAACACTGACTCCCACACCCGAGGCTGCCATCCCGAAACCTTAGATGGCCCATGGTGGTGCGAAATGCCTTATTAGAAATGGGAATAGACGGCGCGGCGTGCGGTTTTAATGACTCAAGTCCACAACCATTACCTGGAGTAAAATCCGTAGGGATTGCCGCACGAAAAACAATGGTATCCCAATGTATTTAAAGATTTAAAATAACAATACAGATTTTTTTAAATAAAAGGAAACGATATAGTTACGCTAGCCATAAGTACATTATAAAGTTTTAATAGTTTGAAGTACATAATAATTTTATTTTATTTTTATTAACATTAAATGTCAAATCAATACAATGTCCAAATTTTTTTTTTTTTTTTTTCAAAATAAAAACGTAATTATTATTCAGTGTCATTAAAAAATTGCAATAATTCATGCCTATTATTTATTATTGATACTTTATATAAATAAACGTTCACTAAGATAATAATATTGAGTATTTAATATAGGTATTTTGTTGAATTTAACTAAATATTTGAACAAAATAATAATGATAAAAGACGTTAGCTCATTACGTTATCCAGTTGGATAACGTAATGAGCTTCATGTATGAATACTTATATATTATTTTAGTTTATTATGTGTATATTATATTACATTTATTTAGTACTAGCCGTTGACTGCGGCTCCACCCGTGTGGAATTCGTATTCCGGTGGTGGTATCCGAGCGAACTTCAGCACGTAAGAAAAGTTGGAACTTTTCTTACGTGCTGAAGTTCGCTCGGATACCATCACCGTCGGCCATCAGGAACGGTTATGCAGGACTCGGACCGACTAAACTAAAACCACATGTCATCTCGGGTCTTCAGATGCCGGGGGTACCTATAAGATTGCCTAGGGCATATTCCCGTGACTGCCCCAGTGCTCTACTTTTTTTTTATCTTGCGAAAAATCCCCACGGATACCTCCCCCGCCGGAGCCGGAGGAGGAGGTTATGTCGGACTCGAACCGACTAAAACGCACGCCGTCTATGGGCCGTCAGTTGCCGGAGGTGAGATTGTCACAGCCATATCCCTCGCACCCCGGCCGGCCCAGGGCCATATCTCTCGATCTGGCCCGCTTCCGGTGTGGGGACCACAGAGTCCCCAACTCGCCCCCGGGTATGGGGAGGCACGGAATGCGCGCCGCCGCCGCGGCCTGCTTCTGCTAGGGTGACAGGCGGCTCCACCCGTCACCCCCAGGTTCGCCCCCATGGCTCTACCCATGGCACTACTAGTGGTTCGGCTCGGCTCCCCACGCCTGCGCTCGGGACCAGCCCGTCCTTTGTCTGGTCTCCACTGTGCCCTCTGGTAGTCAGAAGGACATATGGGAAGCCTCCGAACAGCCCTCTACAGGGCCGCTCCCGTTGCGGCCGATATTCGCCATAGGTTGCCCAGGGCGTCCATTACATGGAGGTTCCGGACCGCGCATTCGGATCCCGTTCCCGTTGCATCTTCTGTTCAGCTGACCCCCTATGTCTTTGCTCATGACATACTTCGAACCCCCGTTGCACTTTAACACATACGGCCATACCCGTATAAATAGTTCTCAAATAACATTTATATTTATATATTTATCTATATTTATACATAATATATTACGAGTATACATATATACTAGCCTTCCGCCCGCGGCTTCGCCCGCATGCATCTCGGTTAACGCGACCTTTGCTCATATCTTCGGTTCTACTCAACCGATTGTGTTCAAACAAACGTAAGATTTTAAGTCTGAGTAAGCCCTTTCTAACAAAAAAAACCGCATCAAAATCCGTCCAGTAGTTTTTGCGTCCATCGCGAACAAATAGACAAACAAACAGGAAATTAAAAAAAAATATTTTCGTGTTCAGTAACGTTAACATAACATAACCCAAGTGTTTTTTTTTTAAATATCTCCAATGTACAGACACGACCACTTTACAATTATATCATAGTAGGTAATAATAGATATAGACTTTTGAATAGAACGTCCGATTTCAATAATTCAAAAAGTAATGGAGTATTGAAACAATCTTGTATACGGAATGATTTATTTAGATAAGAATTAATATAAAGGTCCATGGAATACCATGATCTGACTTTAATCGGCATTTCTACATGAATTTATTTCGTCGCGAAAAAAAATTAAATTACGGTAACTCTGAAGTGGGTGGGTGCTAGCACCTCTGCCTACCCCTTCGGGGATATAGGCGTGAGTTTATGTTATGTTTATGTTAACTCTGAAGTTGAAGGTGTTGAAGTTGAAGTAATCGTATATGTAGTTTGAATGGATTTATATAATTTATTTATATAATGCAAAATATATCTAACGTATAACGTATAACAATACAGTATTATTCCTTATCCAATTAAGGATAAGGAAAATACTGTATTGTTAAAAATAGCTTCGAAAATGACATTATTATTTTCTTGTAATTTGTAAAAGATAAAAATGGTTGCTGTGGGTTTTCCTTAGAAGATAGAAATATGCTATCGTGGACTTTTAGATCTCATTTTTAAGTTATAGACCACTAGCTGTTGCCCGCGACTTCGCCCGCGTGGAATTCTGATCCCGTTCATCGCTGATATATAGCCTATATGTTAATCCAGGGTATAACCTATATACATACCAAATTTCAACCAAATCGGTCCAGCCGTTTATGCGTGAAAGAGTAACAAACATCCACACATCCACACATCCACACATCCACACATCCATTCTCACAAACTTTCACATTTATAATATTAGTAGGATAGGTATATTGCCGCAGTACATTATTTGTTCTATAATCAATAGTATTCGCAGCGCACGCGATGTAAGTAATGTTTTAGGTCATTTTTTTACAGCTCGGATTACATTATTGCAGTTTTAGGAAGAATCACTATTTTTTTGAAAATATTATATACCTAGCCTATATTAGTCAGTGATAATGCAGCTTTCTAAAGGTAAAATAATTTTTGGAATCGGTCCAAGCTCTTTACTATATTAGTATACTCGTAGATGTATGGAAATCTGCCGAATTTGTTGACATTTATGATCACTGCTCCGTTCCCTTTTGTAGTAGCGTGATGTTATGTAGCCTATAACCTTCATCAATAAATGGACTATTCAACAGAAAAAGAATTTATCAATTCGAATCGGTAGTTCCTGAGAGTAGCGCTTCAAACAAACAAACTCTTCAGTTTTATAATATTAGTAGGTACAGATGAACTACTACTATGTTCATAACTTTAGCACCAGTCATAATATGACCATGATGTCATATCGTCGTGATAATATTTGTAGAGTAACTAGCTGTTGCCCGCGGCTCCACACGCGTGGAATTCTGATCCCGTTCATCGCTGATTATAATGTAGCCTGTGTTATTCTGATGTATAAGCTATATTATTGTAAAGTTGCATTAAAATCCATTTTGTAGTTTTTACGTGAAAGAGTAACAACCATCCATACATCTATTCATACTTACAAACTTTCGCGTTTATAATATTAGTAGGATAATCCTTTGCGAAAGTTTGTAAGTATGAATAGATGTATGGATGGTTGTTACTGTAGGATATATACGGGAAGTAACGCAATCATGTTATAGGTTGTACAGATATATATTATTATCGGACGTTTTGATCAGTCACCAAAAATCACCTAAAATGTACCTTAGAGTTCTTGTTCACATGTAATATACTTACCTTATAAAACTTACATGCATGAAACTTAGCGAGCTGTAATTTTGTGGTCTATTTACAGACTCACAATGTTTTGCGTAGATGTAAGCAGTTCGTTTCAAAGCTTGTTTGTATATTACTCTTTTGGGAAAGATTCATTTCAATGAAACGCTTTCATAGGTAAATTTTTAATTTCATGAGGGCGCTATCTGAAGAAGCGTAAATAATGTAATGAATTCCTAATCTTGTAGAGACGACTATCTAGAACTACAAGATTTTGTCGCAAGTGTTACAACCTCTTATAAAAATTTTAAATCTTGTATAGGAGTACCGTAAGATTTTCAAAAAAAATTACAGATACTGTAACATTAGTAATTTGGGTTATTATGGAATAATCCTACGCAGTACAGTTAGACTATTTATGCTTTTACTTTAAACCAAATCTACAAAAAAAATATTAGTTACCTATGAAGGCAAGACAAAGTTTGTGAAATTCCATAAAAAATTATAAATTCTATCTTACCCATAATCTTGTCGTTGAGGTTTGATCAATTTGCATCACAAAGTCACAAGTACTTGCCGTAAATTCTCAAGATGTTCTCAAAAAAGTGATGGTACAGTGGAATGTTCGTCTGCCTTACAAGTCTTAGAACTTCAAAGTAATGTTTTTTATGGACGCTCATAAAATAATGAGGAGGATGTACAGCATGTTAGAGTAATATTCAAATCGATCAGTAAAATATCTCACTATACGTTGCACTACATAATGGGATATCATATACCTACTTACCATACTAGTTGTTGCCGACATCTCTGCCCGGACTTAATATTAAAAAAAATCGTTATTTTCCAATTTACATCGGTAAAGTCGTTCTCAAATTACGGCAACGTGATCTAGGGAAACAAAGCAAGGATTCATTTGTATTTACCTACTTTTAAAGCTATGATTGCTTTATATTAATTATGTTATTGCAATCCACTAACTGACATTATACCTCTCCCAATCACCTAATACTATTTCAATCTACAGATACCTGAATTTATATAGACACAGTTTATATAACTTGATAAGGAGTTAAAGGTATGTCTGAGCGCGCGAGCATCGCTGGGTGCAATTGTTGGTGTCGCCTAGCGAGGAACGACAAGAAGTCGCCGCCAGGACGCTGGCACGCGCATTCTTCCCCACTCCAGAATACCAACGGCGTAATATTATGTGTGATCCCGGCTTCTATTGTGCCATATATATCCACGGTCCGCCCTCCATTGACATCTTATTCCGTCCTCGAAAGTCCGATCACGTTTCCGTGCGAATTATTCAATAGTAAAATTCGTCTTCAGATATTTAACCTATTTAAGTTTTGTTAGATAACTACATTTTATGTTACAAAATAGGACCTCTATTTTTGTATTTGTAGAACTTTGACTGAAAATAGGTGCTACGGGCTACGCCGTAGACCTCCGTAGCAAAACAAATTTTGAAAAGCTTTTGCAATTTACTGTCATAAATTGATATCTATTGTATTCGTAGATCTTACATAGCTCTGTTATACAATAATTTCAATGACAAATTCTTCCTGCCATATTGCTCAGCAGAAGTTCAAGTGAATTTATGGCACCTTCAGCAACGTAGTCTCATTTACGTCCTAACGAGCCTGCATCTTGTAGGTATATACATAGTATTACATGATGCTGATCGACACTAAACAATTTAAACGCTCCTTCCATAATCGAATCGCGACCCCAGCTCCTCGGAGACCGCATTCCGACACAATTATTGAACATAAATTCGGTTACGTCGGTGATGCTTTTATTTTGTTAAGTTGGTGTACGCAGATAGGCTAACCTAACCTGTACTGTTTGGGCAAATATTCAGGGGGAAAAATTGGTAAGATGCCTAATCTAGATATAATTTATTCTAAGCGATTGAGCGTGAAAACTTTTCAAAGTTTAAGATTACGATTACATATTTGCACAGAAAAAGTGTTTCACGCGGGCGCTCCGCGGGCAACAGTTCGAAATAAGTAGGTATACATATTATCTCATATATAAAACTCTTAGTCCACTCCTGACTGACTGACTGACTGACTCACTTAGAGACAACGCACAGCCTAAACCGCTGGTCCTAGAGACTTGAAATTTATAGAGAGTGTATGTTTTGATGCGTGGAGGTGTACTAAGAAACGATTTTTCGAAATTCAGACCCTAAATGCCTAAAAAGTGCCAAAAACGTACTTTCTTATAACTCAAGAATGGCTGAACAGATTTTCATGATCTTTGGTTTATTGAATTTGGCTTTGTCGCCGAATAGCAATTATCACAATTAAAATGTGGCAAATTCACGAAATAATGTAATATTAAAGAAAATACGAAATATTATGGCGCTAATATCGCTAGCAAAATTGTTACCATGACAACGGAACTAAAGTGATGGTGTCAACGCTAAGTCACATTTTGATCTGTCAAATGATAATATTTATAAAAATGTCACTCTCTGTCACGTATAATATGCAAGAATGTGAAAAATATTGTGTAAGAGTTATGTACTGCAGTTTCTTTATTTAATTGATTGGAAATAGAAAAAAAACATATGATAGCAGCGATGATAGCTATCTAGAGCTATATAAAAGAAAAGTAATACAGCACATTATCATCCAGATCAATCCTCATTTACAAGCTCTCAAACAGTAAGGTATGTGAATTTAAATCTATTGACGCCGCCGATATAACACAAGGGGCGGCTTCATAGCTAGAAACAAAATAACAATTTATATCAATGGCTAGAAACGTTTCACCAAATAGACGAACGCCTGGCTTCTAGAAAACTTCACTTTCTTTCTTGATGAGAACTAAGGCAACAATAATAGAGATGGCAGAACACAATTCAATAACTTCCACTTATCAGCTGTGCGCTCAATTACTCAAGCACAGAGCACTTCTGATTAAGATGACAAAGAATATAATACAAAATGTTTATTGTCTTAATATTATTTTTAGATAATTATAAAAAAATTAAACCACCACAAATTTCAAGTATGTTGTTTTATTTGTATTCATTTTTGACGTATCACATAGTAATTTATGTATCCTCAGCATTTACCAACGCATTGGAGGACGTCTTCAAGACGCTGGAGTAGTTACATCTCGCACCTTCGGTTCGCCGATGACATCATCATAGTTGCGGAGTCGCTAGAACAACGGGGCGAAATGCTGTACAGCCTGAATGGAGCTTCTCGACAAGTCAGCCTCGGTGTAAACTTGGATAAAACCAAGATTATGTTCAACGAACATGTTGTACTGAGACCGATTGCCATCGAAGGAGCGACACTCGAAGTTGTTCAAAAATATTATCTACCTGGGGCAGGTTATCCAGCTCGGTAAAACCAACTTCGAGAAAGAAATAGCCAGAAGAATTCAACTGGGGTGGGCAGCATTTGGCAAACTACTTCGGGTCTTCTCCTCCCCCCTGCCGCAATGCCTCAAAACAAAGGTTTTCGACCAGTGCGTCCTGCCTGTTATGTTACCTATGACCTACGGTGACGAAACGTGGCCACTGAAGGTGGGGTAGTCCGTGACCTAAAAGTCGTGCAGCGGGCTATGTAGCGAGCTATGCTTGGAGTTTCTTTGAAGGATAGAATTCGAAACGAGGTCATCCGACATAGAACCAAAGTTACCGACATAGCTAACGAAGATCCAACTTTCTGTTTTGGAAATTAGTTTCGAAAACAGAATTATTATTCTTTCTTGGAAACCAGGTTCGTTAAAAGAAAAATAAATCTGCTATGGAAACCGGTTTACAAACCTTCGTTTCCAATCTGGCCGTAGGGTTGCAGAATAAGCAAGCTAAAGTGGCAGTGGGCTGGCCACATCTGCCGAAGGACTGATGGCCGTTAGAGCAGACGAGTCCTAGAGTGGATACCGTGAGAAGGAATACGGAAGGTGGGACACCTCCTAGCCAGCTGGACCGACGATCTGCGAAAGGTGGCTGGGACGTACTGGATGCGGAAGGCAGAGGATCGGCAAACGTGGCGCATATTAGGAGAGGCCTATGTCCAGCAGTTGACTGCAATAGGCCAATTGATGATTTTTTGTATCCTTAGCATACAACAGCAACCTTCATAGTTATGGTATACTGATGATATCGCAATGGTTGACAGGGCTCTTAAAAGCAGGTGGAATCTCAGTTCTAAAAGAGCTTAAGAACCTCTTTGATTCCGTCATCCAGCAGAACTTAACATGGAACTGTAGTGCGGTGGTACTGTTCTCCAAAAATGGCTATAAGGTCTTACTAAAGAATTATAAGACTCCTGAGTCATATCTCTATAGAAGTTTTGTTCTTGAGAATCGTCTTGAATAGTTGTGAATTCCAGCCACTGGAGCAAGCCGGGTTTTAAAAGGGTTATAGTGTTTCAGCCAATACTATTGAGCAGATTATTCAAAAGACCTGAGAGTATAATCAGCCGCTATGTATGGCATTTGTAGATTACGAGAAGCCTTCTGACATCATCTAGACCTGGGCATTTCTGGATTGTCTACGACAGTGTCGTGCTGATACGATATTTTCATTGCTGAGATGGTAATTTTAGATTAGAAGACGAAACCCAGAAAGAGATATAGGTACGTCGAAGGGTCGACAAGGGTTGGGCAACATTGGGAAAATTCGTCGAGGTTTCTACTCCACTGTTATGACTCATGGGGCCCAAATGTGCAAACTGACAGCATATGTCCCCAACATACGGTGGAGGATCGAGTGCTATGGCATACTTTGGGTGAGGCCTCAGTCCAACAGTGGACTGAAATAGGCTATTGATTGATTGATTGATAAGAACGAAATGTTAGGCAATAGTAATTTTTTCTTACCAGTCTTTTTCTAGCAATTTACTAGCTATTGGTATAAAGATACTAATAGTATTTTTATTTTGTTGTAATATTCTAAAAATCTACCACTTTTTTTTGTAAGACAAGGCCGATGTTTCTTACAGTTTTCATTTAATATTTTGAAAAAAAAAAACAATACTGAGAGAGCGAAATAAGGTGTCGAAAGTTTATACAACAATTACTATTAGAACTATCGGGATACTTATGTTTATACAACAAGTCCGTCAGTTTAGAAAAAAATACTATTGGTGATGGTAGTCGACATCCACGCAGGCGGAGCTGCGGGCGAAAAGCTAGTATATTATAAAATTACAAGGAGCCGTCACATACAAAGAAAAGTAATATTGAACAATTTGCTGTAACTTTTTCATGCAGTAACCAAAGCGATCAATAAAGTGAAGTTCGCTCATTATGAGGTCAGTACTTTATAATTTATTCAGTAGGTACCTGTGCAATTACCGTGCCACCTGCATCACAGGTTTTTATGATACTGTCAACGTTTAGTTTAAAAAACACACAGCGTAGGTGTTTTTTAAACTGTACCTACTCTATTCGGCGTAAACAATCTTGATGTGTCTATTTTTAATGTGTTTTATTTTAATACTCAGTTTAGGTATAAATATTATTCTGTTTAGAAACTTTTTTTAAAAAGTAAACACCGAAATGGAATACATAGCCTAGTTTATTTATACTAGCTGACCCCGCGAACTTCGTACCGCCTTTTATAATTTTTCTCGCCGTAAGAACCATCCTCGTACTTCAGGGAATATTCTAAAAAGAGAATTAGCGAAATCGGTTCAGCCGTTCTCAAGATTTGCGCTTAGCAACACATTTAGGGATTCATTTTTATATTATAGACTAGCTGACCCCGCGAACTTCGTACCGCTTAACAGTCGATTCTTTTTTTTTTCTCCGTAAGAACCATCCTCGTACTTCAGGGAATATTCTAAAAAAAGAATTAGCGAAATCGGTTCAGCCGTTCTCGAGATTTGCGCTTAGCAACACATTTACTATAGGGATTCATTTTTATATTATAGATGTGGTTTTATGAAAAGTCGCTACAAGATTGTTTACTTTTAGTTAAGTACTTACCTAACCCAATGGAGTAGGTATAAATATCAATTATACAAGTAATAATAATGTAAATTATCTTGCAACCCGTGACGTAATAAAATCTACAATACATTGAGTGCTCTATATTAACATAATATGGCTTCCGTACATAGATTGGCAAGAACCGCATCGATCGTTTAGAGTACCGTGATCCATTACATCAGTGTGACGTGGATCGCATCAGTACCTAAACGTTTATTGCACTCAAATTATGTACCGGTTATTTATATTACATTAGAAATATTCAAAAGTTTATGTAATTTTGTATTAATTGTCAAGCAGTAGACTGCGATAGGCTATAATGATTTAATGAAAAATCCAATTTCATCCCGTTAGCCTGTCTGTGATATCGTCCTCATGGTCTCCATATTTCCATTAAGACATTCGAAGAGAAATAACAAAGTGTTCCTTTTCTTAGGGAAATGCTCTAACAAAAGAAAATATCTGAACGATTGAAACTCTTTCAGCAATATTACATCTACCGAAAACTCGCAGCGTCCTATCGACTACTAATTGCTAAAAAAAATATTTCATTCAACGTCATATATAATGTCAAAAGTATAAAACAAGTAGGCACTTTTGGTTAAGGCAGGTTAAAAAAAATCTTTGCTCCAAATAAATCTAATTCATTTAGACGTCTTTGCATAATTGAATAACAAACATTAAAATGTAAACTTTCATACTAATAATATACATAAACATAAACATAATTGTATTAGAAATCAGAACTAATATCACGATATCTCAAAGAAGACGTTTAATAAATATCGAGAAAATAAAAGGTGAACTCGTTGTGGAAGAGAAAATAGACTCGTTGAAATCTAATTTCGCGTAACCATAACGGGCAGGCACTCGAGTCCGATGAGCCATCCGCGACAGACGCCCAACTCATATCAATTTCTTAATTGAAATGCGGCTTCTTCGCTCGAACGCTTCTTCTTAAAACCTCATTGCCTCCACAGTACCGCGATGGAGCACAGCCATCTACCCGAGCATTTTTCATGACATAACTAAGCATAGCTGACTATAAAGAAATTCTGCGAACTTTTCACTTCCCAGAATTCTTGCTGCTGTCAATCGACGCGAATATTGCTTTAACAAATTCCTAAAGCGTTCGTGTTTAAATATAGATTCGGTATTTTATTTTTATAATTTACTAGCTGACCCGGCGAACTTCGTACCGCCATATTTTCCGCCCGCGTGGTATTCATCCCCATTTATTAGTGTTTCTCTACAATAATATGTATGTATTAAACATATAAACCTTCCTCTTGAATCACTCTATCTATTTAAAAAACCGCTTCAAAATCAGATGCGTAGTTTTGAAGATTTAAGCATAGGTACATAGGGACGGACAGACAGCGACAGCGACTTTGTTTTATAATATGTAGTGATTTTCGATAGATAACAATTACTACTCATACTCGTATATCGATATTTGTTAGGTAGTACGTGAAAATTACCCTGCCCAAATACTGCAGATACTTTTTGTATGCAACATTTATAATAGTGTTGTATTGTACGCTGTTTAGGAAAAGTTACGTTATACGCAAAGTACTGTAATCCGATAAATAAGTACCTATATCAATAAATAAAATATACAATAAATATTCTAGTCTACCTAGAATGTCCTAGGTAGACTTTAACTTTTATTTAACACAAGGTTATCTACGCCCATAGTTAGCATCTTAGAGTATAGTAAGATAGATACTCTAAGGTTAGCGTAGATTTAAAAGTTGTATTATAGATTCTAGATGCATTTTTTTAGTAGGTACTTGGATACATTTTATTTAGAAAATACATACCTACATAGGAACATGCCGGTTTACCCTGAGCGGGAATCAAACCCGCAATCTCCGACTGTGCAATAGAACTGATAATTTTGGATTCACGCCTCATTCCTCATTTTTAGGGTTCCGTAGCCAAATGGCAAAAAACGGAACCCTTATAGATTCGTCATGTCTGTCCGTCTGTCCGTCCGTATGTCACAGCCACTTTTCTCCTAAACTATAAGGCCTATGCTCTTGAAACTGGGTAAGTAGATGTATTCCGTGGACCGCATGAAGAATTTCACACAAAAATAGAAAAAAAGCATTAAATTTTGGGGGTCCCCATACTTCATCAAACCCATACGTGTGAGGTAACTATAGATAGGTCTTTAAAAATGCTATTGAGGTTTCTAACATGATTTTTTTCTAAATTGAATAGTTTGTGCGAGAGACACTTCCAAAGTGGAAAAATGTGCCCCCCCCCCCTCCCTCTAACTTCTAAAATAAGAGAATGATAAATCTAAAAAATATATATGATATACATTACCGTACAAACTACCACCGAAAATTGGTTTGAACGAGATCCAGTAAGTACCTAGTTCTTTTTTAATCCGTCATATACCGCAATTTTCGCCTTTGCTACTACGGAACTCTTCATGGGCGAGTCGGACTCGCCCATGAAGGGCTCTAACTTCTAAAATAAGAGAATGATAAATCTAAAAAATATATATGATATACATTACCATACAAACTACCACCGAAAATTGGTTTGAACGAGATCCAATAAGTACCTAGCTCGCCTTTGCTGCTACGGAACCCTTCATGGGCGAGTCCGACTCGCACTTGACCGAGTTTTTTCACTAATCAGACACATTGATTTCTTTCATAAGTAAGTATATAGTTATTTGGGGTCTGGATGAATATAATGTTTTTAGAAATAGTTGATTATAGAATATACTTCATCCATAATAATTTTGAGATTATGTATTTTCGAAATTAACACGAAATGTAATGAAAATAATTAATTACAAACATAACTTTAATAAACGTAACAAAAACAGTAAGTAGATACCTACAGTGATTTCCACTTACGCCTAGTGAAAACCAAGTTTAAATTATAATATATTTTTATAGAGCGTATTTTTTTAGATTTCGGTAGGAATAGTATACACACTTTTTTTATGGTAACATTTGAATATACAGGGCGTCCCACGGCGATGCCACATGGAGGGAAAGTACCTTAAATCCTTAAGTTAGCTCATTTTACTTAAAGGAGACATCATTTTATTTTCAAAAACAAACAAAACTGCATTCAAAGATTTTTAAAAATTCGCTTGCCTCACCCGGTAATCGAACCGATTAAAATCCGAAAAAGTAACATCCTGTATTTTTATAGCATCAATCGATAGTGTCAATCATAAGGATCAAATCTCTCTAAGAAACATGGTAAATTAAATGAAAGAAAGTTCACAAAATCTTCACTACATATTATAAAACAAAGTCGCTGTCGCTGTCTGTCCGTCCCTATGTATGCTTAAATCTTCAAAACTACGCAACGGATTTTGATGCAGTTTTTTTAATAGATAGAGTGATTCAAGAGGAAGGTTTATATGTATAATACATGCATAATATTGTAGAGAAACACTGATAAATTTAGAAATAATACCACGCGGGCGGAAAATATGGCGATACGAAGTTCGCCGGGTCAGCTAGTAACTTATAAATTCAATGCGAACAGACACAGCATATTTATTTAAGGAACATCAGATACGGTATCTTATAGGGTATCAACATCAACACTAGAGATATCTTTGATGAAATTTATTTAGTAAAATTAGTAATAATGCATGAACTTTATTACCTGTTTAGAATGTAACTTTATTGGGTAACTACATGAGGTATGTAGGTAGGGTAGGTAGTCATTTTTGTGTGTGTGATTAGAAACCTGCACGCGGTGTACCCTGCGCAACGAAGATGGCGAGAGAATTGCCCTGTTGGATCAACTTATAACCTGTTAATTGAGACGGCGTGCGGTTTTAGTCGGTTTGAGTTCGACATACCTACCTAAAAACTACTGCTGACCAGCAGCGGTCTCCGCACGAAAAAGTAATTTAAATATGGAATTTTATTGTTAATATGGTATCAGATGAACTTTGAGTTAAAGTGTTTTATTTTGCCAAATTGAATTTATAATTTTAGGTTTCAAGGACTTCCATTCATTTAATTTACTATGTTACTTAGAGAGATTTGATCCTTATGATTGACACTATCGATGTTACTTTTTCGGATTTTAGTCGGTTCGATTACCGGGTGTGGCAAGCGAATTTAAAAAAATCTTTGAATGCAGTTTAGTTTCTTTTTAAAAATAAAATGATGTCTCCTTTAAGTAAAATGAGCTAACTTAAGGATTTAAGGTACTTTCCCTCCATGTGGCATCGCCGTGGGACGCCCTGTATATACACACTATAGGTATTATAATAATTATTATTCAAATTGTTCTACTCTTAGAGTGTACAAGGTTCTACTACATATCTACTACATATTACCGACTTTGCAGTTACACTAGTGGAAGTTAGGTATTGTTATGAGGCAGGAATATCAACTTCTAATGTCTTAGTAGAGCCCTCTACGACAACAGTTGGTCCACTTATTGAATACGGGCCTTCGTTGCATTTTGGGCCTTCACAAGAAAAGTTGTCGAACTCGCAGTATTCTCCCATCACCGTCTGTGGAAAGAGCGCATTCAAATGTAAATACATACTTAATACCTATTAATTTATAAAACCGATCAAGTCCGACTCGCACTTGACCGGATTTTTTTAATTGTCATGTGTTCTAGAACCGATAGGTAGATACCGATACCGAAAACCAAATTTTTAAAATTCTTGCCTGTTTGATTTTGATGCTATTCATTTTCGATGCTTTCGATTTTCGAGCATCACTTGAAGACCGCTAAATAAGTTCAGCTGAAATTTTGCACACACATCATCATCATCATCCTCAGAGCTATGTCTCAGCTACGTCCAAATGATGTATTTAGGAACACGTGTCCGCCTATTGATTTTCATTGATATATGTCGACTTTTCTGGTTGTGACTGCCGTTTAAACCCCCAACGCCGAAAGGAAAGCCTCCGCCAAAGCCTCGTTCGTTGTTTAGAAGGTGCACAGACTATAAGCTGAGGTTGGTATCGTCTTCGTCATCAAATTGATAGAGCCCTGTACAATGCACATGTACACCCACTATCATAAGTAGATACTTTCATGTGTGGGGGCAAGATTGGGACACCACGGTTCCCACATCTGAGATGGCCCTAGGTCGGCTGAGGTAACAGGGAAATGCCTTATTTGGCCACCTTACACCCCGGCATTTTAGACTCGAGACCGCGTGCTGTTTCAGTCGGTTCAAGTCTGCCTCGCCCACCGGCGGATGTTATTGTTTGAAATTTTCGCACGAGGATAAAATTACTTTCATGTCTCTTTATTATTATTCCTTTCTACATAAATTTCTTACCTTAGTCGGTTCATTAGGATCAGGAAGACGGTTACATATACACTGGCCGCATACACAGGCACCCCGACCAGAGCACTTAGGTCCTGTCGTCACTCCTGGAGGATAACAGTTCTTAGGCAACTCCTCGCGAACGCACGAGCATTCAGCATTTTCCCTTATGCTTACTGTAATAGGAGATATCTACATTTAACACATAAACCAATGATAATTGAGTGATCAAGTTGATGTGCCCTGCGAATGCGGACACCTACAATTTACCTAGCCGTTCTTTAAAAAGTCCTCATTCTGGTCCACAGAAGTCCTCCTAGGTCCACCCTTACCAGATTACCCATTCATCTGCTTTCATTCATCCTCTCGAGTTAGGTTACGTTACATAATATTTAAATTGTATTATTGTCAGAACTAAATGTGTGTATGTATACCAAATATTAGAATAGTCAGTCAACAGGAAGGGGAAACCAAGGCCTTTGTTGCAAGATCATTGTAAGTACCTACTTTGTTCGTCAAGCAAGATTATAGATGTAAGGCCTTACATCTATAGTCAAGATTACTCAAGATCGATCTGATGCTGACTGTACCTACCTACCTACCTACAAGTCCATTTATGCATCCCTTTCTCTATCGATGTTCTACCACAAGTAAACGGCATTTCTCTCTATCACACTGTTCCTCACTTATTAGGTAGGTACCCTATATAAATGTTAAGTACCTAGATGAACTATTATTTAAGAATTCTATACTTACAGCCATAATCAATGTGATCAATGGTGTTATTGGAACAAAAGCCATCATTTTCCAACTGTTTCGAAAAACATGCATTTTTTGTTGGACACCAGGAGCAATGGGATAATCTTAAACACTCTATACATATTCTTTTCACAGTACACACATAATGGTGGTCCATAATAAACTTTCCTTTTTTAGGCAGTCCGCTTGTTACCACAATAAAAAGACAGGATAGAAAAATCGTGTTAAAAAGTTTTGCCATTGTAATATCTAATTATAATACTTAAATAAGTCAATATACTTAAAACAATAACAGATACGATAGTTCCGCGGAGGCGTTAACTTTAAATAGATCATGAAGTCTTGAATGAAATACCTACCGCGATAACTTCCTAGCCATGACATGTATTACGCATTTACATCATTTTAGATAACCTTTAGTAGCAGTAAATAAATAATGTACCAGTTTTACATCGACGCAAATATGGATCAAAGCAAGAGCATCAGATACTTAGGCATCGAGCAATTTAGGTAATTCGCTCAAAAGGGCTTATTTATAAAGGAACTCCTCCTGAACCGGTTCGCTTTCGGCACCGATGCTCTAGTCGAATTTCTGTGAAGTGACTTCATCCAGAAGGAACAAAGAGCTAATTGGACACCTAGGCCATTCATTAAACGCCGGCCGCATCCAGTCAAATGCCTAGGCCGATAAGTAATGGGGTTGGCCGGTGAAAGCTAAAAGCAGATGGCGCCAGCATAGCTTGTTCCCAAAACATTGCATTTTTGTATGGATAATTTCAGAAAATAATTCCAAACTTATTATTTCATATTCACTTTCAACAAAGTGTTTATAACATTTTGTTGAAAGTGATTATGAATTAATAAGTAAATACACAGGTAAGCTACTTATGAATAAATCTTTGACTACCTATTATCTTTTCAATAATTCTTAGCGTAGCAAGGTGTATTGTCAACCACATTTCGCCTGATATCCTAAGTCCTATGTAAGGGGGCGAGGATATACCACATAACCTTGTAGGTAATTTTGGTAATAATTAATAATTGGCGACGGATGGCTTTTAACCAAAGCTTTCGTATTTTTATATTCTTCGACATTTGGTGCGTGTCGACTTCAGAGCATTTAGAAACAATACAGCGCGTCATTGTAGCCAGGGCTTCCTAACGTTACCAGTTAACATAAAATTAACGGTTAATTAACGTTAAATTTGAATTGATACCCAGCTAACGTTTACCAATATATAACATTACCAGCTAACGTTTATTATTTTAACGTTATGTAACTAACGTTAGTTGAATTGTGAATTTTAACGGTAGGGGCGACGTTTCCATTCCGCGTACTATGTTATAATGTATGGAGCGCGCTCGCGCCTTTAGGTAAATTGGCTGTTGCCATTCCGTCCACCTCGACGACCACAACATTTGTAGCTCTTTGGAATTATTTTCTGAAATCTATACTATTATATAATTGTAAAGTGGTCGTGTCTGTACATTGGAGATATTTAAAAAAAAAATACTTGGGTTATGTTATGTTAACGATACTGAACACGAAAATATTTATTTTGAATTTCCTGTCTGTTTGTCTGTTTGTCCGCGATGGACGCAAAAACTACTGAACGGATTTTGATGCGGTTTTTTTTGTTAGAAAGGGCTTGCTCAGACTTAAAATCTTACGTTTGTTTGATCGCAATCGGTTGGGTAGAACCGAAGATATGAGCAAAGGTCGCGATAACCGAGATGCACGCGGGCGGAGCCGCGGGCGGAAGGCTAGTTATTCATACGAAAATGCAATGTTTTGGGAACAAGCTATACTAGCGCCACTTTGACAGTTGCCAACCTCTAAAGTGGGTGACGTAGACGTACGTACTTTAAGCTCGCGGTTTTTAAGTTCGCGAACTTAGGCCAGCGCCAGACGCTCCAACCCGACCATCCGACCGTCCAATCGGCAGCCAGTATTGATGTATTAATTATTATTATTACATTAATACTGGTGTTGATTGGATGGTCGGATGGTCGGGTTGGAGCGTCTGGCGCTGGCCTTACTCGGCTCGCCGTCGGTGACAGACGGCAAGCTTGCTCACACTGTATTGCTGTATTGCAATATCGTCGAGAGAAGAGGCTTTGTGCTATCTAGGAATTCTATCATGTCATATTTTTCCAAGAGCTTGCTAAAACACCGGTGTTTTTCACCGGTTCAAGAAATTCCGCACCGGTGCAAACCTCTAGTTACGAGCAAAATTTCAAAATTGCTAGATCGCCGACGAGCTTACTCGCCGGTTTTAAAGTACGCGAACTTATGGTGACAGACGTGCGAGTAAGGTCGCCGAGCCATAAGTCCGCGTACATACTCGCCCGTCTATCATCCACTTAAAAGTCTATGTGCCAACCCCATTGAACTAGAAATTTTGACAGTGACTGACCACTGACACTGGAGTTTTGCCGCCAAAGCGAGAATGAACGATCACGGTGCTATTTTATTTTCCAAAATTAGTATGAGTTCGAGTTTTTATGTGCAAAAATGGTGGATTTTTAGACATAACGTCTTGGAAAACGCGCACAAGAGTAGGAAAGTGAAATATTACAGTGGACAGTGACTTCATGTGTTGGTTTCAAATCTTCGTAGAAGCCTTTAGTAAAGTTTCCACCCTTAGAGTATCTATCTTACTAGACTAGATACTCTAAGTTTCCACCACTTTACTGAGGCAGCAATCATCATCATCTTCATCATCATCGTCATCAACTCACCATCATCATCAACATCATCCTCATCCTCATCCAAATAATGATAATAAAATATCAAAAAATTAAGACATGGCTCAAAGGTCTTTTAAACCAAGCCAAAATCATTCCAAAAAATAAAAAAATCACTGACACTATTTTGACATTTTTGACAAGAGACCCGACACCCGAGTCCCCGCATAGAGTAAAGTAATACTGAGTCCCCGTTCCTGGGACTGTAATATTTTGAGGTTAAAATTAAATTATATACAAAACAGAATAAAAGGTAAAGGTAACAATTCGACCATTTTCAATACCTGGCCATGTAATAGACGCTCTGCGCAGTCTTCCAAAATGGAGAATTATACTAAAGGAAAAAATGTTGAAGAAGAACTCGACCGTAACAAAATACCTATAAAAGATTTACCTGAAAACTTCCTTTGGATGCAAGTGAGTTACTTGGTATTTTACTGTAAATTCTTGTGTAGTACAATTATTATTAATAACATTTTTATTTCACTGTTATGTTTAAATGACCTGTTGCCCGTGGCTATCCCCACATTAAATACTGATCCTGTAGCCACGACCCACACCCAACCCACAGGAACGTGGCCTATTTCGTATAATCAATAGTTTGCTTTGTGTTAATTAAGTGTCAGCTCGGATAAGAACATATGGATGGCATAAAAACTGATTCTATGACCACTCACTTATTCCAGCCTGACACTGCCATATCCAGATCCGTGTGGTAGTTTTTGCATGTCTTTCATTCTTTGTATTGTTGCAACAAACATACATCCTTCACAAACTTTCATATTTATAATATAAGTATGATATCTCAATTATTATGAGGTATCAGTTGCTTAGTGGTTAAGGTGTAGGCCTTATGATCAAGAGACCCCTGGATTGAATCCTAGCCCATCACACTACTGATGTGAACCCACTCTTAACACATAATTTAGCTTAGCTGGCCCCTCCAGCTCTGGAGAGGGAATATTAGTATTTAATTTGGGTCTGAATATTCTCTAAAAATGTATGTTATTGTTAAGTATACAAACTTTCATTATAGGTAAAAGGTGGAAGTAAAATGTCAAACTTGCTGTCGCATGCAGCAGGTATTGTTGAAGATAAATCTTCCACAGCAATAGTATGGACTGGTGCTGGTGTTGCTATTCCCAAAGCTATATCTTGTGCAGAAATACTGAAGAAGCAATTTTCCATACCGCATCAAGTGACTAAACTCACCTACAAAACGTAAGCCCAGTGAAATGTAACCTGAAATTGCTTCAGACCTGTGCCTTGGCATAAATTTATATGCATAATTATTTCCTAAGAATTTGCATTTCAAAATAATTTTATTTTGCACTTTGTTCAATGTTTTTTTTTTTATTTATTTATATTATTATGCAATTCATTTCTTAAGTTGATTTTCATATTATTTTTGATACCCCTGAAACTGTTTGACTAATGAGCCTTTGTTTTTTCTTTCTATTACAGTGTGGAAGAGTATTGGGAGCCCAAAGTGGAAGGTTTAGAAACACTTGTTGTAAAAAGAAAAATACCCATCATACACATATTGCTTTCCCTTGATACTATTGCAGATACCTCCCAAATTGGGTTAGTATATTTTATATAATAATTATTCTAGTCATATCTTCTTCACACAAGTTACGAAGTACTACTTAGAGGGGACTGATTTATAATGGCATATATGGCAATTTATAAGACACTAGCTGTCCTGGCGAACTTCGTACCGCCATATTTTCCCGTTCCCGCTGCACCTATTTTCTCATCCTTTAAACCCTACCTGGACACCCACGAATATTTCAAGACTAAAATTAGCCAAATTGGTTCAGCCGATCTTGAGTTATAAACTAACCACGAAAAGTGGCATTGATTTTTATATATTAGATTAGAATTAGAATTAGATTTAGATTTAAAATTTAGTTTCAATTCCACTACACTCCCAAAAAATGTCAAAAATGATATTTTCGTAATACAATTTTTAAGAAAGAACACTGACATTGTGATCGTTTTTAACACTAGATGAGGCAAAATTAATTAACAAAATTATTATTACGAGGATTAGCCCACTTTTCATTGAAATCATGATCATCTTTGATATTTGACATTTGATTTAGATAGCCCAACAAATCGAAATTGAACCTTTATAAATTAGCAGAATAGGCCTTCTGAAAGTTGATTTTCATTAATAGCAATGTGTGACAGTTCCTGGTATTGAAAATTTCTGTAAGGTATACTGAACAGTCATCCATCAGGCAGACCAAATACATGCTGTTTTGGTAACCTCTGTCAAAATATATATGCATAAAAAAATCTCTAAATTACATAATGTGCTGGTGTTGATTTAGTTTCCATGCTAACATCAACAATCATTATTTGTATACATGAATAAAAATATTTGCATTGGTCTGGGTGTTTCTATGTATAATATGTATGTATTTACAAAAAAAAAGTATCTAAGTATGTATATCCGCATTCTAGATTCCATAACACAAGCTAATTAAGCTTACCATGGGTCTAGATAGCGTTGTGTAGAATGTTGTTGAATATTTATTTATTTATGATTTTAGAGTAAATTACATTAGTTTTTCATCAATTTGTATTGAGTGTGCAAATGTCTAATTTTGTATTTATTTCCAGGTACCAAACTCTAAAAGGGAAGAAATTTTGGCAAAAAGACCAAAACAGCAATTCAAAGCAGCATCAGTTTTATAAATCAAAGAAACCCTTTAAACATAAGAAAATATAAATATTAACTTTTCATACATTTGTTTTATTGTGCATATTGGTAATAAAGGTTGGAGATTACAAATTGAACTTACAATTTTTCTTAGAGCTATTTTATAAATAAACACTACTAAATATTATATGTAAAATATTAACACTGAATTTGAGAGCACTAGTACATCCTAAGGCATGATCTATTTTGTTAATACTAGGTTAAATGTTTTGTAAATAGAATTACAAGATTATCTTAACATCTAAACTACATTATCACGAAGAAATGCAAAACTAAACATCATACCAATGATCCCATTGGTATTGGTTCTGGTAGATTTGGCCCATGACAAAGTTCTATAGATAAATTTTCCTGGAAAAATTGATGTATAATTTTTTAATACTCAGACAATAATAAAAGTTATCAATTTCTTAATTAGGTCTGGCATTTTGATACTATAGTTGGTATTTGCATTTGCCATCATTATGTCATGTATCAAGACAATTTGTCAAGCATACCAAGTTCGCATACAATCAAACACCAAGAGTAAATTTTGTACAATTTGAAGAACATGATGTAAACTTGGCCAAATAGACAAATAAGGATATTTTATTCCTCTAATTTTTTAAACTCTGATGATTGATGATGATAAAGGTGTCTTCAATTTTGTTGGAAGTTTAAAAATAAACAAATTAAGAATTATTTCCTGTAATGGAAAAATTACATTGGTGCCTAAAAGTACACATGGAATTTCTTGATTAAAAAATAAGGGACTTTATTGGTACACTGTAACCACACCAGTTATAATCACAGTGATGAAATGTGAAAACACAAGTCACTAATAATTTGGCCAGCAATAATGAGCCAAATTATTTCTTTAAACCTCAGGCTTCCGATTCACCAATAGGAGTTTCATCATCAAGTTTAGGCAAAATCAAAATCTCCTTTGAAATTATTGAGTACTTTGTCACAAAGTAAGTAAATCTCTTGCAAAGATGAGTTTCTTTTTCAAAAGCATCAAATATTGCTCGATGGTGGAAATATGCATGAGAAAATATTCTATAAACCCTTCTGCACACTGAACCTAACTTTGCTACTGATGACTCCTTGATGCTTACCCTAAAAACAACAAAACATATTTTAATATATTCAAAAACAAATTCCGTTTACATAGCACACATTAATAAGAAGTGTTTTTTATACCTGCTTGGAAAATATTTATTACTGTTGAGCAAGCAAGCAGCTCCATCAAGTGTATGTCTAGTGTAATCAATAGCAGGACATTCTTTCGGTGTTTTATGGGCAGCACACAGAAATATCCATTGCTCAGTAGCAGTCATCTGTGTACAAGTTTCTGGTTTACATTCAGCTTGTAATTTCACTGCTAAGCCATTGAGCTCCATGCAAAATTGTCTGAAATGGAATTTGTTTAGCATTACGATATTTTATTGATAGAATAACCTACAACTAACTGGAACTAAAACCCATGGGTACCTCAAATGTTCATATTTCCAAACGCCCTCATCTTGAGCCTCAGGCATTTTTAATATCGCTTCAAGATTAGATGGATCCCGTCGAATTGTTTGCTGGATAAATTGCTGTACTGCAAGAGTGCTGTCCATTTCTTCAAAGGGTTCATCGGGCCAACGACAAAATTCCTAAAATAATAACATACATTTAGATAATAGGATACTCAAATTATGATTACATTTAATGTGTATATTTTATTATTTACATCTATTTTATTTTACACACCTTCGCTTTAGAACCGGGTCGATTTCGTCTCAATATCTGAAGACCGTCAGCCATTTTCAGTATAATCTTATTTGAATTAAGATAATTTATTCAGTTATTTATATTGTGTAATCAAATCATACATAGATTCTGGTTATACGATGAATACTGAACTGAAATGAAATAAAATCTTATTATTCATATTTCGCCATTAGTAAATTACCAAAGAGCAAAGGAGCGAGCAAAGAGAAGAGACTGGTTTTTTTCTACCATAGACTATGTCGTCAGACTCGTCAGCCCAATCACCACGCTGCAAGCGTCATGCCATCATGCCGTCAATCATGAATGTTATTGGTCAATGACCCCTTGTTGTGAAATAGAGAGAGGCTATTACACCTTCCTAAATTTAGAAGCCGATATTTAGGACGTCCTGAATTTAGGATGGGTAGCATCCTAATGAGCAGTTTTCCAGTAGGTATAATAATCAGTTGGTTTTTAATTCATCAAGAGATGGCGCTAGCATAACTTTTGGTAATTTTAATGTAATCTGTGGTTTGTTGTTGTTCTTTTCGCGTCGGTCTGTAATTTAAAATAATAATATTATAATTAAAAATAATTTCATCAGAAAACATGTCAAAACATCTATGTAAAGTAAATCAATACAAAACCGAAGATCATTTTTTCCATAAATTAGTTACCAAAAGTGCCGGCTGCGCCATCTAGCTTGTCTTTAGGAACCCTATAAATACCTACTGGAAAACTGTTCATTAGGAAACGATTTAGGATAAGGATGGTTTCCGACGTCCTAAATGGCTAAATCGGATGAGTGTAATCCTTTGTAATCGCATTTCCTAGGACGACGCTCAGTTTACTGTATCTCAGTGGCCGCTCACCGCCGCAGTATCGATATTATGAGCAGTTTTCCAGTAGGTATAATAATCAGTTGGTTTTTAAGTCATCAGGAGATGGCGCTAGCATAGCTTTTGGTAATTTTAATATACTCTGTGGTTTGTTTTTGCGATGTTGCCAAAGTTTAATTTCATTTACCCATATTAAAATAGATAAAATATAATTTATCTATTTTAATATTTTAAGACGCGAAAAGAAATAAAAAAAGCTTATTTCTTTTCGCGTCACTGTCTGTAATTTAAAATAATAATATTATATTTAAAATAATATTATCAGAAAAAATGACAAAAGATTTATGTAAAGTAAATCATTACAAACCCGAAGAACATTTTTTCCATAAATTAGGGTACACTAGATGTGACACCACACTCTTCTTACCAAAAGTGCCGGCTGCGCCATCTAGCGCGTCTTTAGGAACGCTATAAATACCTACTGGAAAACTGCTCATTGTATCGATATTGATAATTTTATAATAAAGCTATCGATATATCGACATAATAATTAATAATATGTATGTATGTACGTACGTATGTACGGTATACATGATGTACGTATTTATGTATGTAGCGTATGTATGTATGTATGTATGTACGTGTGTATGTATGTACGTATGTATGTACGTACGTATGTACGTATGTATGTACGTGTGTACGTCGCCGTCGCGCGTCGGTCGTATGTAATGTATGTCTGTAATACATACTTACGTATGTATGTATGATGTACGTATATATGTAGGTATGTATGTACGTACAATACACGTACAACGTACGTTGTATGTATGTATTTTATTATCGATTCTTTTTTATTCAGAAGTATGCGCGCAATGAGATTATTGACAGACTAAGTTGCTAACTTAAAAATTAAGTAACGAATTAAAAAAGCAGCCTCAGCAAATAGTCGACGTCGACCATAACAATATTATGACATGTGATTTGTTAGAAATATATAACAGTAACATCATACGGTAACATCATCAAAGTAATATATTCAATAACATCGATATCAAAATCGTAACCTAATTTATCATCCATCTCTATTCGACAGCGACACGTCCGTCACTTGCCGCTCGTCCTCCAAAACTGGATCCTAATTCAGTGAAAGTGTAATCGCGAGCTCCGGCGACTGAATTTCTCGTCCTAAATCGTTTCCTAAATATCGTTTCCTATAAAGTGCTCAGTCGTTGTCCGCTCGTGATGATAAAGGTTGGGTGGAATTTTAGCCAACTTGCAGACGTTCAGAGTATTAGAAACAAGTGTATGCTCCTTATATTACTATACTCTTTGGATAAATCTCTATATTTACATAAATTCATTACTAGTGTCGGTCTATGGCCTTCGCCTTACCTGACCTGGCGATCAGCTGACACCAAGTCGGTATGTGGCCTTCGCCTAACCAGACTCGGGATCAGCTGATGGTAGACCGAACGAGTGTAGCAGCTGATTGGGGAACAGCTGAGGGGTCACCGACCCATGAAATAGGGACTGCCCTAATATCTGTGCCAGCTGGCTGATGTCTCTAGTCCGGCTAGGTTCAATGAGTGAACCCTGTCCGTTGGCTAGAGAGCTCTGACTGTTTGGACCGGAGGGTTACCGACCGCTTACCGTAGCCAAAGTAAAAGGTAGAGCATGGAACTGATTATTTTATTGAGCAAAATGGGCTACTATTATACAATAACTCGTCTTTCAACAATATAACAATTAAGCGAGCTTACAATCTATTTACACCAATCAACGTTCAGTACTCTATTTACATAGGGAATCTTAAATCTATTATATACAATGCAGTTCACAAATACGCCGCGTGGGGCGCTTATCTTTCGCTATAAAACTGCAAGGGTGCGCCAAGGTGCGCCAGCTATAAAACTGTAGGTTCCGTGAGCCGCATTCGACGAGATTCTTCACTGCGTTCGGAAGTGTTTGGGCTCCGCATTTCCTAACTGCTGTTATCGTATGATTATGTTCATCTTGTAAGTAAAAGTATGTGTAATGTCGAGTACCTACTTGCTTGCTTAGCAACAAGTCGGGCGATGCGCGCGCCTCACGGCGCATGCGCGCCACGCCCTTACACCCCTGTCCCGCGCACACCCGACAGCGTCTTGCGCGACGCTCGCTATAAATTTATGCGCTCGCTCGACGAACGCCAGTCGCATAGATTATGGCCAGTCGGCCAATAAACGCATTTGTAACCGTACGTGTCGCATCTTACTTGTCCATCCTTACCTACCAACTATAGTACTTAACAGTGGCGACGAGAAATAGAGTTTACGCGTGTGATCAAGTAAACTTGGTGAAACAATTTAGTGCAGTGGGCAGTTGTAGTCGGAACAATGACCATCGGAAAAATCACAGAGTTCGATATTCACAAAGACGACTGGGCGTTGTACGTGGAGCGGTTACAGCAATATTTCATTGTAAATGAAATTAAAACCGAGTTACAGGTACCAACGTTAATTACAGTAATGGGGTCGGAGAGTTATGAACTACTCGTCAATTTATGTACACCTACAAAGCCAGCAATAAAATCATTGACCGATATAATTGAGGTTATGAGAAACCACTTGCAACCTAAACCGAGTGAGCTAGCAGAGAGGTTTAAATTCAGGAAAAGACTACAGACAGGACGTGAGACAATTAGCGATTACGTAGCGGTATTAAAGAAAATGTCGAAAACGTGCGGGTTCGGTGCAGGGTTAGAGGAAAGTTTGCGCGACCAATTAGTATGCGGCATTACAAGTGACCCCATCCGACAAAGACTGTTTGCAGAACCCGGCTTAACGTACGTAAGGGCATATAGTCTGGCAATTAGCCTGGAGACGGCGGAGAAGGATGCGGCGGGAGTGGTCGAAAGTCAAGGGCAAGGGAAGACTGCCCTAATCGATAATCATTCGATCACGAATAAGGCATCATGGCAACAAAAAAGCGGCAGGAAGGCGGTGAGTACGGCTCGAGACAGCGTGTCGGTGCGGGAGGCCGGCTCGCGGACATCGGAGCGGGGCCGTGCGCGCGCACCGGCGGCGGCGCAGGCTGCGGGCGAGCGGGCTCGGTGGCCGTGCCGGGCGTGCGGCGGCGCGCACGATGGCGTCACCTGCAAATTCGCGCGCTACGTGTGCCGAGTCTGCAACTCCAAGGGTCACCTAAAGCGAGTGTGTCCGAATTTGTCGGAGCAGCACCGGGTTGAGGACGGCGTAGAAGGTAGTGTCACAGACAGCAGTGAGAGTGAAGAGGTAATTTACATTGATTTAAATCAACTGACCTTAAACCAATGCAAACCAATTATGATCTCGCTTAAAATTCACAACAAGGATATCGAGATGGAGTGTGATACCGGTAGTGCCGTATCGTGTATTAGTGAAGAAATGTATAAAACGTTATTCAGTGATCTAGAGATCATAAAGTGTCGATTAGCGCTTAGATATTATACGGGAGAAGTTGTCCGGCCATTAGGTCTAATAAGGCCTAGAGTTGAATATAAAGGACAGTGTAAAAAGTTAGATTTATATGTTATAGCAAAGGGTAAGACAGTACTATTGGGCCGCCAGTGGATAGCGGCATTAAATGTACAGTTACCGCCCTTGTCGTATCACTCTTTACATTCAGTGAAAGACGAAGACTATATTTGATGGCTTTCAGTTCCAGATATTGTAAAGTGTTCGCGGACGGCCTCGGGCGCTTCACCGGGCCGCCGGTACGCATCCACGTGCGCTCGGGCGCGCGGCCCGTGTACATGCGTGCGCGGCCGCTCGCCTACGCGCTGCGCGAGCCGGTGGAGCGCGTGCTGGCGCAGCACGTGCGGGACGGCATTCTCACCCCGGTCGAGCGCTCGGACTGGGCGACACCCATCGTGCCGGTTGTAAAAAAGGACGGTAACATCAGAATTTGTGCAGATTTTAAAGTTACATTAAATAAAGTCCTGGAAGTTGACCGTTACCCGTTACCACGAGTTGAAGACTTGTTAGCGCGTTTGCATGGGGGAGAACGTTTTAGCAAAATAGATCTATCGCAGGCTTACGCACAGTTAGTTCTAGACGACTCTAAAAAGTATACGTCATCAACACGCATCAGGGTCTGTTCATGTATAACCGCTTAATCTACGGTTTAGCTTCAAGCCCGGGTATCTTTCAAAGACGGTTGGAGGAGTTGTTTCGTGACATACCTGGCGTCGGGGTGTTTTTAGATGACGTCATTATCACGGGTAAGACCACGAGCCAGCATATACAACGGCTTTATAAGGTGTTTGATCGTTTGGAGAAATACGGGCTCCGGGTTAAGAAAGAAAAGTGTGAATTTTTCGCTCAATCGTTAACTTACCTAGGCCATGTCATAAGTAAAGACGGTGTACGCACGTATCCCAGTAAAGTCAAAGCTATAGTAGAAACGCCAGCGCCATCAAACGTATCAGAGTTAAGGTCTTTCATCGGCATGGTCATGTACTATGCAAAGTTTGTAAAAAATGTTAGTACGATGTTGGCGCCACTGTACGAGTTGCTGAAAATCGGTACCAAATTTGTATGGAGCCAAGCTTGCCAGAGCGCATTCGAGGTGATGAAGGCGCGGCTGGCGAGCAGCGAGGTGCTCGTGCACTACTCCCTGGAGCTGCCGCTCGTGCTGACGGCGGACGCCAGCAGCGTGGGCGTGGGCGCGGTGCTGTCGCACGCCACGCCGGCCGGCGAGCGGCCCGTGGCGTACGCGGCGCGCGCGCTCACCGCCGCCGAGCGCCACTACTCGCAAATAGATCGCGAGGCGCTAGCGATTATCTTCGGTATACGGAGATATCATCAATACTTATACGGCCGGAAATTCGTATTGAGAACGGATCATAAACCATTGACGCACATATTCGGTGACAAAGTAGGAATACCCGTGATGGCGGCATCTCGGTTACAGCGATGGGCAGTGCAGTTAACCGGTTATAATTACGATATCGAATACGTAGTATCTAAGAAAAAATTGCGCGGATGCATTGTCACGGTTGCCGGCAACTCCTAGCAGCTGTAGTCGAGGTACTGCAAAAGACGTAACTTATGTAAATTTTGTCGAAAATTTTTTACCGGTTAAAAACGAAGACGTAAAGAAGGCAACGACAAAAGACACTGAAATAAGTCGAATTAAAATGTACGTAGAGTCCGGATGGCCCACCAAATGTACAGATGTAGGGCTTAAACCTTTCTTTGATCGACGACACGAGCTATATATTGAAGGTGGCTGTGTGATGTGGGGATATCGTATGATAATACCGACTAGTCTGAGGCCCTTAATCTTAAAACAATTACATAGCAGTCACATGGGCATAGTCAAGATGAAGGGTTGGGCGCGCAGTTACGTGTGGTGGCCGCGCATCGACGACGACGTGGAGGCGCTGTGCCGCGCGTGCGACACGTGCGCGCTCGAGGCCGCCGCCCCGCCGCGCGCCGCGCCCTCGCCCTGGCCTTACCGCGAGCAGCCGTGGACACGTATACAGCTAGATTTCTTGGGCCCATTCAGGGATAAAATGTATTTAGTTCTGATAGATTCTACGTCTAAATGGCTGGAGGTTTTCGAAATGATCAACACGAATGCCCGTGCAGTTATTAAAGTTTTACGGATGACTTTTGCAAGGTTCGGTTTGCCAGCAGAGCTCGTGTCTGATCAGGGCCCACCTTTTACGAGTAGTGAGTTTGCTTCTTTCCTAAGTAACAACGGGATTAGGCAAGTGTTTTCGCCAGTTTACCATCCAGCGTCAAATGGGGCTGCCGAAAATGCCGTCAAACTTTGTAAGCGTGCCCTAAAGAAAGCTTATAGAGATAATGTTGATATCGACGCCGCGCTTCAGACATTCTAGTTGACCTATAGAAATACCATACATGGCACTACGGGGGAGTCACCAGCTATGTTGCTACAAAAATGCACACTTCGCTCGCGGCTAGACTTGTTACGTAATGAGCGCGCCGTACAGGATAGAGTGCGCGTCGCGCAGCACAGTCAGGCCCGACGTGCGGGGGGCGTTCAACGTGACTTCACGGAGTGTGAGCCGGTGTGGGCGAGGGGCTATGGTACTCAGGACAAATGGGTAAAAAGCACTATAATTAACAAAGAAGGTTCGCGGCGATACGTCGTGGAAAGTGGTAACGGTCAAATTCTAAAAAGGCACGTTGATCAAATTAGACGTAGATCAAGACTGTCTGATGTTGCCTGTCCAGAAGATTCTACGGGTTCTAACGCAGTGACTGAGGGTGAGAATGAAGTTCCGCAGCTGCCCGCGGAGGTGGTGATGGATGGAAGTTCTCATAATGAACAACAGTCTAGTCCTATTCCCAATAACAATAAGAAAATAAATGAAGAGACTGTCCATACATCACCACAATCACAGCCTCTAGTCCGTTTAAGGCGACAACCAAAGCCAGTTGTTAGATATGGTTTTGAAAGTGATTAAGTAAAGATTATAATAACTTAGAATATTGTATTGTTAGTTCCTATTGTTAAGTTGTATACTATTTACATTTCTTTTATTTTTTTATGTACCTAGCTATGTTTGAATTACATGGGTATGCAATTGATTTGTGGGGGAGGTGTAATGTCGAGTACCTACTTGCTTGCTTAGCAACAAGTCGGGCGATGCGCGCGCCTCACGGCGCATGCGCGCCACGCCCTTACACCCCCGTCTCCCGCGCACACCCGACAGCGTCTTGCGCGACGCTCGCTCGACGAACGCCAGTCGGCCAATAAACGCATTTGTAACCGTACGTGTCGCATCTTACTTGTCCATCCTTACCTACCAACTATAGTACTTAACAGTATGTATGTATGTTCCTACACTATTATAAAAACAATATATGTATTTGTACAAAACAGCAGGTTTAGGCTTAAAAAATTCCTCCCCACCGACGACAACTGGGCTGGGAGGGTGGCCAGAAGGCTGGCGACATTGCCACGTTGAATGGCAATGTCAATCCTTTGTGCAAGAAATGAACCAGTCCTCTGGTCACGCGTAGCGTCTATGAGCCGTTTTGAAATTTCTTTAAATAAAAGACGGGCACTGGGACCCCATGAACCCCAAACGGCTCAAATATGTAATTACCAGTTAAATTACTATATTTGCGCTGTTTAAGGGTCTCTGCCGAAGCAGCGGCTGTCCGCAGTCCCTGGAAGATGTGAAGGCGCAAGGGTGTCATGTCAACACATCTTGCATCCCACACCAAATACCTTCCCATCTTCCAAGGCACCAACGACATCCCATCCGACCTCTTGCCATCGTCGCGCGCCAAACCAGTAGGTTCTAGTACGGCTGGAACGCCGGCGGTGACAAGAGCCCGACGGATTATGTCATTGATGTACGCGTGCCGCGAAAGCCGTCCTGCGCTTCCGCTGCATGAGAGGCCATGGTGTCCAAGGCTACCCACTTCTTCTCCACAGTGACAACGATGCGGAGAAACGCAAGGAGCATCCAAACGAAGGCAAGCAGCGATACGGAAGGTGTTATCGTCCAACATGGTACCAATGTTGGGCGATGGTAGGGCTTGAAGCCAGACACCGGATTCTCATTCCCCCACAGCCTAAAGGCGAGCACGCTCCGTAACATTGGTAGAAGTAGAAATGAGATGTTTTCTTACCATGTTGCAGAGCGGCACGTCCCATTGCCTCTGGGAAGATGAGTTACCTGGCAAATCAGCGTTTGGGCAAAACATTTTCCAAGCATTTATAGCTTCGGCCTTGCCTAGCACTTCCGAATTAGATAAGAGGGGTTAGAATTCTTCTAACTAATTCTATGACTAATTCATCCGTGCCATGCACCGAAGATAGAAATGCTGGTATTATAGACTTACGTCGTCGGTAAAATAATATAATGATATAATGTTTTTTTGCGTGTTTTTGCGAAAATGTTACGAAAAACATGTTGATTGGCAACACTGCCGATACTGCGGTTAATGTTGATGTTCAAGCCAAAAGACTGTGTACCTATGCAGAAAAAAAATAACTTTGAGCTGTCAGCTTCAGCCTTAGAGTATTAAAGAGTAGCAACAACTACGATTTCATTCATAAAATCGAATCAAGCTTGACGCCAAATCGCCATCTTTCGTTCTCATATACTTCTATTTTCATGAATGAACGTGTGTAGACCATAGACTTAGATTGTAGACGGTTACTATGTTAGGGATGTATCATGTATCTCTATTATCGTAATATTTGTCGATATCTATCTATCCTGTCATCTAATGTGTATTAACCAAAAGAGAGCGGAAAAATGCTAAGCTCATGATATTATGATAAATGATAATGATAATTTTATGGTTTATGTGAGATAAAGCGACAATAAAATAAATGATTATTTCTAAATATGATTGATAATAAAATTTAATATCTAAGAACTAAGAAGGTCTCATCAGATGCTTTTTATGCCCCGCTTAAAGGACCCGGGACTGTAGGAGGGAATTTTGTATGGTTAGTATCATTTATATACCATAAACGAAGTATATTTATTTCTTCTTCATCCTAGTGTTAACTCCCCGTCGCATCTGAAGCTTTCACCTCGGAGTCTGTCCGCTTTACCAGTCTTAACAGCGGATTTGACTGGACCTCGATATTTTCCGTGAAGCGGCTGCCATCTGCCAAGTTGAGTGTCATGGGTTCTGATATTAGTAGATTGGAACGTAATTTAAATTTATACATTATAGATAACACACTTGTACTTTTCCACAATATTATTAATATTGTGGAAAAGTACAAGTGTGTTATCTATAATGTATAATAATAACTTCCACCAAGTGCCATCAATCAACAGTATAAATAGTATAAAAAAAAATAAAAAAAAAATTTTAAATTTTGTAGTACAAGGCAAGGGTCCATATTGACATGCATAATTTTTTTTATTCTAATCTCGTGTTTTCCTCACGATTTTTGTGTGATGGTACTTTGTTAAATTAAAAGACAACTAAATAATTATGACGAAGTGAATGGCCTACCTACAACGTATGTGATGGAATTATGTGTTCTGAATGAAATTAATGAATGTGTTAAGTGTCATGGATTCTATTTCGTGTTGGTGTCGGCGACTTGAATATTGAAACGTTTTCAAAGTTTTTATAGGTTCCACGATTATGATACGCATATCATCCACGAATTTGATCAGACTAAAGTTAATTTCATCGGCTCTCATACTATAAGATTTAGACAATAACTCGCCGAGCGGCGTTAGATATTCCTTTTTAGGGTTCCGTACAGTAATATGAAAAACTAGAACCCTTATAGGATCACTTTGTTGTCCGTTTGTCTGTCTGTTAAGACCTTTTTTTCGGGAATGTGTGGACGGATAAGTTGAAATTTTTATTATTATATGTATTATGAGTTTGTTCTTTAATTTAGTTCTGTACAGTGCGCGAGTCTGACTCGCACTTGTCCGGTTTTTTATCAAACTGTGACTTTTTCATTGCTATTATTCACAAGTGAGTTATAGATTCTTTTTTAAATCTTACAGGTTAAGTTTCTATGTTCTTAAAAAAGTTTCGATACAAAAAAGAACGTGTTTAATAGAACGAAAACCAACTTGTAATACTTGTATAATAAACAAAATTATCACTCAAATTTAACTTTTTTTTTCTCAAGTACAGAAAAAAACAGAGTAAAAAAAAGTCAAATTCAAACCTCACTTTTAAATATGGCCGATCGCCATTGTTAGATGCGCGCGCATAGGAAAACGAATTGTAGTATTGTTTATTTAGTTTTATTTTATTCGCAAGTGTGTTGTAAAACGTCGTATGCCACGCATGAGTATGATAATTACCAACTTTACTCACTTGTACCATAATGTACTATTTTTAAATTTATTTTGATACTCTGGGCGTAAAGATCATATTAAGGTAACTGTACCAATGCTCGACACTGTACCAATGCTAGACACTTTCGAACAAAACCCAGTATTTTGAGAAAATTATCCATTTGTTTTATAAGACTATTGACTTAAAAGATGCCTAATGGTGTCTATAAGATATGTTCAAATATTCGCAACACCATCCGAAGTAAATTTAGAAAGACGACAGTTGACAGCAAATAATGTGACTCCGTGAACACGGTCGTGTTATTTCTTAAGATTTTTGCCAAGGGTACTGATTTTTATAGGTGTGATTTTTTTGTTGATAAGTTATGATTATTACTAATTTTAGTATAAACGTTATAAATATTGAAGTTATTGACATACTTGGACCATTGCCCGCATATTATGATTAGGTTTTGTAACATTTATATGCTATGTCTAGTATTGGTACAAAAAATCTTAGATGTTCCAATGATAGACACTTTGGAATAATGCCTTTATTTCATGAAAATAAGATGTTATACCTACGCTAAATGTGATATTATATACATTGAGATTCATCACATGTACCGGAAATTACTAATAATGCCCGCGCTAGCCCGCTCTAACCACGTGGATGTCGCTTATCGCATATTGTTGTAAATTTTAGCGCTGAGAGTCAAGCATTGAGCTCTGAGTCGACACTATTGAAACACTTGACTCTCTATTCGACTATCTACTCACCTTTCTCCCCTTTCCAAAAAAAATCAATACGATTATTGTTTTCGAAGGTTTCGGGTCGGGGTATGTAATTACCTACAGTACATAATAGGTATTATCAAAGATGGCAGACTCGAAATTTCCAATAAAATCAATATGGGTATCGTTTTCGAGGTTAACAAGGCTGCTAATTACGAATATATCATCTATTTAGCAATCTAAGATGGCGGACTCGAAATTTTCAATAAAATCGATATGGGTATCGTTTCCGAAGTTATCAGGGCTGCTAATTACGAATATACTATCCATTTAGCGATCAAAGATGGCGGACTCGAAATTTTCAATAAAATCGATATGGGTATCGTTTTCGAAGTTATTAGGGCTGCTAATTACGAATATACTATCCATTTAGCGATCAAAGATGGCGGACTCGAAATTTTCAATAAATTCGATATGGGTATCGTTTTTGAAGTTATCAGGGCTGCTAATTACGAATATACTATCCATTTAGCGATCAAAGATGGCAGACTCAAAATTTTCTATAAAATCGATATGGGTATGGTTTTCGAGGTTATCAGGGCTGCTAATTACGAATACGAATATCAAAGATCAAAAACGATACCCATATTGATTTTATTGAAAATTTTGAGTCCGCCATCTTTGATTGCTAAATGGGTGATATATTTGTAATTAGCAGCCCTGATAACCTCGAAAACAATACCCACATTGATTTTTTGTGAAAATTTTGATTCCGCCATCTATGATTGATAAATCGATGATATATTCGTAATTAGCAGCCCTGATAACCTCGAAAACGATACCCATATTGATTTTATTGAAAATTTCCAGTCCGCCATCTTTGATTGCTAAATGGATGATAAATATATTCGTAGTTGGCAGCCCTGATAAACTCGAAAATGATACCTATCCGCACGATTGCTCTGTCTAGACGTCTCCATCGATCGACTGTATTAGACTATGCTTAGATCACCTATTCCCCCCTTACCACTTTTTTCGCGATAAAAGGTAGCTTATGTCCGTTCCCAAGCTCTAATTCCTCTATGTACCAAATTTCATCAAGATCGGTTCAGTAGTTTAGGCGTAGCGCCTAACAGACAAACAGACAGACGGATATATATTCAAACAGACAGACAGACACGGTCACTTATAATATTAGTATGGAGTACCGAGTAACTATGTATTTATCCCTACCTACATAATAAAAATGTAAATAAAAAATTGCTTTGTGTTGTGAGAATAAGAACCGGTGAAAAAACCGGTTTTTCTCCGGTTCATCGGTTAGGTTTTTTTCACCGGAGCTTCACCGGTTTTTCTCCGGTTTCGCCGCACCGGTGCAAACCTCTAATTCTGTTTCTTTTGTTTGAAAGATGGTTTAGTCGAGAGTGTTCTTAGCTATGTTTCATAAAAATCGGTTCAGCCATTTGAATAATATGAGGAGTGAAAGTGGCAATGTAAAGTCTAATATTTTCAAATATGGTGTGTTGGGTATCAAGTGACAGGTCATAATTTATACATCACGATACAGCAAGTCTTATGGAAATCGGTTGAGTGGTTATACCTGTAAAAATGTATGAAATAAAAAAAAAATAAAAAAATTAAAAAACCCCCGATCCAAAATGAACCTTTAAAAAGTAAAACCCACCTTTTGTCATTTGTCTCGTCGGGGGACCGCCGTCTGACCGTCGCTCGGAGGGAATAGGGCATACCAAGGCACTTAGCGGTCTGATATTCAATTTTGTAGAGAGAAATTAAAGTGTCCACTATTGGTACAAATAGGTGTCTAGCATTGGGACAATGATGTCTAGCATTGGTGTTTTCGACCAAGTGCATAATAATTTAATTTAAAGTAAAAGTATGATAGATTTTAATGATTTTATGGGCAAAAGTTAATGTCTAATTGTTGCTGTAACAGTTAAAAAAGAATGTAACGAACATGCTGTAATTAATTTGTTAAATTTTTTAGATTGAAATTTTATTTTTCCTTAAAGTGTCTACCATTGGTACAGTTACCTTATTATCCTTCATTAAAGTTTTATTTTTAATTTTTTAATGGGTACATTTCAGTATGATGATGAAGCTACATTATGAGTGTGTTGAAAAATATATTTTAGCAAAAATAAGCTCTACATTTAATAAATGTTACATTACTGAATGTCACATTTATTATAATAACAGTAATAATTATTTTCAGACAGTATTAATAACCATGCACTGAAAAATATGTATTTAAACATACAATAATTATCATTTTAACGAAACAATTGTGATAATTTAGGTAAAAAGTATTACAATATTATGTAACGAACTGCCCGTTCTCCTTTGTTGATGGATATATATTAATATAAAGGACATATTGAATAAAGCACTAAACTTGTACTCTTCCACAATTGTTTTATTTTTTGTTGCCTAACCGGTTTCGCCTTACGGCATTCTCAAAGGTTTACAATGGTTCAAACTATTATATTTAGCAAATATATGCTAAATACTAGCCTTTCGCCCGCGGCTCCGCCCGCGTGGATCTCTTATCTTCGGTTCTACTCAACCGATTGCAGTAAAACAGACGTAAGATTTTAAATTCCAACAAGACCTTTCTAACAAAAAAACTGCATCAAAATCCATTTATTAGTTTTTGCGTCCATCGCGGACAAACATTTTCAATTTACAATTATATAATAGTATTATATAGATAGATAGAAGATAGATTAATAGTTTAAACCCTTGTTTACATTTTTAGTCTGTGCTTCTTTTATATCGATAAGGTGGTTATCGACAGTTTACTGGGCTTCCCTATTATAGACGCCATTTTCCGTTCTCATCCAAGTTTAGGTATACAGTTTTTTTTCGTAGGTATTTCATCTCCATATACTTCCATACTCAAAGGCTTCAGCTGAACAAAGATGTCAAGATGTGTTGTTGTCTTGTTGTACTTGTTTTTGTTTTCAAAAGTAGATAATAAATGTAAAAAAAACAAAATGTCTTCAAAATTAATACTTGGTGTAATGATAAGAGTATTCTTTTCTACTAGTTTAGCCGTAAGTGACATGACCGAGAGTTCTTTTGGAAAACATAAAGAAGGTATAATTGCTGCATTTGGAGATTTCAATTCGGATGAGCTAACAGATGCGTTTGTTATAAAAAATAACTCTAATGTAGAAGTTTATCTAGCTTATGATAAGGAGCCCTTCCTGAGACCTTCTTCTTATGCTTGCAATTTTAGTAATGTTATTATAACAAGTGTTGTGCCTGGAGATTTTGATGGAGATGCATATATGGATATAATGTTAACAACTCAAACTGTTGGTGTTATTTCGAATTCGCATTCTGTATGGATTTTATGGGGCGGTGAAACCACCTTAAATTGTTCGGATGCCCTGATTGTAAAGGCTATCACAATAGGCCAACCGCTTGTTATGGATTATAATCGCGACATGACGCTCGACTTATTTGGCATAAACACACAAAAACAAAGGGTGTTTTGGATTTTTGATAAATCGAGAACTACACCTCAAGAGAAACTTATGAGTAAAGACTTTATTAAAACTATCAAGTTACCACATTCTCATTCATTTCTGGATGTAAATGATGATAATGCTGCAGACCTCTTGGTTACAACTAATACAAATGTTGAAGTCTGGCTTAATGATGAATTTGAAGGGTTTAGGTACAACAATAGCATTGAATTGCTTGTGGGCCATCCAGCGATTTACGGACAAGCTCTATTTATTGATGTGGCACTCTCTGGTCAGTTTTATTTAGTAATACCTGTGTGTTATGATCCACAATGTATCAATAGTACTATACTTATTTTTGACAATGAACAATGGCATGATTTACAAGTGGATTTCAATGATGGCAAGGGCACCATGTGGCGATTTGTGCCACCTAAGAATGAAATCTATTTAGATACAATTACAATGAGAAGTGGAGACTATAATATGGATGGATATCCTGATATTTTAATGACTCTAAGTCCTATCAGTAATAATACAACCAAGGTATTTTTACTTCACAACATCCCATGTGATTTGCCAGGATGCAAGTTCCACAGAACATTTGAACCACAGTGGGATAAATTTGACTCGTTTGGAAATGATGTGATAATGGCGACATTTTATGACTTTTACATGGATGGTGTGCTGGATATTATAATAGTGAAGAAAAATATTACAACTCAAAAACATACAATGCACTCATTCAGAAATGAGTTGGAATATGACACAAACTTTATCAAGGTTATTGTAGTTACTGGTTTAACTAATGAGAAGATTCCTGTCAATAATAGGACCTTTTATAATAGTAGACTAACATTTGGTAAGTAATATTTGTTAAAGGTTCACATTTATAGTATACTAGCTTTTACCCGCGGCTCCGCCCGCGTGGATGTCGGTTATCGCGACCAAACATAGCCTATGTCCTTTCTCAAGGTCTAACCTACCTCTATACCCAATTTCATCAAAATCGGTTCAGCGGTTTAGTCGTAAAAGTGGGACAGACAGACAGAGTTACTTTCGCATTTATAATATTAGTAGGGATGGGACCATAGGTACTGTCCAGATCTCTTAAAAGAACCAAGCTTTTGTTAAGATAAAAAGATCTCATATTCATAGTGTCACTTAAAGTAATGATCTGTAATAATATTCACTATTGGCTACTATCAAAACAAGTACCTACTAATGACACTTAAAACTAATTCAGAAATAGGTTCCCATATGACAAGTACTAAAATACTTCCAAATTAATGTGTATTTAAATTTTTACAGGAACAAATCTACCTGGCCCTAAAATTGGTTACAACACATGGTCCCAAGAAGGTACCTACAGAACAGGTGTTTGTGCTCAATTACCACAATCTGCTTACTTTGCTTTACAATTACCTTATTCCATATTCGGTTTGGACCGTACACCAAACTTTGTGGACACTTTGAATGTAGGCCTTTCAGGGTATTCCAAGAGTTGGACTCAAATTATTCCAAATTCACAAATAGTGGTGATTCCATCTCCTCCAAATGACCCTTCTCAATGGAAAGCGCAGTTATTTGTAACTCCCAGTAAAGTAATCCTCAAGAGTGTGTTTGTCTTAACTGCTATCATTGTTGTTATTACTGGCTGTGTACTTTACTTACATTGGAAGGAAAGAAATGACAGGCAGGACATTATAGAGATTGATGAAAAGACTTATGTAAAAATTTAATTATACAGTGATTGTTTGAAGTATATCAATCTAGTAGTGAATGCAAGAACAGCCTAACCAACATTTTACAAAAATTCTTAGGTGACCTGTAAAATACAATAGGTACGGCCGGCCGTGCCGCCTTTTTATGTTCGACTTATAAAGTAAGTATATAAAGTCAGCAAAGACATCTCTGCTTACTATCTGGGTGATCCTTAATGTCGTATAATCGCCTAACATAGTTTTTGCTGCCATTTCTTATTGCCATGAAAATTTTCTATAGCAATCAAAATTTGGATGACTATTATAATAGAACACTTACAATATTTTGTAAAACGTTGATAAAGCTATTCTTACACTTGCAGCCTCAAATTTATATTATTTTAAATAATAATTATATCATAAAATAAATGTAAATGATAATTGGAATCATACAATTTTGTTACATTGCGTTATTTGTTATATAAGTTTTATAATGATTGCAGGATATTTTAGGCTTTATTTTCTGTATATTATATTTAAGTTTAAAAATAATTCAGAGAGAGTTTGTCATGTGTTGCTACTTGCTGCATACCCATACCTATCTACTTGACACTACAACAATAAATACCTGATTATAATTATTATAAAAAAAATTAAGTCACTGTGATATTAGTGATAAAATAAAGTGTGTTGTCAATACTTTTTTTCATTAAATATTATCATCACACAGTTCCAGTTGCATCCAAAACTTAACACTTGCTAGGGGTCCACAATTCGTTTGTCTTTCGTGTTGACTTGGTCTTTGCAGATGCGACCTCCTAACCCACGAGGAAGACCTGCATCAGAGCGTCGTCCATCAATCAGCAAATTGAGGTTGACTTAGCCTCTAAAGATATTGTCATCATCTGCATGTAGACGCATGATTTCTTCTACCTGGACCCGGTGGGGGCGCCACTGCCAGGCATTTGCTACCCACGTAACCTCGCGGTTGCCGCAAAACGTAGCCGCACCAGCGAAGGCAGCTCTCTTGCATTTTATCCGCGATGTTCGAGCATGAGGGCTGCGGATGCGAAAGTTCTTCACGCGATCTTTACACGTGACGACGCACATCCACCGCAGCATTTTGATCTCCGTGACACGCAGCTCTTGCTTGTTTCGCTTCAGTAGCGACCACGCCTCACAACCATGTAAGAGGACAGGCCTAATGATCGTCTTATAGACCTGCTCCTTCAACCTGACTGGCATTTTAGGATCACGGGTGACGCCAGACATTTCTCGCCACTTGGCCCACGTGGCAGTAATGCGTGCCCTGACGTCGTAGTCAATTTCACGAGTCCCATGAAAAACAGATCTCAGGTAGATACTTAACTTGGTTCGTGCGCTCGACCAAGTTATCGCCTATGCGGACGGGTGTGGGAACTGTCGAGTTTAACGCCAAGTATTGTCTTCGCTGCATTTAGCTTCAGACCGCCGTTCTCGAGCGCTTCCTTCCACACTTTCACGCGTCGCACCCAGCTGTTCCTGCCCGCGTCCATCAGCGCAACAATATAATCAGCGTACATGAGCAACCACGGAGGCTGCTCATGTGGGTTTCTGATGCTATCCGACAAAATATCTAATACCACGCTGAACAAGTCAAGACTAAGAACGGATCCTTGGTGTACCCCGACTGTGATGGGGAAGGCTTTCGAGTCGCCAACAGCAGTCCCAACCACGGAACCGGAATCGTGGTACATGTCTCGGATAGTGTCAATGTAAGTCTCTGGGACATCCTTGACCCGCAGTGCCCACCAGATCACCGCGCGAGGAGCACAGTCGAAGGCCTTCTGCATGTCTCTGTCGGATCCGGGAGTCAATTATCTTTTCATAGAGCTTCATGGTGTGGGACATTATCTTTATACCGCGGTAACTGCTAGACTCCTGCACCGATCCCTTGCCTTTGAAGACTGGCGTGATGATGTTCAGCCTCCACTGGCTCGGGATCTCACCGGTGAGGAGTACGCGGTTATAAAGATTTCCTAGAATGCTCACACCAGGGGCACCCATTGCCTTCCAAGCCTCGAGGGTCTTTAATGCAGCGGCACTTGGATAGACCCTGCGCCGCTTTGGCACTGGAACGCGCCAACTTGTATATATGAGCTTTTGCTCCTCAGACAATTCCAACTTTTGTTATACATACATACATACTTACGTACAATGACGCCTTTATCCCTGGAGGGTTAGGCAGAGGTGAATTAACACCCACATTTCACCAATCATTGTATTAGGTCCCACGTAATAGGGGGTGAGCCTATTGCCGTGTTCCGGGCACTATTTTTGACTCGATCCATGTATCTGAAGCTGAGCCTGGGCTGTATATGTATCTGTCTGATGTTAAACAGCCCTATCCCTTAGTCGCCTTGTACGACACCGCAAGAAAGAAGATGGGGTGGCGCAAATTCTACTCTGCCGGGAACCACGCGGCCATTTGTTATAGCGGTTGCTAAATAAAAAGGTTTGCCTTATTTGGACAAGAAATATCTTTAATTACTTTATAGTTATCAGAATATATATTACAGATATAGGTACATAGTTCAATACAATATTAGTAAAATCAGATGCAGTATTCTCAGCGCTGATCTAGTTCCGGGTCTTGTGCTTATGTTTCTTATCTTTCTTCTTCTCCATTTTCTCTAATTTCCTGAAAAAGATAATCTTTAGTTGGAATCATTAATGAAATCCTTCAAAAATCGTACAACGCCTACACTTAACATTAGAAGATACTGAATGAACTCAAGCTCAGAACTGCTTGAAGTTAATACAAAATAATTGTACCATATTTATTGAGATATTATATTTTATTGACCAGACAGGTGGTCAGCTCTTGTAACAGCCATTTCACCCATTTCCCCTATATAATAAATGCCATATGTGTTTATAATTTTGACATTCAGAACTGACAGCTTAACATGATCTCCGAGGCACAGAGACACCCAGACCCATGAAGAGTTTTCTTTTTGTAAATATATTATTTAATAACAAAAAATATACAATCTTTACTGCACTAGTATTATGCAAATGTATAAAAATATTAGCACTGAGCGATAATGAACCTGAGCCCACTGAAAAAACTTACTTCAACAATTTCTTTTTCTGCTTTTTAGTCAGTTGACTTATGAGGTCCACTTCAGTAAGGCTGGAAGAATCCTGGTCTTCAATTTTCGGAGCTGAAAGTGGTAAAGCACCAGGTTTCATTACAAGGCCGGTATCTCTCATCTGTTGCATCAATGTTGGAACATCAGGTTTTTCATCTTCTTCCTCAGGAGCTGAAGATGAGGCTTGAAGGGCTCGTGCTTCACTCATAGACAAGGAGTACATAGAACATTCCTTATCTGAAAAAAAATGAAAAAGTTTCTAAAGTTAAGGTATAGAAGGTTAATTAACTTTTTGTTATCAACTTGAATTCACCCTGCCTGATGGAAAGTCCTGACTGAACTCTAAAAAACAAATCTCAGATATTACCTACTTTCTGATCCATATTAATATTATAAATGTAAAAGTAACTCTGTCTCTTACATTTTCACATCTAAACCACTGAACAGATATTGATGAAATTTAGTACAGAGATAGATTAGACCTTGGGAAAGGACATAGGCTGTGTTTAATGGACATCCATGCGGGCGGAGCCGTGGGCAAGAGCTAGTAGTTAATATAAATCTAATTACATACCTGTATTTATATGACCCCATTTGTGACATTTAATACACCTGACATTGCGCACCAATATACCAAATGGTTGATCTCTTATTTCATTATCTCCTTTGCAGTAACTCTCTCTAGGAGCATTGTATTTGCGTTGCCACTCAAATTTGTACTCAGGTTCATTATCTTCCCGTTCTCTTTCTTTTTTAACACCTGGGGGTGGTTCATACATGAAATTCAAACTTAACTTGTCTTTACTGTCCTTGCTCAACAGAGCCCTAAAAACAAAAAAAAAAGATTATAAATTAACAAAATAGCTGTCCAAGTTTACAAATGCAAAAAGATGTGCAATGAAATTATAATGTTACTTGTTTTCATGCAGTTCTTGCTCCTTCTCGTATTGAACCCTGAGTTCTTCTTGTTTCTTTTTGTAAGCTTCTGTTTTTTGCTCGGCCATCCATACCTGGCCAAAATTAGGATAAATAATTTAGGTAGGTAATTACATGTAATTGTATACAAGCTTTTGTAAACATTAAAGAACAATCATCGATATGTGCATCAATCAATTAGCCATTTATGTACTTACTCTTTTCAAATTATCTCTCGAAGCAGGGTGGAAGAACTTCTTACACATATAGTTATTAAATCCTTTACCCATTTTGGCTCTTTTGTGTCTACTGTGTGTGTACTGTACTGGACTAATCTACCACCAACAGAAGTTCACGGACACACGCACCTAACTAAGACCAATAAATTATGACGAATAACTTAAATAATAAATACACGTTTTAATTAGTTATAGTCTTTTGCATTTGCCATACTTTGCTTGCTTAACATCAATGAAATTAAATGAAATGAAAGTTAGTCATAACAAATTATATGATTAATTTAACCACAGATAGAATAGACATATATATTAATCTATGGAATAGACTTAGAGTATTAAAGAGTAGCAACAACTACGATTTCATTCATAAAATCGAATCAAGCTTGACGCCAAATCGCCATCTTTCGTTCTCATGTACTTCTATTTTCATGAATGAACGTGTATGTAGACCATAGACTTAGATTGTAGACGGTTACTATGTTAGGGATGTATCATGTATCTCTATTATCGTAATATTTGTCGATATCTATCTATCCTGTCATCTAATGTGTATTAACCAAAAGAGAGCGGAAAAATGCTAAGCTCATGATATTATGATAAATGATAATGATAATTTTATGGTTTATGTGAGATAAAGCGACAATAAATTAAATGATTATTTCTAAATATGATTGATAATAAAATTTAATATCTAAGAACTAAGAAGGCCTCATCAGATGCTTTTTATGCCCCGCTTAAAGGACCCGGGACTGTAGGAGGGAATTTTGTATGGTTAGTATCATTTATATACCATAAACGAAGTATATTTATTTCTTCTTCATCCTAAAGTTAATTTCATCGGCTCTCATACTATAAGATTTAGACAATAACTCGCCGAGCGGCGTTAGATATTCCTTTTTAGGGTTCCGTACAGTAATATGAAAAACTAGAACCCTTATAGGATCACTTTGTTGTCCGTTTGTCTGTTTGTCTGTCTGTTAAGACCTTTTTTTCGGGAATGTGTGGACGGATAAGTTGAAATTTTTATTATTATATTTATTATGAGTTTGTTCTTTAATTTAGTTCTGTACAGTGCGCGAGTCTGACTCGCACTTGTCCGGTTTTTTTATCAAACTGTGACTTTTTCATTGCTATTATTCACAAGTGAGTTATAGATTCTTTTTTAAATCTTACAGGTTAAGTTTCTATGTTCTTAAAAAGGTTTCGATACAAAAAAGAACGTGTTTAATAGAACGAAACCCAACTTGTAATACTTGTATAATAAACAAAATTATCACTCAAATTTAACTTTTTTTTTCTCAAGTACAGAAAAAAACAGAGTAAAAAAAAGTCAAATTCAAACCTCACTTTTAAATATGGCCGATCGCCATTGTTAGATGCGCGCGCATAGGAAAACGAATTGTAGTATTGTTTATTTAGTTTTATTTTATTCGCAAGTGTGTTGTAAAACGTCGTATGCCACGCATGAGTATGATAATTACCAACTTTACTCACTTGTACCATAATGTACTTTTTTTAGATTTATTTTGATACTCTGGGCATAAAGATCATATTATTATCCTTCATTAAAGTTTTATTTTTAATTTTTAATGTGTACATTTCAGTATGATGATGAAGCTACATTATGAGTGTGTTGAAAAATATATTTTAGCAAAAATAAGCTCTACATTTAATAAATGTTACATTACTGAATGTTACATTTATTATAATAACAGTAATAATTATTTTCAGACAGTATTAATAACCATGCACTGAAAAATATGTATTTAAACATACAATAATTATCATTTTAACGAAACAATTGTGATAATATAGGTAAAAAGTATTACAATATTATGTAACGAACTGCCCGTTCTCCTTTGTTGATGGATATATATTAATATAAAGGACATATTGAATAAAGTACTAAACTTGTACTCTTCCACAATTGTTTTATTTTTTGTTGCCTAACCGGTTTCGCCTTACGGCATTCTCAAAGGTTTACAATGGTTCAAACTATTATAATTAGCAAATATATGCTAAATACTAGCCTTTCGCCCGCGGCTCCGCCCGCGTGGATCTCTTATCTTCGGTTCTACTCAACCGATTGCAGTAAAACAGACGTAAGATTTTAAATTCCAACAAGACCTTTCTAACAAAAAAACTGCATCAAAATCCATTTAGTAGTTTTTGCGTCCATCGCGGACAAACATTTTCAATTTACAATTATATAATAGTATAGATAGATAGAAGATAGATTAATAGTTTAAACCCTTGTTTACATTTTTAGTCTGTGCTTCTTTTATATCGATAAGGTGGTTATCGACAGTTTACTGGGCTTCCCTATTATAGACGCCATTTTCCGTTCTCATCCAAGTTTAGGTATACAGTTTTTTTTCGTAGGTATTTCATCTCCATATACTTCCATACTCAAAGGGAATAGACCACCAATAGGTATGCAATGGACCTTAGGGGTCCAATACACGCTCATGCAAGCGTCATGCATCATGCCGTCAATCATGAATATTATTGGTCAATCGGTTATTAACGTTATGTTATTGGTCAATCACGGCGTGATTGATGGTTAAACCATGGCAAAACCTAGCGTGTAATGGACCCCTTAGAGCATAGAAGTATCTATACCACAGACATTTAGGGTGGCCACACATGTACGGTTTCCGGAGACGGTTTCCGTCCACGGTTTCCTGATTTGGAATTCCGTGTGCCGAGCGCACACGTCAGGTTTTTTGCATTAGGTTTTTTTATTATTAGTTCGAAGCGAGCAGTGTTGCCAGTGCCAAATTGTCAAATGTAACACAAGCTGGCTTAAAAGTTGCATTTTCGGGGGAAAAGTTACGTATTCTTGTTTTTTTATATAGTGTTTCTTGTTTTTTACAAATCCTCTCGGTTTATCCCGGGTATCCGCCCAATTTAGGAGCCGGCCTTCCGAGATGCTCCCTGAAATCCCACCGGCCATTGAGTACGAGCCCCAGCTATTTCATCTGGGACTTAATGCAGCTGAGAGCGTCTACCACTATGGGGCTGGGTCGTAAGAGAGTCAAAAGTTACGCAAAATGTAACAAAAGTTACAATACAATCTGGCAACCCCGGAAGCGAGACACAATCTGTGTTGCCAATTACTGATGATCGGAATTCCCCACAAACCCAACAGAAAGGCCCCAATATTAGACATTGATAACTATATTAAAGCCCGACCAGGAAAATAAAATACCTCGCCATATTGCGGTAAACTATTGGAATTAATTTCTTCATATGGTAACAATCTATACGATGTCATTATGGTCATCTGTCAGTGTGGTGTCAATTGTGCGTGTTGTTGTGTTCGAGTGCGCTACAAAACTACAAAACTATAGAAATATGCCGAAAACTACTAAAAGCCAGTTAAGAAAAGTAATTTATAATATAACAAAGTGTTTGTCGGATAAAAAGTCGGAAGGATTGGACTCTGTTCCTCTAAATAACATCACGGACCTTGTTGTCAACATGACGGGTAGGTACATCATAGAGTACGTGTAATTGAAATTGGCCTAATCTACTGATTTTACTGTGACTAATTATTATTCACATTTTTAGGTATATCCCGATCTTCTGTAATAAAAATACGAAGAGAAGGTCAAACGTCAAATGTATTTTCTACGCCTAAGAAAAATAAGCCTAACGCAAAAAAGAAAATCATGCGCGATTATTTTGATCTCTGTGCTGTTAGGCATAAAATACAAGAATTTTATGCAGTCCGAAAAACAATGTCGCGTGGTCCCTGTTCTATACATAGTGTAATGTAACTGTATGTCTAACTTGTATTTACCATTCCAAGCAGTAAACTATTATACGGATACTACTGTGTTGTAATTTGTGCCCAGTCCTTGTAACCAGTATAACACGCCGCGTCTATTTTTCTATTTTAACCAGAAAACTTTAAAACATAATATCCATACTAATATTATAAACTAGCCTTCCACCCGTGTGCATCTCGGTTAACGCGACCTTTGCTCATATCTTCGGTTCTACTCAACCAATTGCGATCAAACAAACGTAAGATTTTAAGTCTGAGTAAGCCCTTTCTAACAAAAAAAACCGCATCAAAATCCGTCCAGTAGTTTTTGCGTCCATCGCGGACAAACAGACAAACAGACAGGAAATTCAAAAATATATAACCCAAGTTTTTTTTTTAATATCTCCAATGTACAGACACGACCACTTTACAATTATATAATAGTATAGATGCGAATGTGACTCTCATCTGTCTGGCTATCTGTATGTCTGTATTTTACGCTTTCACGCCTAAACCACTGAACCGATCTTGATGAAATTTGATATAGAATCGCGAAAAAATCCCTTAGATGGAAAATGAGGATGACAGTTTGTATGAAATTTCGTCATTTTTATCTATAACCGACATCCACGCGGGTGGAGCCGCGGGCACCAGCTAGTATTATAATAAATGCCATGCTCTTGTGAATGACACTTTATTTCTGCAATAGTTTCCAATTAAACTATAGTACATTTTTTTCTCTGTAAATACTCACAGAGAAAAAGAAATACATTTTATAATAATAATAATTCGTTATTACAAACAAATCACACAGGACACGATCTTTTTTGTATCAAATTTTGTTTTAAGAACAAAGCAACTTAGTCAATGAAATTTAAAAAAAGAAGTCTATAACTCACTTTTGTGAATAATAGCAATGAAAAAGTCACAGTTTTATAATAGGTGTCATTCCGTGCTTAATTGCGGGGAAATAAAAGCCTGTTCATAAGCAAGTGTGTTGAAAAAATATTTGTACACTTGGCATTTTACATGTGTATCACTATACTTGGTGTTGTCATAATCATAGATGTTTGTGGCGCCCCCAGTACGGGTTTTTTATTTTATTGGTCGGACTTTACTTCTCTTGAAGTTTCCCGCTATATTCACCACTTGCGATGTTTATTGCGGCTTGTGTACATATATTGCCAATAAAGAGTTAAATAGTACCATAATGTCGGATATTTTGCTTTAATAATTTATCAATATGTATAATACTTGCCAATTATTACTTCTGAGTTTAGGTCTAGTGTGAATGTCTAAATGCCCCACATAAGCACAATCCCCACAAATTCGCTAATCGGCTTGAAAGTCCCCACTCTCTTGGGAATGAGCAGTTTTCCAGTAGGTATTTATAGGGTTCCTAAAGACAAGCTAGATGGCGCAGCCGGCACTTTTGGTAACTAATTTATGGAAAAAATTATCTTCGGTTTTGTATTGATTTACTTTACATAGATGTTTTGACATGTTTTCTGATGAAATTATTTCAAATTATAATATTATTATTTTAAATTACAGGCCGACGCGAAAAGAACAACAACAAACCACAGATTACATTAAAATTACCAAAAGTTATGCTAGCGCCATCTCTTGATGCATTAAAAACCAACTGATTATTATACCTACTGGAAAACTGCTCATTGACAACGCTGGACACAATGAGCAGTTTTCCAGTAGGTATAATAATCAGTTGCTTTTTAAATCATCAAGAGATGGCCCTAGCATAGCTTTTGGTAATTTAATGTACTCTGTGGTTTATTTGTGCGATGTTGCCAAAGTTTAATTTCATTTACCCATATTACAATAGATAAAATATGATAAAACGCTTAATTCTTTTCGCGTCACTGTGTGTAATTTAAAATAATATTATATTTAAAATAATTTTATCAAAAAAAAAAATGTCAAAACATTTAGTAGTAAAACAGTAAATCATTACAAAACCGAAGAACATTTTTTTCCATAAATTAGGGAACACTAGATGTGAGACCACACTCTACTTACCAAAAGTGTCGGCTCCGCCATCTAGCTTGTCTTTAGGAACGCTATAAATACCTACTGGAAAACTGCTCATTTAGGGTGGCCGCACATGTACGGTTTCCGGAGACGGTTTCCGTCCACGTTTTCCTGATTTGGAATTCCGTGTGCCGAGCGCACACGTCCGGTTTTTTGCATTAGGTTTTTTTATTATTACTTCGAAGCGAGCAGTGTTGCCAGTGCCAAATTGTCAAATGTAACACAAGCTGGCTTAAAAGTTGCATTTTCGGGGGAAAAGTTACGTATTCTTGTTTTTTTATATAGTGTTTCTTGTTTTTTACAAATCCTCTCGGTTTATCTCGGGTATCCGCCCAATTTAGGAGCCGGCCTTCCGAGATGCTCCTTGAAATCCCACTGGCCATTGAGTACGAGCCCCAGCTATTTCATCTGGGACTTAATGCAGCTGAGAGCGTCTACCACTATGGGGCTGGGTCGTAAGAGAGTCAAAAGTTACGCAAAATGTAACAAAAGTTACAATACAATCTGGCAACCCCGGAAGCGAGACACAATCAGTGTTGCCAATTACTGATGATCTGAATTCCCCACAAACCCAACAGAAAGGCCCCAATATTAGACATTGATAACTACATTACTTCTCTTGAAGTTTCCCGCTATATTCACCACTTGCGATGTTTATTGCGGCTCGTGTACATATATTGCCAATAAAGAGTTAAATAGTACCTTAATGTCGGATATTCTGCTTTAATAATTTATCAATATGTATAATACTTGCCACTTATTACTTCTGAGTTTAGGTCTAGTGTGAATGTCTAAATGCCCCACATAAGCACAATCCCCACAAATTCCCTAATCGGCTTGAAAGTCCCCACTTTCTTGGGAATTGACAACGCTGGACACAATTTAAGCGCGATTCCGGATGGAAATTTCCTGACGTGTGCGGCGATTAGTACAAAATGTATGCGAGTGCTGCGTTCGGTATGACGTCATTAGGTTTTTTCCATTCTGAACCGAACGTCAGGTTTTTTCCGTTCTGCAAAAAGTAAGGACGTGTGCGGCTAGTAGAACATTTTGTATGAAAATGGAGCATTCGGTTTTTTGAATCTGACTTTTTGATCAGGAAACCGTGGACGGAAACCGTACGTTTGCGCGGACCCTTAAGCGCGATTCCGGATGGAAATTTCCTGACGTGTGCGGCGATTAGTACAAAATGTATGCGAGTGCTGCGTTCGGTATGACGTCATTAGGTTTTTTCCGTTCTGAACCGAACGTCAGGTTTTTTCCGTTCTGCAAAAAGTAAGGACGTGTGCGCCTAGTAGAACATTTTGTATGAAAATGGGGCATTCGGTTTTTCAAATCTGACTTTTTGATCAGGAAACCGTGGACGGAAACCGTACGTGTGCGCGGAGCCTAAGGCTCCGCGCACACGTACGGTTTCCGTCCGTGTAACTTAGGACAGAAGGTCTCTGAAGTAGGGACTGAATAAATTAAGCGACTTGGTATTACATGGATCTCACAACTTTTTGCGGTAGAAGAACCGAGAGCGGCGAGGCTTGGCATTTTTTTACAAGTATTGTTTTCGATGGGATACTGTTATACTGAGTGACTGACTACAATTTTACTTTGGCAACCGTGTTTAATTGTACTTACTCTGTGGTCAATGAGCAGTTAATAACTACATATCACTACATATACTACAACTACTACAACTACATTTTGTATATACTCTAAGGTTAATAATCAGTTGGTTTTTAAGTCATCAGGAGATGGCGCTAGCATAGCTTTTGGTAATTTATGTACTCAGTGGTTTGTTTGTGGTATTTTTTCATGAATTTGCGATGTTGCCAAAGTTTTATTTCATTTACCCATATTATAAATAATAGATAAAATATAATAAAACGCTTAATTCTTTTCGCGTCACTGACCCCAATTCTGTCTTGTCACAAGCTTACTAAAATAAGCTAAAAATCTCTAAATGTCAGTTTAGTCCTGTTAAAATGTAATTTCGTATTCTGAGAACACACAACTAACTTAAAATTAGCTTGACACAACTAAAATTAGAGAAAGTACTCAACTGTCATTTTTGGTTAAACGGTATTCTGTTGTACGTATATGCACTAAAATAAGAAATGTCAAACTAAAATTAGATATCATCTAAAATGATGCCAATTGTCGTTCTATATACGCTTAAAGCCTTTATAAAGCTCTATAAATCGTCGATTGATTTGGATTTTATAAATAACTAGCGGACCCCGCGAACTTGCCAGGTACGTGGACCGAGAAAAACTGTATTTGCTTGGTTAAGACTGAGAAATATCACAGTTTGTTTACTATTTGATCAATAATATGCACTAATTATCATTTGTCGGCATTCTAAAGACTTATTAAAATAAGTTTTTACAGATTTTATGAAAATCTTTATCGTTCATTCTTAATTTTTTAATAGTTGTAACACACGTTTTAGCGACGTCATATTCAAATTTAGTGCTGTCTTGTCTTAGAGTATATAGTATAAGAGACGAAACTACTACGATTTCATTCATAAAATCGACTGAAGTTTGACGCCAAATCGCCATCTTTTGTTCCAAGCAACAAGTACATAGTTACGTCATTCGAGGCTTGTTTACCATTGTTTACTACGATTATCTAGCAAATAAACGTGTAATCCAGTGATTTTGGTGTGAAGTGTGAAAAAATACGTGTGACAAAGATGCCTACCTGCTCAATTGTTGGATGTGGATCATATTATGCAAGAAATAAGCCAGAAATAACATTACATAAGTACGTATTCTTCTCATCGAGATATCATTGTTATTTGTTGACCTACGACATCAATAGTTCGTTTTGTCTGTCTGTAAAGCAAACAAGCTTGTAAAACTCACAATTTAAATCAATAATTACGTCGTATTTTTCTAAAATTCAATAAAACATCTTTGTATGGAAAACGCTAGTGTTGCGGTGATACGATTTTGATTATCGATATTTTTTTTGTAATTTATATATTCATAAATTAATATCCACTCCGTATTGTTATTCGACTGGCCCACGACGCAAATTTTCTACACACGTATATATATGTATGTACTTTTTTTTGTATGTATTAATTTATTTATTAATAGATACATAATATTCACAAAATTTTCTTCACCAAACTGCTACAGCAGTTTGTAGGCATTCGCTCATACAACCTTTTATGTTATTTCTATATAAAGTTCGCATCTTGTTTTAGGCAAATCCGTCAGTACCTTAAGACGAATTGCATTGGAAGGACAAAGAAATAAAGGAATTTTCACCACATCAGGAAAGCATAGAGCGGGACGGCCTAGAAAAGAAGACCCACCCAAGAGAAGACCCACCCCAAAGCTCAGATGAACACTTTTCTGGCGTGGAATATTTGGATGAAAGTTTTTTAGATTCCGATTAGAACACATTCAATTGTACTATTAAATTGTTTTACATTACACTCCAATCGTTTTATTCTTTTTCTTTTAGGGATTAACGCTAGAACTAGCTTTAATCCGAGACGCATCCGAAGATCTTACCTCGGAGTCTGGGGTCTGCTTTACCAGTCTTACTACGGATTTGACCGAATTTTGTCATTTTTCGTGAAGCAACTGCCATCTGACCTCCACAACCCAATAGCGATATTGGGCGATAATGAAGTATTGCAGCTAGACCAGTTTTTAGACTTTTTTAGGGCTCTAACTACCCGTAATGACTGCCATAAGATGTTCGTATGGCAACCGGGACCGACGGCTTAACGCGCTATCCGAGGCACGACCACGACCAATACAAATATCCATATTTATGCATACAAATTTTATCAAATATACTGACAAACAGAAGTAGTAGGCACATTTTACACAATAGTGTACAAAATCGAAGTATCAAAGCTGTTTTGGTCGTAGTATATAGGGTGGCTACATGCACGATTGTGGCGCCCCTATTAATTTCACGACTTTTTTGCCAAGCTGTATTTAAACATACAATAATTATCATTTTAACGAAATAATAAAATTGTGATTTAAGTAAAAAGTTTTACAATATTATGTAACGAACTGCCCGTTCTTCTTTGTAATATAAAGGACATATTGAATAAAAGCACTTGTACTCTTCCACAATTATTTAATTTTTTGTTGCCTAACCGGTTTCGCCTTACGGCATTCTCATAGGTTTACAATGGTTCAAACTATTATATTTAGCAAATATATGCTAAATACTAGCCTTTCGCCCGCGTGGATCTCTTATCTTCGGTTCTACTCAACCGATTGCAGTAAAACAGACGTAAGATTTTAAATCCAAACAAGACCTTTCTAACAAAAAAAACTGCATCAAAATCCATTTTAGTAGTTTTTACGTCCATCGCGGACAAACATTTTCCATTTATAATTATATAATAGTATAGAGTATAGATAGATAGATAATAGTTTAAACCCTTGCTTACATTTTTAGTCTGTGCTTCTTTTATATCGATAAGTAGTTATCGACAGTTTACTGGGCTTCTCTATTATAGACGCCATTTAATGTTCTTATCCAAGTTTAGGTATACAGTTTTTTTTCGTAGGTATGCCACCTCTTATATACTCTAAGTGTCTTGTGCTTAGCAAACACTAAATTTAGTTTGACATAACAACAGAATACGGTTAGAAATGTCAATCGCTTATCTAAAATAAGAAAATTTTAGAGAAATTTAAGTTTAGAGATGGTAACGTCAGAATTGGGGTCACTGTCTGTAATTCAAAATAATAATATTATATTTAAAATAATTGTATCAGAAAAAATGACAGAATATTTAAGTAAAGTAAATCATTACAAAACCGAAGAACATTTTTTCCATAAATTAGGGAACACTAGATGTGACACCACACTCTTCTTACCAAAAGTGCCGACTGCGCCATCTAGAGCGTCTTTAAGAACCCTATAAATACCTACTGGAAAACTGCTCATTGTCAAGTTCAGTCTATAAAGGATAGTGGTTTAACATTTTTCACATTGATTGTAGCCTTAGAGTATAATTATAGTATACAGAGACGAAACTACTACGATTTCATTCATAAAATCGACTGAAGTTTGACGCCAAATCGCCATCTTTTGTTCCAAGCAACAAGTACATAGTTACGTCATTCGAGGCTTGTTTACCATTGTTTACTTCGATTATCTAGCAAATAAACGTGTAATCCAGTGATTTTGGTGTGTTAATCGTGTTAATTGTGAAAAAATACGTGTGACAAAGATGCCTACCTGCTCAATTGTTGGATGTGGATCATATTATGCAAGGAATAAGCCAGAAATAACATTACATAAGTACGTATTCTTCTCATCGAGATATCATTGTTATTTGTTGACCTACGACATCAACAGTTCGTTTTGTCTGTCTGTAAAGCAAACGAGCTTGTAAAACTCACAATTTAAATCAATAATTACGTCGTATTTTTCTAAAATTCAATAAAACATCTTTGTATGGAAAACGCTAGTGTTGCGGTGATACGATTTTGATTATCGATATTTTTTTTGTAATTTATATATTCATAAATTAATATCCACTCCGTATTGTTATTCGACTGGCCCACGAGGCAAATTTTCTACACGCGTATATATATGTATGTACTTTTTTTTTGTATGTATTAACTTATTTATTAATAGATACATAATATTCACAAAATTTTCTTCACCAAACTGCTACAGCAGTTTGTAGGCATTCGCTCATACAGTTATTATAGTTATATCTACACTAAATCTACCCACCTCTCCAGCAGCAGTCGGGTATTTTATTTTATTACCTGTATAACTCGGTGGTACAAAATGTATTAATATTTTTAGATTGCCGGCGGCTATTAAAATAAGAAATGCTTGGTTAGAAAGTATAGGGGTGGAAAATTTAAAGTCACACAAAACTATCTATGTTTGTTCTCTGCATTTTGAAGATTCGTGTTTCAATTGCACTTTGAATTATGTGAAGCTGCATGATAATGTTCTACCTTCACGACGATTAACCGTAAGTCATATAATAGTACATTATGGTATAAGGGAGTAAAGTTGGTCTCACGCGTGGCATACGACGTTTTACAACACACTTGCGAATAAAATAATACTACACACACTAAATAAACAATACTACAAATTAATTAGTTTTCCTATGCGCGCGCATCTAACAATGGCGATCGGTCATATTTAAAAGAGTGGGGTTTGAATTTAACTTTTTTTACTGTTTTTTTTTCTGTACTTAGAGACAAAAAAAGTTGAATTTGAGTGAAAATTTTGTTTATTATACAAGTCTTATTACAAGTTGAAATTATTTATTTAAATACGAAAATGCATCAAATGACCATACAATAGGCATATTAATTTATTCGTACTATTAAACACGTTCTTTTTTGTATCGAAACTTTTTGAAGAACATAGAAACTTAACCCATAAAATTTAAAAAAGAATCTGTAACTCACTTGCGAATAATAGCAATGAAAAAGTCACAGTTTGATAATAGGTGTCATTACGTGCCTAATTGCGGTGAAATAATATCAATTTTATGAGCAGGTGTGTTGTAAAAGTATATTATACAATTACAAAGATGTCGTCGTTTACATAGGACAAGCAATATTATTGTTATCTGATACAATTAACAATGTATCAACGTGATGCATATGTTATATGATAAATATCAAGATAGATAACTCTTTATTGTACTCAAATATCATGTTAGTGTATAAGAAAGTAACATCCATCGATCACAATACTTTAAGTCACATGTACAATGTTCTTTTTTGCAGAGATGTGCCGGTATTATAAATACCCAAAAAGTACTAAGTGAGAGAAATGCAGGTCCTTGTATGGCACTGTCTCAAGCTGATGCTCATAGTATGGTAAATATCAGTAGTCTATAATTCTATTAGTATTATAAAACGGTTCCTCCCGTTTCACCGAAATTTTTATGTCATAATTTTGTTTCGCATAACAACGCATAGCATAAACTTCATTTTGCAGAAAAAGGTTTGGTATACAGTCATTCGTCATACTTTCATAACGCATAATTTTGTAAGTCAGAATACTCAGAATCATCTTTTGGAATAACTTTTAAAGCATAATAATCAAAAAGTAGAACCGTCATGTCGCAGAATCGTCACTTGGCATACATTTCACATGCATAATCTTCAAACAAATTGGCATACAAATCCTATATAAAAAAGCTAACATAATCCATGAATGCAAACAAGTAAGCATAAACCCTGCATGTAGTAGGCATGCAGCAAGCATCAGGCATGCAGCATGCAGCAAGCATCAGGCATTTAGCATGCATCAGGCATTTATCATGCAGCAAGCATCAGGCATGCAGCATGCAGCAAGCATCAACAAGCACCCTAATGAAATTAACAATCTATCTACCTCAGTGCTGTGCAAGGTATTCAAGCACATAATCGTTAACACATAGCTCATGCGTCACCTAGAATACTACTCTTTAATTAACGACCCGCAATATGGTTTCAGGCCGAAACAGTCAACTGGTGATCTTCTGGCGTACGTTACCCATCTTTAGGGTGAGGCTATGGACAAGTAAGGCGAGTTACTGGCAATTAGTCTTGACATTGCCAAAGGTTTCGATAGAGTCTGGCACATCGCTCCTTTATATATTTGACGCGAGACAAATGTACATACGTTCATATTTAGTCATAAGAAACCACATTTTGTAAACTGACGTCTTAAAAATGCGGCAGTGGAGTTTGTTGCACCATTTCTTCTCCACTAGCGCCTAGGAAGCGGTGGTAAACTTAGTTTTAAGCAGAATTTGACGTCAAAAAGCTGTAACAGTGTTGCACTATTTTGAAAAATAAAGAATTTGAATTTAAAAAATACCTACAACGTATGTGATGGAATTATGTGTTCTGAATGAAATATAATGCATGTGCTAAGTATCATGGATTCTATTTCGTGATGGTGTCGGCGACTTGAATATTGAAACGATAACAAAGTTTTTTATAGGTTTCTCGATTATGATACGCATATCATACCATAATGTACTATTTTTAAATTTATTTTGATACTCTGTGCATAAAGATTAATGATTAAACGAACTTACCTGTACGTGAAGTTCTATCATAATTATACGAAATGTTTCGCCCGAAGAGATTAGCGGTGATATAATTATTCGTAATTCTTTTTACTTGTAGTATCGCGTTATTGACTTCCACTCTATCACTAAAGTTGAGAAAAAGGTGTCGCCACAAGCGACACAAAACTCAATTTAATTAATTTTTTCCGTTTCCGTTTCCTGTCACCTGTCACTGTCACCCGCACTTGCGAGATCTCAATAGTTTCGTCTTCATTACGTTGAGAGATTCATATTTCCGTAACGTCTAGGGCTACTTAGGGAGGGCGGGTGTCTCCCGCTAATCTCTTCGGGCGAAACATTTCGTATAATTATGATAGAACTTCACGTACAGGTAAGTTCGTTTAATCATTAATTATACTCCATGTTTCGCCCTCGAGATTAGCGGTTATATAATTATTCGTAATTCTTTTTACTTGTAGATATTGAGAGCACGTGGAGGAAATATCCATAACTCTAAAAATAATAAACCAAGTAATTTAATTATTACTTTTATTAATAACCGTCGTTATTTAACTACGGTTATTAACCTATTTAGGTATCAAAAATAAACAGAATCGAATATAACAAAATCAAAACTAAACCACTTATAGGATCTAAGTCACAATATTATTGTATTTATAATCAGACTATTGTCTAGGTATGTAATTGGATATATGCCATCAAACGAATACCTATTCGTAATCAACGAGAACAGATCGTTCGTGCCAAAGTTGTACTATCTTCCGAATTAAAGACAGGCCTATTGTAAAATTTCGCAAAGGTGGAAGAGTTGCCACTCCATCCAGCCGTTTGTCTTATTATATCTAAGCTGACTCCTAGACTATGAGCTTTGGATGTTGCAGCGTGACGAGTACTATGCGAGGAAAAGACAGAGACGTCAATTCCACTCTCCTTTAACATGGCCTTAACCCATCTACTGAGCGTCTGCGAAGAAACCGGTTTGTAAGGCTTGCGAGCACTAATAAACAAGTTGTCTGATTCTCTTAAATTCTTCGTTTTATCTAAATATGACAAGAGTGTCTTTGCCGGACAAATGCCAGGCCGGTCTTCAAAGAAAGGCAGATGTAAAGTTGGTTGTTTGCTACCAACTCTAGATGTCTTAATCAAATCGCTAATTTTTATTATAATTTGATTATTTAGAATCACTAAGTATTTGGTCAGTCTTAATTTTAGAAAGTGTTTGTAATCTATGAGCCGTCACGAGAGCTAGCAATGTTACACATTTTTTCAATAATCGTTCAAAGGTTAGAGTTTCATTGGGATATAATGAGTCTAAAAAGTCCAGGACTACACTGACATCCCAAGTAGTGTTATAACGGGGTAGCGGAGGTCGTGGCCTATAGACACCCTTACAAAATCTAGATATCCTATCGTCGTCTGATATGTTTTCTACGATTAAGGAAAGTGCGGAACGATGGGAATTTATCGTACCGTATTGGCCACCATTATTAAAAATAATCGGTAGAAATTCCAAAATTATTGAAATGGACGGCTCGTACATGTTCACCTTATTTTCAATGCAAAATAAATACCATTTTTTGAAGCAAACGTCATATTGCTTAAGTGTATTATCCGAAAAGGAAGCCATCATGATGTCTACTGCCGGAGGTGGGACTAGACGTTTAAGCAACGCCTTCCTGACAAAATCCCGGCCACCAGGGTAGTGCTGGCTCGTATGTTGCTCTTGTTGGAATCAGGAATAAAAACATCCTCAGAATTCAGTTCCACAAGGTCAGATGAGAGCAGTTTCACAAAAAGTGGGTACCATGGCTGAGAGGGCCAGCAAGGAATAACCATTATACCCTGGGCTTTGTCGGATATTATTTTCCGCAAAGATTTTAATATTACAGCCACTGGCGGAAAAGCATAAAACAAATGATTAGACCAATCCAAAGTAAAGGCGTCAATAATAGCATAAGCCTCTGGATCCCTGTGTCATGATACGAATACATTGCATTTCTTGTTTATACGGTTGGCAAATAAATCTATCTCTGGGGTTAATAAATGTTTTAAAATTTTTTCGAAGCCACTGTTAGAAAGTTCCCATTCCACATCAGGATGGGTTCGTCTAGATTCTCTGTCTGCAGTGAAATTATCCTGCGATTTTATGTATGAAGCTACTACTAAAATTTTTCGTGATTCACACCACTGCTATGTCTTTTGTGACCCTGGTCAAATGAGGGTGTTGAACACCTCCCATTCGATTTATATAACTGTGGTAGTGTTCATGCGTAAAAGTATTTGACAGTTAAAATAGTTTATTATGTTATATGCATTATTTTTTCAGTATGGGACCACTGACCACTAGCCGTTTGTTCACCACAAGCAGCTCCCCACCCAGTCGTTGAGGCGTCAGAATATATTTCTAAAGTAAAGTTACCGTCTCGGATTCTATGAACAGAATGATCAATGGCCCCTAACCACCAATTTATGTCCGGTAATAAATTAGACGGTAATGACATGTACTTGTCATAGTTGTCATTATTAATCAAGTTTAAAAACTTACAACGTTCTAATTCTTTGGTGTAAAGCAGCCCGTATTCTATTGCAGGACATGCGGATACTAATAAACCTATTAATTGTGCGAATTGTCTTATCTTGCAACGTTTAAGTTTTTTAGTCTTTACTAGCTCGTCTTTCATACGAACTCTTTGTCTGCAGGTAAACTTAACTGCCACTTGTGGGTATCTGTATCTACAATATACCCTAAGTACTTGCAAGATTGACACGGTATCAAAATGCTTTTTTTTTTTTTTTTTTTCGTAATTGATAATGAATCCTAATTGATTCTTGTAATTCTCGAGTAATCTCTATATTTTGAAGGCATTGATGACAGATAGCCACAAGCTCGTAATAATTTTACGACCGGTTTCATAAGTTTAGTAAATATAAACGGAGACGTACAAAGACCAAATGAAACAACATTGAACTCGTACAGTCTACTTTAGAGCAGTTCGAATGTCTTCTGATTTAAAATGTTGTGTTTATGAATTTATTTAATCCCTTTAAATTTAAAATCTCATCTTCCCATTTGGTTTAGGTACAGTAAACACTCGTGACACATATTGGTCAGGGCTAGATTCACATTCAGAAACGGCCCCAATAGACATTAAGCTATGAACAGCTTCAGCTATGTTCTTTCTTTCAGAAACCGAAAAAACTGATTTAGGTAAGCAGGGCTGATTAACCGAGCAATCAAATCTGATTCGGTAGCCCTTTATCCATGACAAAATGGATTGATCCTTAGTTATACGGGACCATTGATTATAAAAAAGTGCAAGTCTGCCTGCATAACGTACCTTGTCTACTGGCGGCGGGTCTGCTTGGACCGCTGCGTGTAGCTCTGCCACGAGGTTGACTGCTGCCTCGCGTTCTGCTGAGCAGGCGGCTAGTAACGTTGCTGCGGGGCCATCGTCTGCCTGCGGGCCGGTGTCCTCGCTTTCCAGTTTATATGGTTCTTGCTTGATTAGCCCATAATAGCCCTTATTCTGGTTTAAATATTTAGGCTTCTTAGCTGCCACAGGCTTCAAGTCGGATGAGGATTTTGAAACCACCTTGGCCGTTCTAAGGGTATCGGCGAAGTTGCCTCCAAAAAAAAATTTAGTGCCAACTGATCTTTAAGATCCTTCTTGACGTTGTTAAGCACCAAGTGGCGTCTCGCTTCAGACTCAGAAAGTTGGACGTCACAAAACAGCCGACCTATTTCAACAAGCTTTTTATTAGGTCACCATCTTTATCTGTTTTACTTAGCTGGTCGGAAATTATTTTTGCCAAAAATTTAATGCCGGCTGCTATTTGCCTTTGCCTGGCCTCCATAGCCTTGTCCCTTTTGACCTCGTATTCAGGCAAGGCAGCCTTAATTTCCGTATTAAGCTGCGGTGCAGCTACGTTTGTGCAGTTGCCAGGGACTAAATGTTTCTTTATGAGTTCCTTACGAACCTCTTTGTCCAAGCCGGATGATGTAAAGTGCGCAAATCTGGATGCCACTTCCTTGTTGATGTCCGGACCGTAGTCCTGAGAGGCTGAAGGATCATCGCCTAGGATCTCAATGATGTCTGCCGAGGTAGTAGCTTCCTCAATATTGCTGAGGTTTGGTACTTCAACCGGAGCGTCCGGTATGATTATTGTAGGTGTGGTCTCCTGCTGTGGTGACACAGGCGGTTCTGTGACCACCGCAGTATTTACGACCGGGTTTGATGCACCTTCGTGAACTGTAATAATGGACAGTAACACTGCATTCTTCCGCTCTAGATTATTGCTAATCAGAGGGTAGCGCTGTATAAAAACACAAATTCCTATGAATCTTTAGGTTTTTCCAGCATTAAAGTAAAACTGATATAAATCACCTTCTAGGCCAAACTTAGGCCCAAGTTAGGACTAGGATTCGTATAAACCCTGTCATCTGAGATCAGATGCAACGAATGCAACGAATGCAACCATATGACCACCCTAGGTAGTCTGGGTGCACTGTGTTAGACCCTAGGTCTAAGTTTCGGATCGACCCTAGGTCATCCTGGTGCGACGAATGCTAGCCATTTGGTATAGACGGACCCTCGGTCGTCCTGGCGCATTGATTTAGACCCTAGGTCTAAGTTTCGGATCGGCCCTGGGCCATCCTTTGTAATTTTCACTTTTTCACAAAATTATAAAAAAAATGAGGGTACTTACTTATGACATTCTCAGCAGGAATTGGTGAGGGATCTCTTGAAGAGCCCGAAAATGATCCTGATGAAGATAGACTTGATGGGCTCGATCGAGAAAGAACACTTTCGCGACGCGATTCTTTAACACGTTTTTCTAATTTTCGAATTTTACTTATCAAATAGTTAAAATCATTATCATGGCGGCGTTTCGGCATGATTTAATTTTATTTTTTATTACTTGTGCGAAGTAGTGAACCGGAGTGGATGAGCACTAAAACACGAATGAAGACGAAACTATTGAGATCTCGCAAGTGCGGGTGACAGTGACAGGTGACAGGAAACGGAAACGGAAAAAATTAATTAAATTGAGTTTTGTGTCGCTTGTGGCGACACCTTTTTCTCAACTTTAGTGATAGAGTGGAAGTCAATAACGCGATACTACAAGTAAAAAGAATTACGAATAATTATATCACCGCTAATCTCGAGGGCGAAACATGGAGTATAATCATAATTATCCTTCATTAAAGTTTTATTTTTAATTTTTATTGTGTACATTTCAGTATGATAATATTAAATGATGAAGCTACATGACTTGACTTGAGTGTGTTGAAAAATTTGTTGTAAAAATAAGCTTTACATTTGCCATTTAATATATTGGGGGAGGCCTATGTCCAGCAGTGGACTGCAATTAGATAGGCTAATTGATTGATTGATTGATTGATATTACTGAATGTTACATTTATTATTTGACTGCCTCTGTGGCGTAGCGGTAGTGAACGCGGCCGCTACGCAGGAGGCGCGGGTTCGATCCCCGCTCAGTGCAAATATTTGTGTGCATGAAATATGAATATTTGCATTGGTCTGGGTGTTTCCATGTATAATATGTATGTATTTACAAAAAAAAAATATATCTAAGTATGTTTATCCGCATTCTAGAACCCATAACACAAGCTAGTTAAGCTATGCTTACTTTGGGTCTAGATAGCGTTGTGTAGAATGTCCTACAATATTTATTTATTTATTATTATAACAGTAATAATTATTTTTAGACAGTATTAATAACCATGCACTGAAAAATATGTATTTAAACATACAATAATTATCATTTTAACGAAATAATAAAATTGTGATTTAAGTAAAAAGTTACAATATTATGTAAGGAACTACCCGTTCTTCTTTGTAATATAAAGGACATATTGAATAAAAGCACTTGTACTCTTCCACAATTATTTATTTTTTTGTTGCTTAACCGGTTTCGCCTTACGGCATTCTCATAGGTTTACAATGGTTCAAACTATTATATTTAGCAAATATATGCTAAATACTAGCCTTTCGCCCGCGTGGATCCCTTATCTTCGGTTCTCCTCAACCGATTGCAGTAAAACAGACGTAAGATTTTAAATCCAAACAAGACCTTTCTAACAAAAAAAACTGCATCAAAATCCATTTTAGTAGTTTTTACGTCCATCACGGACAAACATTTTCCATTTACAATTATATAATAGTATAGAGTATAGATAGATAGATAATAGTTTAAACCCTTGCTTACATTTTTAGTCTGTGCTTCTTTTATATCGATAAGTAGTTATCGACAGTTTACTGGGCTTCTCTATTATAGACGCCATTTAATGTTCTAATCCAAGTTTAGGTATACAGTTTTTTTTCGTAGGTATGCCACCTCTTATATACTCTAAGATTGTAGCTTTATCAGTGACATCTATGTTATGTTTCCCTAAGCAAATTTTAGGAAGCTTCATCACAGAGAGCCACGAACGTCCATCACAGAGCATAGTAACATGGTCGGGGTCCATATTGGCTCACCTAAAGTTCTTTACCCGAAATTGTTCTTCCTAACGATTTCTAATCCGAACGATCACTCGTCCTAAAATTTTTCATCCTAAAGTTTTCATTCATACTATTAGTAGTGCTACCGGCGATGTTCATCATAACACGAATGTTGCCGAAAATTGTTGTTAATAACATTATACATGCAAATATTATATATTAAAACTTCTACTGTTTTTTATGATAACGTTTTTATCCCTAAACATAATTACCATAATATTGTCACTCATACTCGGAAAGAAACATTTACCACTTTGAGAAACTTCAATTTCTTGATGGTTATAAAAAAAATAACCACGAAGGCCTATGCGGGAGCTCCCGCATTAGCCTTTTAACGTAATACATACAATAACCTATCCAAGTCTGATTGGAGTGGACACTGCACGCCGCACCTACTTGGATGATGATAACATTTCACACTCACACTTGGTATTATAATAATGAATAAAAAGAAATCTAAACAAAAAAGATATGACTTTGAATAATGGTGTAAAAGATCTTCATGTTGAAAAAATATAGGAAAACTAATAAAAGTATAATCGATGTTTATTGCTACTGATATTATGAAGTTGAATGTTTCGAAATTATAACATTAGAGACAGACCAGTTAGGAATTGTGATTGTTAGGATGAAAAATGTTAGGAAGAACATTGAAAATTTAGGTGAACTTTGGCACACCCTTGGCACACCCTAGTAACATAATAGGAGAAGAGTGGCTACTCTAATAAGTGTGCATGTATGGAAAGTGCTGCCGCCCTCAGATGGGTGGATGAACTAATCACGATTACAGTACCTGTACATTATTAATAGATACATATTATATGTATGCAAACATGAACTCTTAAAAGGTCAATGATTGAATGGCTGGTCATACTACCATAATGTAACTTTGCAATCCCATATACATCGTGAGTTTGTAGTTGTTTTGCTTTTTGTGAGATTCGAATTACTGTACTAGTTATAATAAAAAAAAGTTGATTAAGTTATTATTCTATATCATTTAGACTAATGATTATTAGAATGGCGAGCTGATGTCTCTGCCTGCATGAGAATGAACATTGAGTAGGTAAAGACACTTTAGATTCTATCTTTCTAAAATTACATAATTACTTAAACAATGTAGTAATCCGTCTACGCATGACGGAGCTAAGCACGTATAAACATAAACAAATTAAACATCCGAATCCTCCCCCTTTTTTATGTCGGATAAACAACAGTATCACAACACACAACAACAGTGTTGAAGTGCTCGTGGCCAAGTGCGCTCACTTTTCACTGAACGATCAGTGGGTTAAGCTACATAGACACGATTGTAATTTGGATGGGTGACCTAAGTTGTATTTCATCTGATGATCAGAACTCAAGCTGGGAGGTCAGATTGCAGTCCCTCCCAAGATGGCCGAAAAAACCAAGCAACATATTAAGTAGATTGCAGACACAGATGTGATCGGGAGTTCGGGACTAAGGCAAGAATAATGTTGATGATGATGATGACGACGATTAGAAACATCAAGCTTGTCAACATTCATGATACTGTTTTGTTTACTCAGTACTTTACAAATTCCCACAAATACTGCAAAATATTTTATGGAAATGATAAAAAAATTATGGCAAGACTTCAGTATATGTATAGTACTCTGTGGGCAAGACTGTTTATGAAATCTATTATGAAATAGTTATCTACTTATGAAACGATAATCCAGTATTATTTCTATGAATTGTAAATTATTTCGTATTCAAGATTGTTTCAATACCTGTTATTTACTTTTTACACAGTTAACTAGTAAATAAATATAAAACAACGATCGTGGAATATATGAAATGACACTTCAAGTACTAACTTGACATGATTGACAGAGTGTTGCCAGTGATTAAATATTTTAGTACCGTTTCATGACTTTTTGCCAAGCTGTACATTAAATGCACACAATATATTTAACGCATTTAATGAGGATGAATCACATAATGGAATATTGTATTTTTAATCAGTATACCAGGTGCGCTATACCTTTCTGAGTATCCTATTTTTTAAATAATCAAAATCCGTCAAGAAATGACGAAGCTATTAGGGATACACTGCGATTTAGACGATGACGTCATCTGTTATGAACGCGTCCCGACTAGCGCAGTCGCCAGTCAGACAGTACAAATTCTTTCGTGGATCGACTAGTAGTGCTTGCGTTTTATTGGTTTTTCTTAGTACTTTATTTGTGTTTTAAGTTCTTTGGTGATTATTCAAATACAGTTTGTTTTTAAAATACTTTATAATATACGTAGTTCGTCCTAACACTTGTACTTATTTACCTACCTTATGATGTTCTGTCGAAAGTTGTACCTACTGTGTTGTCAAGCGAGTAATAAACCACGTTAGAAATGACGTGAAATAACTGAAGCTAGTATAATACAGGTTCAGAAAAGGAAAAGGTATTAAGTTTTATAATAAAATGAAGTACTTAAGTACCTAGGTATTGCCGTCATGACCACTTCAAAAGTATTTAGGAGACTTATTCGTAGTGGTGCAAGTCTGTATTTAAAAAAAATGATAGAATAGGTAGGTATATAGTATACGCCTGCAGGATAATCTCTAGACTGAATTTTGTTATCATGTATAGACATAGGTAGGTACGCAATATAGGTATTTAAACTTTCATGGCCTTTCTATTATTGGAAGCTCCAAACAATACATGGTAAATATCTCGATAGTTCTAATAGTAATAGGTACACAATACCTACTTACGTCAAAATGACCTTCGCAACAATGTAAAACACTTTCGCTTGAAAGAGGAGTTTTATCATCTCTTCTCATTACTTTAACCCATTTTTTTCTTATCTTTGCATCTCTCGGAACATAAAAAAACAGTTTATTAGGCGTAGTAACACTTGTATTCTTGCATTTTGGCACAATACAATATTTGTATGGGGCCATTATTACCACCGAAACAATAACAAACGTTCCAGTCTATACACTACAGTGGACTGCGTTGCGTCAGGCCTCCGTCACTCGCTCAAGGCAGCGCGCGCGCTATACACCTACCGCTCGGTGAGTCGTCGACGACACAAACTGGCAGAGGGCTGCGCATCACACCGCACCGCACGTTTCCCGCTCTTACGCTTACCTAACGCTGAAGTTCTTCATTGTAATCAAATAGTTTGAATAGCAATTTTAATCTACATTAAATGCACAATATATTGAACGTATTTAATTGGATAAGTTATGATACTGTATTGTTAAAAATAGCTTCGATAATGACACATTATTATTTTGTAATTTTTAAAAGATAAAAATGATTGCTGTGGGTTTTTTTAGGAGATAGACATATGCTATCGCGGACTTTTATGTAGACCTTTTTAAGTTATATATTTCCGCAGTACATTATCTTATTCTTTCATCAATAGTTTTCGCAGCGCACGCGATGTAAGAAATATTTTAAGTAATTTTTTTACATCTTGGATTTCATTATTGAAGTTTTAGTAAGGATTCCTAATTTGTTTGAAAATAAAATAAAGTCTATGTTAGTCAGTGATAATGCAGCTTTCTAATGGTAAAAGAATTTTCGAAATCGGTCTAGTAGTTTTTGAGTTTAATCGAATACAAAAATACAAATCTTCCCTCTTTATTACTATGTTAACATAGATGTATAGAAGTCTGCCGGATTTGTTGACATTTATGAACACTGCTCCGCTCGCTTTTGTAGTAGCGTGATGTTATATAGCCTATAACCTTCATCGATAAATGGACTATTCAACAGAAAAAGAGCTTTTCAATTCGAACTGGTTGTTCCTGAGATTAGCGCGTTCAAACAAACAAACTCTTCAGTTTCATAATATTATAAGTAGGTATAGATATAGTTATTTTTATTAAAAAAAATATTGAAGTAAATAGCACAAAAACTATATTATTAGAAGCTTTGTAAATTACTTAAAATCCGTACAAAATTTCAAAATTATACGTTACGAAATAAAACAGCTATGGAGTCTTAACCCAAAAGAGCCCTAAGTCTTCATACTCTTTTTTTTTTTTTTTGTTCTATGGCGATCCCGACAATTCCGCCAACAACTCAGTTTTTATACTGATCAAAATACTTAAGGTAACTGTACCAATGCTCGACACTGTACCAATGCTAGACACTTTCGAACAAAACCCAGTATTTTGAGAAAATTATCCATTTATTTTATAAGACTATTGACTTAAAAGATGCCTTATGGTATCTATAAGATATGTTCAAATATTCGCAACACCATCCGAAGTAAATTTAGAAAGACTGTTGACAGCAAATAATGTGACTCCGTGAACACGGTCGTGTTATTTCTTAAGATTTTTGCCAAGGGTACTGATTTTTATAGGTGTGATTTTTTTGTTTATAAGTTATGATTATTACTAATTTTAGTATAAACGTTATAAATATTGAAGTTATTGACATACTTGGACCATTGGGACAATGATGTCTAGCATTGGTGTTTTCGACCAAGTGCATAATAATTTAATTTAAAGTAAAAGTATGATAGATTTTAAAGATTTTATGGGCAAAAGTTAATGTCTAATTGTTGCTGTAACAGTTAAAAAAGAATGTAACGACCATGCTGTAATTAATTTGTTAAATTTTTTAGATTGAAATTTTATTTTTCCTTAAAGTGTCGAGCATTGGTACAGTTACCTTAACGTGTGAAAGTACAAGTGTAAAAGTCTTCATACTCTCCATAGCGGCGGCGCGCGCTGTCATAACAGATGACGTCACACAGTATTTTGGCGCGGCGGCGAGCGTTTTTGAGATTACTGCATTAAAATTGCTGTATCTTCGTCATTTTTGATCGGATTGAAATAATTTTTTCACAGTGTTTATTTTTTTTTTAATCATTATAAATCTGCGTACTCAGCTAAAAACGTGAATGATCCTCATTGGATACGGAATGATACTTGTCTTGTTAAAAATAGCTTCGAAAATGACACCATTATTATTTTGTAATTTGGAAAAGATAAAAATGATTGCTGTGGGTTTTTCTTAGGAGATAGACATAAATATGCCATAAATATGCTGTCGCGGACTTTTATAATAATAAAATCATTTTATTTCGTGCAACATAAGAATCCATATCTTGTTAGTACTTAACACCTCTTATAAATATGTTAGGACAAATTGGCATTGAGTCTTTGTTAGCATTCAGCATTATATATAACAAAAGCCAAAATATATAATCAAATGTCAAAATATTAATAATTGGTAGGTACATAGATAAATAATATGGTAGGTAGGTCTGCAGTTTATCGAAAGTTGTTGATGAGTTTCTCATAGATGTCGTTATATTCACTTCATACAGACGGGACGGGTGACATTAAAAACTACAAGTAGTGGATTCTCTTCTCTACTCTATTCTATTTTCCACTTCCAGTGTATTACTTTACTCTATGTGTGGTGGTAATGTGATGTTGGACTAGAAGTTATTAAAATTATATGCTTTGCTCCAAGTTTTTGCGTTTTGCGCTGTAGTTCGCTGCTGTTGTCAGCTGAAAGGTTTTGAATTCATTTGTATTTCTTTGAAGTAATCTATATTATTGTTACCGACGATACAGGTCATTTCATACGAGTACCTACGACTTTCTAAAGTCCAGTGTTAAAATTATCCTCTCTTGAAAATATTAGTGTTATCATTCTACGTTTATATAACTGTTTTATATCACGCATTTATTCACGAACTTTGGGTGATCATGCCCGATACTATTATATACGGTTAATTTCGGATTGCAGTTAAATAAATTCTAGTGCTTATGTATGTGTAAATCTATTTTAGTTTTGTCGCTTCCTATCACTATTAAATAGCCTATCACGGCTACCACACACGTGAGTAGGGTAATCTGGATCCACAATCCATATTACATATTGTAATCATTATGTTGTTATAAGTTAACACACTCGTAACCATTTTATCATGTTGATGTATTTTTAGAATCCAACCTACTATGCGATTCAAGCTTGATTCCTTTGTAAACATTTTCGAAGTTTATATTCAGTTTGTGTACATGTGAAATGACATTCAAATAAGTGATTTCATTATTTGATACTGTATAATTGTGTAGTATGAATCTATGAAGAAATCATCAGAAGTTCAAACCGGATTTTTTATTGTCATTCATGGTAAGTGACTATCCATATCCATATCCATACTAATACGTATTATAAATGCGAAAGTAACTCTGTCTGTCACGCTTTCACACCTAAACCACTGAACCGATTGTGATGAAATTTGGTATTGGGGTAATTTAGACCTTGAGAAAGGACATAGGCTATGTTTGGTCGCGATAACCGACATCTACGCAGGCGGAGCCGCGGGCAAAAGCTAGTATATTTATTAGTAATGAAATTATCATGACATTTTACAATTTGTCAGACCATATTCAAGATTTTAATAAATCTGTATTTCTGTCACTGTCTATGATTTTACTTGTTGTTTACCATCAGGCGTGGTGAAGACACATTGACCTTCCCTACATAAAAAAACAACAAAGAGCTACAAAAGTTGTTTGTAAAATGCTCTATTTTTCTGAACTTAACTAATCATGTAATGCAATAACATTACTTTTCTTGTACTTGTTGTTAAGCCTACATATTATGTTATGTATATTAGCCAGTCTACCCACGTCAACAAACTCTCACCTAACACTCGCGGTGCCCGGGCACCGGTTGATATTTGAGAGGTTAGTATTGAAATATTGTAATTTGGATTTTATTGTCCAGGTATTAATAATCTAAGAATTGCTATTAAAATGACTTAAGTTTTTAATAAATTAAGGAGGTATACATTCTTATTGGAAATACCCAGCGTCTCTGCCGGGTTGAGGGGGATGTACCTTATTGGACCACTTTACACCCTGTCATTTGTGAACTGAAACGGTTGGAAATGCAGTTTTAATCCATTTGAGTATATCCATAGGGATTGCCACAAGTAAAAAAAGGTGTGCCTACTTACTGCAAAGACAAGAGATATTATTCTGTTTATTGGATTTTATTTATTTGTGTTTCAGTATTATATACTATATAGTATACCTACCTATTATATTACTGTATTGGGTATACTTATTATACTTGCATATTTTATTTATTGGTAATAATGATTAATAATTGTACTTATTATTAATCATCAAATGGATTATACTACTTATATTTATGTGCTCTGTTCTTTTCCCAAAAGTTCACAGTCAGCGGTCAAACCATCATTGAGTGCAATATGTACCTACCTACCTGTACTTTATATGTTTCTATGTAAATTGCGTGCAATATTTTGTTGTTCTTTATAAGGTTGATTTAAATTAAATGCTCATTCTATTCCCACTATGTCAAATTCTATTAGTGTAAACAGCAACAGAACATTATTGTACATTGTTCTTTTCTTTCTTATTTAAACTCTGAAAATAAGGTTTCATTTGCACTAATAATAATAATAAAGCCCTTTATTTCCGAAATGTTTACAGGTTTACCAGAGTTTACCATTTTATGTTTTAATAGTTTTTCTTATAGTATATCTCGCAGTTTGACGTGCCTCCTGGCATAGGCCTCCTCCAGCTCTCTCCACTGACTTCGATCTTCTGCAACTCTGGTCCAATATGGTCCTAGGGTTAGGTTAGTTTTTTTTTTATTGAGGATGAATGTATTGTGCACAAAGTAAATCTGGTGATTTTCAATAAAAGCAATGTATGAAAATTTCACGTAGTTAAGCGAAAACGTTCCAACCCACAAGTCACGTGAAATGAAGTTTTTTATTGCAATAGACTTGAAATGTCATTGTCTGTCAGATGAACAACATCTCAAACTGAAAATTTATTTATTTGTCATATATCCGATGTTCCAATCCACAACCGTTTTCAATAAAGTACATAAGTAAAATATAAAACGTTTTAATCCACCTGAAACATTAATGCTTAATTTCTATTCATTAATTACATATTCTCATAATGTTTCAGTCATTCTGGAACGTTATAACAAATTAACATATTTTTTTATTTTCCATGGATATAATGTTCCAAGATATTTGGAACCTTGTTGCAAATTTATCTAAAGCACTCTGTCCTTGATAACAGCTTGTAAACATGACTCAGAAGCGAGATGGGTCTATAATTCTTCAGTAAGGTATTGTCACCTTTCTTAAAGAACAGCACCACCACGCCCCTGTTCCACGCTTCTGGCGTTATGCCCTCGAGGACGACGGTGTTAAAAAGCCTCTGAAGGACTTTAAGTACCGGTGTTCCACCCGCTTTCAGAAGCTCTTAAGTGATTCCGTCGTCACCCGGCGCCTTGTTGTTCTTAAGCTGATTCAGGGTCATTCTAATCTCGTACAGGCTGATGTCCGGGATATCCTCGGTGAAGTGTCGGGTCAACTTAGCTCTTGGGTCGGTCGCCCTGTTGCCAGCAGGATTAGCGACCGAAGCGTATAGCTGTCCATAGAACCTTTCGATCTCCTCCAAAACCTCAAAACCTCAGCCTTGGTCGGCGCTATACTGCCATCTTCTCTCTTCAGCTTAGTCAACTGGCTTTGCCCAATAGACAGATTTCTTGCGAACACTTTGGAGCCTTTGTTCCGCTCGATTGTCTCTTTAATATATTTAGTATTAAAGAGACGTATGTCGTGTCGCAGAGATTTGGAAATCTGTCTGTTGAGCTGCCTATGTGACTCTGCATCATCAGAAGACTGCAGTCGAAGCGAGCGTCGTTTAGCCATGAGTTTTTGAGTGTGATCAGAGAGTTTCTGAGGTCTATTTGAACGGCGGGGTCTGAAGTGCTTAGAGCCCACCGTTTGGACAGTTTCTACGAGCCTGTTGTTGATCTCGTCCACCGACGCAAAGTTCTCTAGGCAATCATAGCGATTTGATAGCTCAAGCTGAAAGTTCTCGGGGTTTTGGATTTGGGAACGAGTAGGTCGGAGTGTAGACTTCATCAGGCGGGACCTTTCGAGTTTAACGTTAATACCCAATGTGCCTCTTACGATTCTGTGATCACTACCGGTTTTCACCCTGTGGATCACGGAGACATCACTGAATATTCGTTTCTCGTTGGTCATGATGAAGTCTGTCATTCCTCGTGGAACCATCAGGGCTCATCCAGGTCCATTTCCTGTGCGGCGGCTTCTGAAAGAAAGAGTTCATCACAAAGAGTCCCTCTTTCTCCAGAAAATCAGCCAGCCTCTGTCCCCGCGGGTTCCGTAGTCCATATCCAAATTGCCCCACTCTCAACTCATCATCACTTTTCTTACCCAACTTTGCGTTGAAGTCCCCCATAACAACAGTGAAGTGGGTCTTAGACGTATGTTTGGCCCTATTTACGTCCTCATACATAGTCTCCACTTCATCATCTGGGCGTGCTGAGGTCGGTGCGTATACCTGAATGACCTTCACCGAATACCTCGTAGATATTCTGAGTATTAGGTATACAACCCTGCTCAACACACTTTCGATGGTAATGATGTTGTTAATGAGGGATCTGTGAACGAGAAAACCGACACCACCTTGCGACTGCTGGTCGTCTTCCTGGTAGTAGAGCAGGTTGTTGGATCTTAGGGTTATCGTGTCCTCGCCCTCTCTACGGACTTCAGACAACCCCACAATATCCCAGTGCAACCTACTCAACTCTTCTTCCAGCTCAGCAATCCTCTCGTCAGTCCACATCGTGCGTACGTTGTGCGTTACCAGGGCCAGTCGTCGTTCGGGGTCGGAGCCGGATCTCTGCCGGGGATTCTTAGCACCCCCTGCTCCGCCGTTATCCTGACCGCTACCGGAGCCAGGACTAGGGGAGCTGCCGGGGACTAGGGGCCTGGTCCTATTTGTGCCTACCATAGAGGGAGTTTGCCCATAATCGCCACGCTGGGCAGACATGTTGGCAATCGCAGGACGTAGCTTCGCGACGAGAATGCTGCGCCGATTTGAAATGGTTATACCGCCATTGGTCGGTTCCGCTGTATCTCAGTCGGCTCCTACGACACCTGGTACTATCCTAGTACTGGAGGGGGGTACTATTCTATTCTGCCGGTACCCCACGGCCCATATTTATATATTTATAATATATTGGATCGTTTCTGCAAAATTATTTGAAATGCTACTTCATACAAAGTAGCATTTAGCTAAAACATTCCAGTACCAATTTTCCTTTATTACTATAGTTATACTGATTAAATAAGAAAAAAAGATACATAATTACATAATAATTACATATTTCTACATTAAATTCGAAAGCATTCATTCTAAACATATTAAAACAAAAAGTGTACCACTAAAACAGTAAATTGCGTTTATCTCGAATTGCAGTTGATGTGGACTGGAACGTTTCTGTATAACGACGTCCAAATGTGATTCTTATTTACAAAAAAAAATAATTTAGTATTTCATTAGAGTATCATACCCAAATCATACCATTTTAAAATCTTGGATAGTTGCGCCAATTTTTGAAAAAGGATGCCATAGTGGTGTCAATACTTTTTCACCATTGACACTCGAAAAAGGGCCCGTGATTCATCAAAAACAGTGAATAAAACGCTCTTTATTTCACTGAGTGAATAAAAAAATTTGAATTTGGAACATGCGCATATGTATGTATTGTAGTAAAACATGCAAAGAGGTTGCACACTCTCACTATAGAAACGTACTAAAAGCCACCTAAATGTAATCACTGGCTGGATGTAATGTGGCTCAGTTTAAATTAAGAAAAAACAAGCCGCCATTTTTCTGTGCAATTTTTCTTGTAAAAGTTTCTGTTCGTTTCTTAATCTTAAAATGACTTCATCCAGTGATGAAAATGAAATTCTCAAACGCGAAAAGACTCCAGAGTCTTTTCGCGCTAAAGCGGTAGCTATTACTGATAATTTGCTGCTTCTTTTATGTACTATCCATAACAAATTTTAATTCATGATCACAGAGTAATTGTTTTCTCGTAGTCAATGATGAAAAGTAGCGTACCTAACACGTGAAAAAAGAATTCATCTCGGCTCTTGTATCCCTCGATCCGCTCAGGTTTCTTTCTAGAATCCCTCGCTACGCTCGGGATTCTACCCCAGAAACCTTTCGCTCCTCTCGGGGTAACACTTAGTGCCTCGAAAAGAATTCATCTTTTTTTCACTTGTTGGGTAATCTACTATTTCACCATTGACACTCGAAAAAGGGTCCGTGATTCATCAAAAACAGTGAATAAAACGCTCTTTATTTCACTGAGTGAATAAAAATTTTTGAATTTGGAACATGCGCGAATGTATGGATTGTAGTAAAACATGCAAAGAGGTTGCACACTCTCACTATAAAAACGTACTAAAGGCCACCTAAATGTAATCACTGGCAGGATGGAATGTGGCTCAGGTTAAATTAAGAAAAAAAAATGCCGCCATTTTTCTGTGCAATTTTCCTTGTAAAATAATAATCTTAAAATTAAAATGACTTCATCCAGTGATGAAAATGAAATTCTCGAACGCGAAAAGACTCCGGAGTCTTTTCGCGCTAAAACTGATAATTTGCTGCTTCTTTTATGTACTATTCATAACAAAATTTAATTCATAATCAAATCACAGAGTAATTGTTTTCTCGTAGTCAATGATGAAAAGTAGCGTACCTAACACGTGAAAAAAGAATTCATCTCGACTCTTGTATCCCTCGATCCGCTCAGGTTTCTATCTAGAATCCCTCGCTACGCTCGGGATTCTACTGCAGAAACCTTATGGCAAAAAACGGAACCCTTATAGATTCGTCATGTCTGTCCGTCTGTCTGTCTGTCTGTCCGTCCGTCCGTATGTCACAGCCACTTTTCTCCGAAACTATAAGGCCTATGCTGTTGAAACTTGGTAAGAAGATGTATTCTGTGAACCGCATGAAGAATTTCACACAGAAATAAAAAAAAAGCATTAAATTTTGGGGGTCCCCATACTTAGAACTGAAACTCAAATTTTTTTTTTCCATCAAACCCATACGTGTGGGGTATCTATAGATAGGTCTTTGAAAATGCTATTGAGGTTTCTAGCATAATTTTTTTCTAAACTGAATAGTTTGCGCGAGAGACACTTCCAAAGTGGAAAAATGTGTCCCCCCCCCCCCCCCTCTAACTTCTAAAATAAGAGAATGATAAATCTAAAAAAAATATATGATGTAAAGTGCCATGCAAACTTCCACTAAAAATTGGTTCGAACGAGATCCAGTCAGTAGGTTTTTTTTTAATACGTCATAAACCGCAATTTTCGCCTTTGCTACAACGGAACCCTTCATGGGCGAGTCCGACTCGCACTTGGCCGATTTTATTTTCACTTGTTGGGTAATCTACTATTTTTTCACCGAGATAAGATAAAGTGGGTCGAAAGTAAAAAGGTATGCAAATTTGACGACAAAAAAAAAAATTGACTTATTTTTGTAAAACAACTACAAGTCTATATCTATATCTATATCTATACTAATATTATAAAGAGGAAAGATTTGTTTTTTTGTTTGTTTGTTTTTTTGTTTTTTTGTTTGTAACGAATAGGCTCCGAAACTACTGGACCGATTTCAATAATTCTTTCATCTATAGAAAGCTACACTATCTGGGAGTAACATAGGCTATATAACATCACGCTACTACTAAAGAGAGCGGCGCAGTGAGCATAAATGTCAATAAATCGGGCAGATTTCCATACATTCTTTACTAATATTAAATTTGTATTTTTGTATTCGAGTAAACTCAAGAACTACTGAACCGATTTCAAAAATTCTTTTACCATTAGAAAGCTGCACTATCACTGACTAACATAGGCTATAATTAATTTTCAAAAAAATAGGGATCCTGGATAAAACTTCAATAATGTAACCCAAGGTGTAAAAAAAATGACCTAAAAAATTCCTTACATCGCGTACGCTGCGAAAACTATTGAAGATAGAACAAAATAATGTACTGTAGAAATGTATAACTTAAAAAGGTCTACATAAAAGTCCGCGACAGCATATGTCTATCTAATAAGGGTAGCTCACAATAACCATTTTTATCTTTTACAAATTATAAAAAAAATATGTGTCATTTTCGAAGCTATTTTGAACAATATAGTGTTAAGCCTTATCTGACTAAATACGTTAGATACATTGTACATTTAATGTAGATCAAAATTGCCCTTTACACTGTATAATTATAATGAATATTTTAGAATCTATTGCAGTATGAAAGTAACGGGCGACGATATAAATTCAAGCCGAAATGCCGATCAAAGTCAGACCACGGAATCTATACCTTTATATTAATTCTTATCTAAATAAATCGTTTGGTATTTAAGATTGTTTCAATACCTGTTGATTACTTTTTGAATTATTGAAATCGGACGTTCTATTCAAAAGATATTACGAAATTATAATGTCAATAAATCCGGTGAATTACCATACATTATTTGAAAACTAATTATTATTACGGGCATGGGCTAAAAGGGTGCAACCACGGGTGTTCGAAGTATTTCACGAGCGAAGACAGGGAAGGTCAGCTGAACACAAGATGCAACGGTAACGGGATCCGAATGCGGGATTGGAACCTCCATGTGATGCATCCTGGGTAACGGAGGCATTAACGCCCCTCACCCAGGGGAGGCGCTACCGCCTACGGCAAATACATACAGCAACGGGAGCAGCTCTATAGAGGGCTGCTCAAAGGCTTCCCACATGTCCCTCTGACTACGAGGAGGCCCAGTAGAGAGCAGAAAAGGGAAGGGCTGGCCACCGAGCGCGGACGTGAGGATTATAGGTCCGGCCTCCTGTCATCCCTTCACGCCCGTCTCCTCCCTTTCCGGAATTCGATGGGACATCGTGCTTCCCACTTCTGAGAGGGCCATCTTAAAATTGTAGATGGCCCAGGGTCAGCCGGGGGGTGCGGAAAATGCCCTAGGCAATTTTACACTCCAGCAACTGAAGACCCGCGACGGCATGCTGTTTAGTGGGTCCGAATTCCACATGACACTCCTGATGGCTGACGGGGATGGTATCCGAGGCAATTTTAGCACGAAAGAAAAGTTTGTACGGAATCCGAATTCCACGCGGGCGGAGCCGCGGGCAACAGCTAGTATTCTATATTTTTTTAGGATGTTGATGGATAGCCATGCTTCTTAGCTTGCTAATGCAGAAAAGAGTTCAAAAATATTTGCAAAATTATGGGCCTGGTAGTTGAAAATATCATAAGGGGTACCGAATATTGAGGAATTTTAAAAAAGTTTGAGTAATTAAAATAAAATAGAGATATATTTTTTTTCTTTTTTTTTCCTGAGCAGCCATCAGTAGGGCCACCCCCTGTTGCCGGCTTATCCTTGAATTTTGGGACACCCTGTATAGAAAGAATGCTCTTGTTTTAGCTCCAGCTCTATATGTTTGTTTGGTCTAAATCCACTTTCATAACTTTCATAAGAAACAAATGTGCTTTATGTCTTGGTACCTATGCCTTATGCAAAGCCCTCTGTCCCAACTGTACTATTGATTAGTACCATTAATGGTACTACTGGGAATCTTTGTCCCACTAGTACCATTAATGGTACTACTGGGAATATTTTTGTCCCACTAGTACCATTAACGGTACTACTGGGAATCTTTGTCCCAGAAGTATCATTAAATAGTACTAGTAGTATTGCTCGGGACATATATTATGTCTTGGACCTAAAGTGCGCCTAATATGTGCTTTATGCGCACAGTACACGTTTCTTGAGTGTCTTTTGAGGATAGCACGAGGTGCTACTCCGTTAGATGAGCTCAAACTCACCACGCATAGGTTATTACAAAACAATCTGCACGCGCTAGGGCCTCATTTGTCTCGCGATTTAGGTCCAAGATACATGTCCCGAGGTATTTAGTGTAGATATTTTTCATGTAGTACCATCATCTACTGCAGGTGTTAAAAATTAACCAGAAAGATGTACCCAGAAAAGTCAGATGAAACGTCCTAAGCCATTCGTACAATTATAATTATGTCATCTTTTGTGATTTTGGTTCCCTAAGAAAGCTCTTTGGTGCTCTTTTGGAGAGCGGTACCGCACTACAAATACGTATGAGGGGTGTAATGCACAGTGTAACAAATGTTTTAAAAGGAAACCCACGACAATTAACCATTTTATTTTTTCATGTTTTGTTATAACTGTTCTTCACAATTATTTCGCATTGAGTAAAACCAGTTTTATGTTAACCAGCTGCATTAGACCTTGTTTATTATATAAGCATGATACGTAATAGACCTATTTCGGACCGTACCTACATGGCTATAATTTATTTTTCCGGGCTTATTATAACTAAGTATTTAAACCCACACATAACACAACATTAGTATCGCGCACAATGGTACTAGTGGGATAAAGATTCCCAGTAGTACCATTAATGGTACTAATCAATGGTATAGCTGTATGTAAACCCGGCTGCAAAACTAGTATCGTGTACAATGGTACTAGTGGGGCAAAGATTCCCAGTAGTACCATTAATGGTACTAATCAATGGTACAGTTGGGAAAGAGGCATGCAAAGTTCTTCAAGTCGAAATATTTATCAGTTATAAAAAATAACCAAACCAATATATAAAAGTGTATGTACTATAATAACTAGCAAACAACTTGACAATGTGCTCTAGCTGTGCAGAAAGTGTTTTTACAGGCTTTTAGTTAACTTGCACACTGTGCTTGCATTGTCTATGTGTGTAATTTGTTTGGGTCAAATCTTGCAACTCAATTGTGAAGCAGATATCGTCAACCAAATTTGATAAAATTTTACATAAACAGCTAGTTTGGGTGAAAACGCATTAATATGGTACCATGGAGCTGGTCTGATGATAGAGAACAAAGGTGGCCATAACAACTTCTAAATGAAACGAGATAAACATATCGAATTTGGGTTCATTTATATTGTTTTAACAAACTCTCAGGTATTACGTGGTATTCAGGGGCTGAAGGTGGAGTCAGATGACCATAGAAACTACTAAATTAAATAAATTCGGCCAAGTGCGAGTCGGACTCGCCCATGATGGGTTCCGTAGTAGCAAAGGCGAAAATTGCGGTTTATGACGTATTAAAAAAAAACTACTGACTGGATCTCGTTCGAACCAATTTTTAGTGGCAGTTTGCATGGCAATTTACATCATATATTTTTTTTAGATTTATCATTCTCTTATTTTAGAAGTTAGAGGGGGGGGGGGGGGGGGGGACACATTTTTCCACTTTGGAAGTGTCTCTCGCGCAAACTATTCAGTTTAGAAAAAAAATATGTTAGAACTTAGAAACCTCAATAGCATTTTTAAAGACCTATCTATAGATACCCCACACGTATGAGTGTGATGAAAAAAACATTTTTGAGTTTCAGTTCTAAGTATGGGGACCCCCAAAATTTAATGCTTTTTTTCTATTTTTGTACCAAATTCTTAATACGGTTCACAGAATACATCTACTTACCAAGTTTCAACAGCATAGGCCTTATAGTTTCGGAGAAAAGTGGCTGTGACATACGGACGGACAGACAGACAGACAGACAGACGGACGGACAGACATGACGAATCTATAAGGGTTCCGTTTTTTGCCATTTGGCTACGGAACCCTAAAAAGATAAGCCTATAAATGGTACTTCATGTTTGTAAAAACATTTACACCGACTAATAAAAACAATAAATTTGCTTTTGTTTAGTACTACTAATATTATAGAAAGAACGTTTTGGTTTAGTCTTTAAAGGCGTTTTTCCCGAAATCAACTTTAACCTAGTTATTGCACTTTTCGTAAGGAGTGTAAGGACGGCATCGGCAGTATAGTTCCCGGTTCCCGGCATTTAACTTGGCAACAAGTCGCGAGACCAATAAGCCTCTGGTGCGTGCGGATTAGTTTAATATAATCTATGATTGGTGGATTTGAGGTCCTCCGCCGCCGCAGCACCTCAAGCTATCCTTAAAAGACACTCAATACGCGCATACTGCGCATTAAGAGTACATTTTAATTTCTGTGAGACATGCTGTGCACCATTATATGTCAACACCTTTATACCCTGACCATGTTTCGTGCAATAAATGAATTTACTTACTTACTTACGTGTTTGTTGCCAAGTTAAATGCCGCCAACTATACATGGTATTCAAATTTCTGAACTAGACTCTTGGTAGCAATTATATCATGTAAACATGTACATATTACTAAAACTAAAGAATTGAAAATATTTTTTTTTTAAACCAAGCTTTTCTTTGTAGAATATGTTGTACTAAAATGATAATAATAATTTTAAGCATGGGTTCTGCTGATTTGAAAATCGTGTAGAGTGAACAGAAAACAGAAAAAGAAATTACGCTATACAAGCTTTCATATCCTTCTAGGCAGTCATCAGAAAGACCAGCTAATCTCGAGGTTTTGAACTTTACCTACCCTTCGTTTAGTTAGAGAATAAGTGTGCGGAACATGATATGACGTCATCTCAACCCTGCTTCTGGTAGAGTGGCGGGCATCCACCCTACTGCCTTGGTGTGCCCAGGGTCGTGGGGTAGATGCCCACCACTCTCCAGTTTCGCCAGTCATTCGGTCTCCGACGTTCGAGTTCGTTTCTGTGGTACAGTAAGTACTAGAGTCTTCTCCGGTAATGTTTCCGCCTCTTTGTTGTGAGTCACTTCCTCACAAAACTATGGTTTCGGGCAAGAGACGTTCGCATCAATGGCTGTCTTGATGTTATAGCGATGCTGATCACTGTGTGAGCCATCGTAATGGCGTTTCGATTTTTGGGCTATGTGACATTGGTACAATTAACTATGCCCAGTATAACTGTGGACACGAGTGATGGACCTAAATCGGCAAGTTCGCGCATGGTGCACTACCGGACAAAAAAAATGGCTACTCTATTTTGTGTTTTAGCGTTTCTGACATTTATCGCCCGAACTATTAAAAATCTTCATTTTAAATTACCTATTTAAATTATTTAGGTATTATGTAGAAATTGTTACGTAATAATATTTAACAGTTAATCGAGTTAATCCCCGTCAACATGATTGTAGGCGTATTATATCATGAAACGCTATAATTTAATGGTTAGAAATTAGAATATATTTAATTGTCAAAAGTATAAAAAATGTATCTTATTCTGTCAATTTATTTATTTATTAACTATACCAATAGATAGGTACTAACCTACAGAATTAATAACCTCGTGTTGTGTTTCCGACGGTGAGTAGGGTAGCCAGAGCTCACAGGAGAGGTTTTGTGCTGTCAGTGGGAAAACCAAAGGCTTTGTCCTACTATCTTTTCGGTTAATGGCACACAATCTCTCTGTTTTTACAGGGTCGGCAGCACGAGTGTGGCTCCCCTGGTGTTGCACTCGCCTATAGGCCACGGTAACCACTTACCACCAGGAGGGCCGTGGGCTTGTCTGCCACCTAAGTAGTATAAAAAAATAGTAACCAAAATTACTAATATTCTCATTAACCCCTCACCCCTCCAGCTACAGCAGTCCCGTAGGATTTGAACCCGTCCCGAGTTTGATTCGAACACGGGACCTCTCGCTCGTAAGGCCGACTCCTTAACCACTAAGCTCCCGATGATAAAAATAGTTTAATAATCACAAAGAGTATGTGCCTACGCTCGCGTTAAAAAAGCTAGTAGGTTTCCTAGGGTAAACAAAAACCGTATAATCAAGATCAACATATAAATCGCAAAATAAAAAACTTATATGATATCTTAAAAAATTATATTGTATATACTATTTCGAAATAATTATTGTGGTGATAAATTCAAATTTATTTTTGCACGCAAGTGTACGGAGAAGGACGCGGGAGTTTAGCGCCCGCTGATTGGTTTAAAACGTTGGCACGCAGCTCTATGATTGGTGGATGCGTCGTATTTCCTCCGCCGTCGCACCCCCATGCTTTCCTCAAAGGGGACCTAAAAATCGTCTACTGCGCAGGGTCCAAGACATATGTCTTCAGTTATAATCTATTCGGCCGGTAGGCTGCCATGTTGCTGCTCCAGCTAAACTACACGATGGATCGTACTGCCACAACCGTGTGCCCTGCACTTGGTCACGCAAGGGTGTTGCGCTTGGATATCGCGTGTCCTTGCTCTCATATTTCAGTACTATTTCTATCGGTACCGCGATGGAAGGGTCTTCGCCTACAAATTAAATTGTTGAGTTCCGGCTAGAAAAATTATAGCTTCGTAGGCAATCTAGCAGCATCTTCTGGTGGCAGACAAGCCCACGACAAGCACACCTGATGAAAAGTAGTTACCGTGGCCTATGGACGTCTGCAACACCAGGGGCTTGACAATCGTGCTATCGATTCTGTAGAACCCTTCTTATGTAGTGCTTAAAGAACTCGAAATATTTTAGTCACTTCGGAAAATCAGTTAGGTACTTCTATTAAACTATGCTATAAGTAGTAACTTAATATGTATAAAATTTTAATCATAACATTTTGCACCTTTCTCTCTTCCCTGGCCTAGAGCATCCAGAAAAAACCATTACGTCCTTAGAATGAAATATTGAAGCATTTATGCTAACTCCATTTCGTCCTTGTTGATTTTTTTAAACACGTTGTATTTAAATCAACAAATCTAGGCAGTTGAAATTAGTCAACTTCTAATAAAATTGTCGCATGGACTTGAAACTTAGTACCTACTTACCTACAAACCGAAGTATATACGTGTGTACCTGGGTTTTTCGTGTCTTCCGTATGCCAGCTGATTAACATCAATCTAATGATGGAGTCAGCATGTATGTAGTGGCGCTCTTTAACTCTTTTTTAAACTACATACATACATAAATCACGCCTTTATCCCCAGAAGGTTAGGCAGAGATGAATTAACACCCACAATCATTTCACCAACCATTATATTAGTTCCCAAGTAATAGGGGATGAGCCTATTGCCGTATTCCGGGCACTATTGTTGACTCGAGCTATGCATCTGAGCATGAGTCTGTGCTGTATATAATGTCTGATGTTAAACAGCCCTATCTCTTAAGGTAGGTATGATTCCGAAGCACCGCATACGACACTGCCTGATGCACGCAGCACATGCACGTAATTCATTGCGACTTCTCAATGGTCCCCTTCATCCGTATCGGAGTTTGAAAAGTAATGGGTACACTGTATGTGCTGCATGCGTCTGTCGTTGTAGCATGCGGTCGGCTTCGGAATCATACCTTTATTCGCCTTGTACGACAGCGCATGGGAAGAGATGGAGTGGCCGGGTGACCCAAATTCTACTCTACCGGAAACCACGCGGCAGCTTTTTAAACTACCACTACTCGTAATGAATGAGACATATTGACCTTCATGACATGTCTCCCGTAGATGTGCTAAGTTACATAATTTAAATACCGTTAATTGCTTAGTAGATTATGTTGAAGTAGAGTTGTCGCGGTTTTTATAAAGAATTTGATTCTTTTAAGAAAAGGAAATTGAAATGGGTTACCAACATCCTCGAGGCCCAAGTCAACCTCACCTGCTAGTCGGTGCACGTAAACAACGGACGAGGCTCTGATGCAAACTTTCCTTTCAGGGTTAGATACTCAGACGGCTCAATAATGCAATCAAATCTAATTAGCTGACCCCGGGGTCTAAGGTATGTATAAACTTTTGGCTCAACCGGGAAATCGATAAGAGTATGATAATATACTGGGTGGCGCAAAAGTAAAGACCCTATTTGGTTCGGCTATAACATTTTTTCTAAATTAGAAAACTAGATTTAGGTTTTTTTAAATGTAGGTATATTTGTACCATTAAATTTCGTACCATTAGGATTTAAAGATGATGTCTTTTAAATGGTGACCTCCAGAGTTGATACACATTTGAGCCCTATTTATGACATTTTGCATAACTTGCCGTAACACTTCCTGCGATATGTTCGTTATTTCTTGACGAATGTTTTCTTTTAGAGCTGCGAGAGTCTGTGGCTTGTTCACATACACCCGAGATTTCAAAAAACCCCAAAGAAAGAAGTCTGGACTGGTCAGCGGCCTTACTCTTGATTTTAATTCCGATCGATCGACATTGGAATTTTGATGTTTCGTACTCTTGAATTCAATACTAGCGCCATATTACTATGGAATTGTGTGGCCATATTGGAAACTAAATGGGATTAGAATTTGTCCAATCGCCACCCATTTCGCTACTCTTGAGTAAATTTGACAGCTGTCTATTGCCGTAGGATTGTGTTTATTATTGTTTGTCGATTAAGATTTTCTCAATAACAAACGTGCAACTTCGTAGAAATTGTTTTACGTTTTGAGTGGTTTTAATCACAATTATAGTGTTAATATGGAGCGTTTAGTACTAATGTACAATATTCTAAATAAAGCCAAGAAGAAACAGTTAAAACTTAGACGAAATGAGCGACGAATGATGCGATACATGGACAAGGCTTTTTCTATGGGAGATTCACATTAATCTTGAGGACAACATGGAAGCATATAGTCATGATTTTCCACATGTTCCTCCGCAGCAATTATCCAGTAGCACATCAGCTGCTGAATTAAGACGAGGCTTAGAAAAGAGAGCTCTTTTAGTTCAACAGCTGTGGGCAAACAGAACATAGATTCTTGCATTAAATCTTTTCTTTTAAAAGTCTTTGTTTTTTTTTTTGGATTTTGGGTATAGAGACAGATTGGACCTTGGTGATTAACATAGGGTAAAATATAATGTACAAAGAGCATGTAATGAGAAAATAAGAAAAAATATAACATAATAAAACCTTTATTAAGAAGATTAACTTTTCTAAACTAATACCTAATAATAATAACTATATACTTAAAACAGGAACTATTTAATAACAGACTTATTGGATTGATTGATTCACAGCTTTAACAATAGGTACTTAAGGACTATACTTAAAAAGGAACTATATAATCACAGATTTAACTTAATTTGATACTTAAGGATAAGGCTCTGGCATTTTTCTTGCTACCTCCCTTATAGCCTCACTAATTGACAAGATTGCTTCTGCAATTTTGTTCAATGCTTGTGCTGTACTTCGTGCTTCGACCCGTCGTGCTTCAATGTTGGCGAACTGTTCCATGTTTGGGTCCATCGGAACGGAAAGGCGACGCCGCCGGCGAGGTCTCGGCAAGTCGCTTGCAAGCGGGGTGGATGATGCAAGTACTGCAATGCAATAAATATAATTGTAACTAAAGTTTGAACATAAAATAAGAGGGTTTTGCTCCAGGAACTCAACGAACCCTTCAAGCTGCAATTGGCTTGGGCGATTTATCATGTTTACTGACAATGGAAAGCTTTTATTATGTATATAAATAAAATCATTATTTAATATTCACATAGACAAATCAAAAATATTGAGTTGTTCATTTAATGCCATGTAAAACACCGTGAGTATTACCTACTAAAATAACAAGTCTAATTGTGTACATATTTACTTACCAATATTATTCTTATGTTTAAAAACTAACATCACTTCAGTGTTTTTGAATTTAAATATCGAAGCAAGTCCACTGGTTTGTACACTTTTGAAGTCTGACAGTTTGACACAAACACAATAATTGACACTTCATAATAGGCAACGATTATGCCACATACGGCCAGTAGCGTAGTTATTTTAATGATTTTAATTATTTAGACCATTTGCATCCATTAAATTGAATTTAAAACGTAACAAGTAATATAAGGATCAATTATTTTTGTTATATTTATTTATTAGCCTTGTATTTTAATTGATTGATCATTTTACGGTATTTTCACCGGTTTATCGTAATGTGTTGTACATCACTTATGCGGCCGGTGACGTAGCTAACTTCAAGTGGATTAAAACGATGGCGTTGAATCGCCGGCCAATAGCGATTCCGATCCAATGTTGTTTCAAGAGTACCAATTCAGGCGATATTAAAATTAACATTGGAATTGGATTACGCTTATATTAAGATTGAAATTAATTTGCAGAGTAAGGCCGCAGATCGGGTGATCTTGCAGGCCAAGGCAAATCGCCAAAACGAGAGATAACTCGGCCTGGAAAAGCGTCCCTCACTAAGTCCATAGTGTCGCGCGCTGTGTGTGCCGTAGCGCCGTCTTGTTGAAACCAGATGTGCTCCAGCCCCAATTCGTCCAAACTGGGTATCAAAAACTCACGTAACATGGTTCTGTAGCGTTCTCCAGTGACAGTTATCGCATTGCCTCCAGCGTCTTCGAAAAAATAGGGTCCGATCACTCTGTCAACACAGATGCCACACCATACAGTAACTTTTAGTGGGTGTAGAGGTGTTTCTTGAATAATGCGCGGATTATCAGTGCCCCAGAACCGAGTATTCTGCTTATTGACATGCCCTGAGAGATGGAAATGCGCTTCGTCACTCATAACCAATTTTGAAGGAAAATCATCCTCTTCAAGGTTGAGGTTTATGACGCGCTGGCAGTAATCTAGACGAGCTCGGTGGTCAGCAGGCAGCAGCTGATGAGTCATTTGAGTTTTATACGGGAACATCTTTAAGTCTTTCACCAAAATACGCTGCAGGGTCCGTCTGGAAATGCCCAATTGCGTGGCACGTCGCCTCGTTGATGTTTCTGGACACTCTTCCACATCTTCGCGCACAGCATCGATATTTTCAGCTGAACGGCCTGTTCTTGGTCTCCCAGACTTAGGTCTATCCAATGTTGAGCCAGTTGCTTCAAGGCGTGTGGCAAAGCGTCGAATTGTGCGACCAATCGGTGCCGGACGGTGGGGAAATCGTCGACGAAATTCACGTTGTGTTCTTATCACTGATGAATTATTCCGTAAGAACATTGACACAATTATTCCACGTTCTTGGGGAGTAAAACGGTCCATGTTTATTTTCAGTGTATTTTACATTTGTTCACTACACAATTTTCAACAACAGAATGACAGAAAATGTCATATAAAAAAAATAAAGGTATTTTCTTTAGTGCCAGTACTTTTGCGCCACCCAGTAGTTAGAACAGATCCTGTTCCTCCACTTTCTCATTTATCATAACAGTATCTGTTCTGTAATTCTCCTTTCTATATTTGGAAGAATTCATGCAACGAAGGTTAAAACCTGAAATTATATGATAATTTTTATAATCTGACTTCTGACTCTGAGTCAAGATGATTGTTAGTGGCTTTAATCATCCTTCGTACAATAAGTGAGTAAGTAGGTATACTCATCTACTTAACGATCTTTTCATTTGTACATTTTAAACTAACTTTAGAAATATTTTTAGTTCAGCGATATTTTGTTATCACGCGAACCGATCAATTTTTTTAATAGTAATGCGGAAATTTTAGATGTGGTCTTTTTCAAAGTTAATTATTGTAAGTAGTGTTTATACATCACTAGGTTGACTTCTCCCAGTTGAATTCATGTACATATAGCTGTTGTTGTGACTTGTTGTGACACAATGTACGTTGAAACAAATTGAAACATTATTTATGTTGTAATAGTGATACAATAATATAATGATAATGTCATGTGTTGGTGAGGACGTACGGTGGTCGTTTTTATATGAACACAGGGTGCGGTCGGGTGCGGCAGGTCAAACATCGCCTTGTGAAGATCGATACCGAGCCAACTATTCCGCTTGTGGCACATTCCAAATCGAAACATATTTTTTATGAAAGTAGAGCGCGTGATCTTAGTTACAGAATAATCTATGAGATACTCCCACTTGGTAACCGATGGCAGGTACAGTCAGCGTCAGAGAAAACAGACCCCCTCATGCTTTCATATCATTAACAAGGGGGGTCCCTTTTCTCTGAAGCTTACTGTACCATACTAAATGCCTGTAGGTTTCGCATCTTGATGAAGGACCCATGTTAGGGTAAAATGTCTCGAGTAATAACGAAATACATAGTAGAATACAAACTTACCACAGTAGATCCTACTAATATTATAAATGTGAAAGTTTGTGAGAATGGATGTGTGGATGTTTGTTACTCTTTCACCCATAAACGGCTGGACCGATTTGGTTGAAATTTGGTATGTATATAGGTTATACCCTGGATTAACATATAGGCTATATATAAGCGATGAACGGGATCAGAATCCCACGCGGGCGGAGCCGCGGGTAACAGCTAGTTAAATATAAAACCATGTTATGCTAATCATTCAATAATTTAGCACTTTGAAACTCATGGCGGGTATGAATAGATTTATAGCCGTAACGATTTATGACATCGGCTGTGATAAATCTAAAAGTAATCGACTTTAGATCTTAAGCATTCGCAATTGCTGGGTCAGGTCATTCAGCAGCAGTTATATGAGACTATGCCGAGGTCAATACGCTTAGAAAATAGAGGATGATAATGATTGACGTGAGTTGAGTGGTATCTGTATGCATTCTGGCCGAACGCCGTCTACTGCTTTGCTTTTTATATTGCTGAGATAATAATCTTGGATCCTACACCTAGGGTTGCCAACTTTTTTTAGAAGAAATAAAGTATATCTGATTCCAAAAGGGGTAAAAAAAAGTACAGACTTAAAAAAAAAGAGTACATTTTATTAACAGTTTTTAAAATTGTAATTTTTAGTACCTTTGACGGTACACAAGAGGTTTTCATTATTTTTAAAATAATTGTATGAGTCTATACGTAGGTACAGTCAGCGTCAATAGTAGCTGATCAAAAACTGAGTTCCAAAAGTATTGACTCTATAATTTTTTTTAATAACCTGACTTACTTCTTTTTAATATTAATATGTCCGTATGGATTGAGGAGCCACTTCAGATTTAAAAAGGAAACTTGCCCCCTTATTTAGTAGGGAAGTAAATAATTTTGTAGGCCGAATTCTGAAATTTGTAGTTAAATATATCTGAAGTTATATCAATGTGAATGTGGCTCAATCCAAACATCTGAATTGAGGAGCCACCTGAAACACGGAAAGTATTTCATGTACATTTTTGAAAATTTTGTATCATTTAGTAGCAATTGTGTATAGTGTCTACTAAAAATCTGAGCCCGGTACTGTTTATATTCAAGAATATACAATACTTTTAATGTGGCTCCTCAATCTATACATAAGAGCGTGAATTGCCATGAAAGTTATTGGTCAATTTATATTCCACTGTAAAAACATTTAGTAGCAAGTGTGTTAAAATTTGTAGCATATGGACAAAGTAGTAGAACTGAGTGAATTTAATAAATAAACGCATTTCATTTGGCTCCTCAATCCTGACGTCTGCATAATAAATAATTGACTGTACCTACCTGAGATCAAAACGGAATAAAATACCAGAGACACTAACATTTAGTATAAATGTCTACTAAATACACATGCACAGATCAACATTGTATATGTTCGGTATCTGAAAAATAAATTACTTCTGAATATTCCTTAGGAATTCGCCATATGGGTGACCATGTTATATGAATTAAACTAAATTCATATTTGAAATGTAAGTTTTCGACTATATTCGGTACAAAGATTCTTCATAAGTTTAGGATAGGTATTTAGTACCTAGTCAATTTCAACATAAGTTAAAGAATGAATTAATATTGGTTGGACGGTGCTTTTAGGAATTTTACAGTGAGAATCATAGTCGTCATAACAAAACATCTCATCATTCGCTGGGTACATTTTATAGTGACCCATGCCACTAAATATAAATAAATAAATTATAAATAAATAACGCCTATTATAATATATAAGCTACTTGAAGTCATTATAGTTTCTGGTACCAGAAATGACTTATGAAGAATCTTTGTACCGAATAGGTATATAGTGCAAAAATTTAATTTCAAAATTAATCATCCTAGTTTAATTCATATAACATGGTCACCCTTAATAGCGAATTTGTAAGGAATATTCAGAAGTAATTTATTTTTCAGATACCGGACATATACAATGTTGATCTGTGCATGTGTATTTAGTAGACATTTATACTAAATGTTAGTGTCTCTGGTATTTTATTCCGTTTTGATCTCAGGTAGGTACAGTCAATTATTTATTATGCAGACGTCAGGATTGAGGAGCCAAATGAAATGCGTTTATTTATTAAATTCACTCAGTTCTACTACTTTGTCCATATGCTACAAATTCGAACACACTTGCTACTAAATGTCTTTACAGTGGAATATAAATTGACCAATAACTTTCATGGCAATTCACGCTCTTATGTATAGATTGAGGAGCCACATTAAAAGTATTGTATATTCTTGAATATAAACAGTACTGGGCTCAGATTTTTAGTAGACACTATACACAATTGCTACTAAATGATACAAAATTTTCAAAAATGTACATGAAATACTTTCCGTGTTTCAGGTGGCTCCTCAATTCAGATGTTTGGATTGAGGAGCCACATTCACATTGATATAACTTTAGACATATTTAACTACAAATTTCAGAATTCGGCCTACAAAATTATTTACTTCCCTACTAAATAAGGGGGCAAGTTTCCTTTTTAAATTTGTAGTGGCTCCTCAATCCATACGGACATTATTAATCACTCGCGTTAAGGTTTCAAAATAATCAAAAAAACTATTTTCAAAATAAGCTGATTCAATTTTTTTTCAATATTCATAACTATAATATTGTGTTTTTAAAGTGACTGATATTTAATTGAATCAAAATAGTCAGACAAAAGGGGAAGTGGTATTATTCAATTATTAGCAGCAGTGTCGGCAGCTCGAGTGTGATGCCCCTGGTGTTGTACATGTCTATAGGCCACGGTAACCACTTTCCATCAGGTAGGCCGTGCGCTTGACTGCCATCTAAGTGGTATAAAAAAGTGCTATTCTCTAACTTTTTACTAGTCGACGAGCCCGCAGCAATCGACCAATCACATCATAGAACAAGGTTGTGCTAGCCGACGATTCTATGATGGGATTGGTCGATTGCTCTACGACGAGCCAGCAGCGCTGTGTCCGTAGACGAGTGAAAGTTAGAGAATAGCACTGATGTTCGATGTGATGACCATGGGCCCTTAATGGATTAATCACATATTTGAGAATTAAAAAAAAAGTAATTAATTTTCGCAACCGATGCTTTATTGTAAAAAAAAACATAAACTTTAAAATTAACATACCACTTATCTACTAAAAAAACGTTTACATTGTAGCCAAAAAAAAATTTACACTTGCATACTTGCATAATTAAAGTTAAGGTTTTCAATGGCGTTTTTAGAATCGGGTATGGCCTCCTACATTATCTATAATACACTGAAGACGTTCCCGCATGGACATGACCATGTTCTGACATGTATACATTCATCTATAGTGTTCCCATAACTCGAATACATGATTACAAATAGCGGTTGCAGTGCGAGGAGTCGACGGATCCCAGTTTTGCACCATCAATCCCCACATGTTTTCAATTGGATGTATGTCCGGAGATTTAGGTGGAAATGGCAAAGCAATAATTTCGTCGTTGTGCTCTCTAAACCATGCTCAGGTCAATCTTGCAGTGTGTACGGGTGAATTGTCGTGAACAAAATTAAACGGATCGATGCCTGGATAACAATTTCTAACAGTTGGTATCAAAACGTCTTCCATAATATCAACGTAACCTTGAGCATTCAATCGTCCACCAATTTCCATTAATTCTCCAGGCCCAGCAGACGACATCCAGCCCCAAAATCCAAGGTTTATTCTGCCGCTTGCATGAACATTGACAATATTTCTTTCAAAATACCTTGTGTTATTAATTCGCCACAAGGTGACCCTTCCACTTTCATCTGATGTAAAAGTTTTTTCATCACTGAATATGACATTCTCGAAATTGAAGTCTAGATAGTCTCGTGCAAATCTCAATCGTTCTTCCTTGTGTATTGCAGTCAGAGCAAGCTTTCAGGCCGGTTTGCGGTGATGTACTCCTGCTTTATGCAATACACGTCGGACTGTTGACCGTGATATATTAAACTCAGTAGCCAAGTTTGCGACTGGAGTGAACCCATTGTATCTTGTCCTTCTAACAATTTCGTTACGTGTAGAAGCAGATGTAACAGTCGGTCGTCCTGTTTTTCGAATTTGATTAACATGTCCTTCGCTGTCCCATCGATTGATCCAAAGAGTAACGGTATTTCGAGCAACACCAACACGTCTTGCGATGTCACCAATTGGTAAGCCATCTTCATGAAGCGTTACTATACGATGTCTTTCATGATCTGATAGATAATGCGACATATCAATGATAAAGGAATTAAGGAAATTTACTAATTTGTAGTGCTATTTAATCAAATTATGACTTCCTAGAAATATATAGGTGCCTAAGCCTAACCTACTTAGGAATAATCAGTAATAGATTATATTCAGTTCAGTTCTTCGTTTATATAACCACTTCAAGTGACAATTCTTGACAATGCCATAAAACAAAAGGCAGAACACAATATTTAAATCAAAATATACATCAGCATTCTAAAAAGGTTTATGTTCGACGAAAGTTTTATTCTTAATTCAGGTACTTTTGAAACTTTTTATAGAACCATTGTGTGAAAAACTTTTGAAAATTTCTGATACTGCTTTACTTTTGATGGATAGTTTTTTTTGCATTATGAAAATATTAATGTACCAAACACTTTTGCGACGCGATTTTGTCAGACTATTGTGATATATCTTGCAATGCATTTCTTTTGGACAATTCAGATACTACGCTACTATTGATGTTGACTGTACTACATTATACAGGTCAACTCTAAATTTAAGTAGGAGCTCACTTTTAATCACTTTCTTCCCGCCACATCACATTCATGATTGAAAACGCTCTCTCTATGAATACTGAAGTGGCGGGAACATACAAAAATATGCCTAATATATTTTTTATCTATTATTAAATAAAGTCCTCAGAACATTTTTTAATTTTTTAGATCAAAGGAGATGGGTAGGCTTTCATACATTCTTGGGCCAAAAATGTAATAAGATGAGGGTGGTATCAATTAAGAGCATATAAATTATTAAACCATCCCTGAAAATTCTGCAGATTTTGGATATCTAAGAGCAGAGTTATAAGAGATTTAGTAAAAGTGAGGTTATGCAAGAAATTGACATTTTAGAACTGTGATTTCTGTGGTGTTTTAATAGAAAGTGGTCATTGTTTTATTGTAAAATACTTATACATTGTACTGTATTATATTTTACTCAGGGATAATTTACGAAAACTTACAAAGAGATTTTAAAGATATGGAGTACAAGGATGTTATGTTAATTAAAAAAAAAACACTTCAAATAATAATTATCTTTTATTCTTCTTCAATAATAATTAGAGTATTGTCTAAGAAGTGCGCAGGTGGAAATATATTACCTTATTTACTTCATTTTCTATGCCACAATTTACACAGAGATTCATGTCAAAATCCAAAATACCGAGCAAAACTCAAACAAGTAAACAAGTTTCTCATTGTACTTTAAGTTAACCAGGAGCAAGCTAGAAGTCCGTAAAGAGAAATCACTGTTATGGGAATATAATCAAGAAATCAACTGGAAATACTCAAAACGCAGAAGTCAATTATTGATCATTGGATTTAAACCAATAAACTGATACAGCATACTGATATAGCATACTTTTGTACATATTTTATAAACAATTGTATATCCCATAAGCCGTGTAAATATACAATTTTTCGATAAAATAATTAATTTTGAAGATTGAATAAATAAACTGATTGGCTGAAAATGGAGCTGTCAGCTGTCACAGCTTAAAAATACAGTTGATAAACACAAGAAATAATTAATCGATTAACCGAAATCGATTCAGAATTTATTTTTATTACACTATTATTTGGTATTTTAAATGGTTATTATTATTATTATGATTAAGTTTTGTTCACTCTGATTGATTTAATATCAAATTGTGATGCAAGTGTTTTAATACGCAATATTGTTTAAATAATTTTTAGTAATCGATATTTTATTTTGCTAGTGGAAAAAACTTAGTTTTAAGATTTCTCGTCTTCCAGACATTCAATTGAGCTGGTTTTTTAATATTTTGAAATAGAAAAAAATACCGCTTTTTTTAAGTCATATCTCAACTCATTACAATTTTGGCCCAGAAGTCCCCGTCTCCTTTTAAAAAGCCTTATAGTATTCCTGCTTCCCACAATACAAGAAATTGTGACAAGACAACTGACATCTATATCTATACTAATATATAATTGTAAAGTGGTCATGTCTGTACATTGGAGATATTTAAAAAAAAAACTTGGGTTATGTTATGTTAACGATACTGAACACGATTTTTTTTTTATTTCCTGTCTGTTTGTTCGCGATGCACGCAAAATTTACTGATTGTATTTTAATGCGGTTCTTTTTGTTAGAAAGGGCTTGGCCAGACTTAAAATCTTACGTTTGTTTGATCGCAATCGGTTGAGTGGAACCGGTGATGTGAGCAAAGGTCGCATTAACCAAGATGCACGGCACGCGGGCGGAGCCGCGGGCGGAAGGCTAGGTCTGACAATACAAATTGACACCGTTGACATTTGAGGTTAGAATCCGTTTAGAAATTGTTGAAAGTAAGTGCTAAGTACCTACAGTAGATATATCGATAAATTCCGTTTAACGAAAAAATGTTTTTAGAGTATGTACATGGGCGATTTGCTACTCATACACTTAATAAGATAATGGGAAATGATACTACTCTTTAGATAGATATAGATATATTATGCAACAAAAGGGTCTAAAACTATGAATGATAGATGAGTACGCTCGGAATGCTTGATGACCGAATGCGAACTGAATTGATTGCTAAATAATTATAACATTGAAGTGAATAACATGATGATGCGTGCATTTACATGATTTCGTAATTTTGTCGAGCGTAGCTCGTTCAGAGTAAACTTTTCAAAATCCCAAAAAAAATCAGGCAAAAGAAACTATTTTCGCGTACTTTATTGTTCTCATAAAATATAGAGTACAATTACCGGAAATAAAGTGCAATACTTTATTATAAAGTACGGTTGGTAACCCTACCTACACCTATCGTATCGATAGGTGTAGGATGTTTGGGTATCATGAACAGGAACATTAGACTTAGAAATGAAAGAAGTAGATAGAAAAATAGAACTAGTACTAGGTTCAGAGCTTCAGCATGAAGAGAAATGATAAACATCAATTTGCATTTTTACTACATTTGTAGGAATAGTAAGACTAACGCGACGGATTGGCACGCCACTGTCGCAAGGTATGTGCAATATCAAAAGTGTCCTCTTATCTAAGTTATGTGTCACAATGTATGTATCATAAACACATTTGATCGTACTCGTGTTGTTTATTAATCTCAATGTATGTTACATATGCCAAGATCGATTACTATTTTTCGATCTTCTGCCAATAATTATGACGTGTTCAGTGGCTAGGAAATCTTACTTCCGTTGTGGTTCAGGTTACCGAAATATCATTATCCCAAATGGTCAACTAATAAAATTTATTTCCCAAAAAGGTAACTTCCCAAAATTCTTTTACCCGTAACTTAACTTAAACCACAATCTTTTACTGACTATCGCCCCATATCCATACTCCCATTCCTCTCAAAGGTACTTGAACGTCTCGTACATAACCAAATTAGTGCATTTATCACCAAAAATAAAATCCTCAACGGATGACATCAGGTCCGGGATGGAGGGCGGAAGGCTGACTGTCATTGCTCTGCTTGACTTTAGCAATGCCTTCAACACGGTTGATTCTGATATTTTGCTCTGCCTATTGCACTCTCTTAACATATCTCCGACGGTGATTGATTGGCTTCGCAGTTACCTGTGTGGTCGCCGACAACGTATCCGCAATGAAAATACTTTGTCTAGTTGGTGTAATACTTCTGTTGGTGTACCCCAGGGTGGCGTTCTATCTCCTTTACTCTTCGCAATTTTCATAAATTCTATCTCAAATAATCTTCGTTGTTCCTACCACCTATATGCAGACGATCTACAAATTTATGCACAGGTGCCACATGCACAGCTGGCGGAGGCTGTGGAGATGATCAACGAAGATTTGGCTCGTATAGCTGCTTGGAGTAAGACCTACGGTCTTAAAGTCAACCCCGTAAAAACTCAGGTAGCCATTGTAGGCAGCTCCTTGATTAGAGTCAAAGTTGTTACTTCGCAGCTCCCGCCGGTTGTTTTTGATGGCACTGTAGTTCCGATTAGTGACAAAGTTAAAAACCTCGGGATATAGGTATATGGATTCCAGTCTTTCTTGGGACTCGCAACTCCAGGAGGTGAGTCGCAGGATGTTTGCGTCAATGGGATCACTACGTAAGTTACAATATTTCCTTCCTATTGCTACCAAAATTTCGCTGGCAAACACATTGTTACTGCCCATCCTTGATTATGCGGACGTCAGTTATCTTGATTTAACCGAAAGCCAGTTAGATAAACTTGAGCGCCTCCAAAATGTCGCTATAAGATTTATATTTGGATTACGCAAGTATGATCATGTTTCGCAGTTTCGAACAGAGCTTAAGTGGCTACCCATACGACTTCGCCGGAATGCTCACATCCTTTCTTTGCTGTACAGTATTTTATTTCATCCTTCCACCCCGTCCTATCTTAAGGAACGCTTCGAATTCCTACACGATACACATTCGAAATGCCTAAGGTCATCAGAGAACTTAAGAATAAGGATGCCGTCGCACAAAACTGTATTTTACGACAACTCCTTCACAGTTAAGGCTATCCGTCTATGGAATAACCTACCAGTACCTACATATAAGAAAAGCTCAGAACTTAAATAATTTCAAAACCATGGTAAAGGAACACTATCTATTACTGTGAAAGGGCTCTGTGATGGCGAGTTTACTATATCTAGATATGTATAAACTTTATGTATGTATGTATGTATGTATACGTATGTATATGTGTATGTATGTGTATGTATTATAGATGTATATGTATGTGTATGTGTGTATTAATGTAAATAAAATTAGATATGATACCTGTCTTTTATGTATTTACCTATGATATCGACAGAAAGTACGCCAAAACAACTACCACTCAATCCTACAAACATTATGACCATCCAAAGGTTGCCTGGCAGAAATCGCTTATAGCGATAAGGCCGCCCTTGTACTGATTCCTTAGTCATAATTTTTTAAATTTGTATTTTATATGGTGTACAATAAAGTATAAATAAATAAATAAACTTTAACAGTTAAGCACTGGGTTGTTTTGTGAATGGTGTGTTTAACACGATTTTCGACTTTTATATGTATAGATATGAATAATATTATGTACTTAAACAAAGTGAAGGAACAAACCGAGTGTATGGGGTCTCACCAAGCTGTTTGGGGCAAAATCATCACAACATTATTATAAAACAAAGTCGCTGTCTGTCCGTCCCTATGTATGCTTAAATCTTTAAAACTACGCAACGGATTTGAAAGCGGTTTCTTTTAATAGATAGAGTGATTCAAGAGGAAGGTTTATATGTATAATACATAAATAATATTGTAGAGAAACACTGATAAATTTAGAGGTTTCTAATGTGATGTCGTAAATAAACAAACTTTTTTGCGCTTACATTGCAAACGCTGGCTGAACCTCACGAGATAAATCAAAATAATGTACTACAGTATTGTACACCTTAAAAAGGTCTACATCAAAGTCCGCGATAGCATTATGTATATCTAATATGGGTAGCCCACAGTAACCATTTTTATCTTTTGCAAATTATAAAAAAATTGTGTCATTTTGGAAGCTATTTTTAACAATATATTGTTATTCCTTATCCAATTATATACTTTAGATATGTTGTACATTTAATGTAGATAAAAATTGCCATTTACACTATATAATTATAATGAATAATTTGGGAGCTATCAAATAATAATTGTTTGGTATTCAAGATTGTTTCAATACTGAATGAATTATTGAAATCGGACGTTATATTCAAAAGATATTACGAAATTATAAATGTCAATAAATCCGGTAGATTCCGATATCCAGATCAGTGGAGAGCAGGCACGGAGAGGGCTGGTCACTGAGTGCAGGGGTGACGATTACAGGTGCGGCCGCCTGTCACCCCTTCACGCACGCCTCGCCCTCTTTCCGGGGTTCGATAGGGACACCGTGCTTCCCACTCCTGAGGGGGACATCTTAAAATCGTAGATGGTCCAGGAGTAGTGTCCGAGTGAACTTTGATCACGAAAAAAAGTCAGAACGGAATCCGAATTCCACGCGGGCGCAGCCGCGGGCAACAGCTAGTAGTAAATAAGTAAATTAAAAGCACCTGCAACCCAGAACCCAGTACACCTGCTGATTAACGGACGAGGCTCTGCTCTGCTCTAACATTATAGCAATATAGTAACTTGATGAAGTTAGTCTCCCTGCCTCACCCCTCTCTCCATATCGCATGAATTCGAAAGAACTACAGTTACTACCCATCTGACATTATTGACCTATTTGTGATAAAACTTTGATATGTTCATTAACAAAAATCCAATCAGTGACGATAAAATGAAGTTTTTCCTCTAAATTAGTTATTTAGGGTATATAGTTACATGCTGTCAAAAAAGTATCGGGAATGGATAATTTTTCTATGGTTCCAAATTCAATATGTTGTTTTTAGGGTTCCGTAGCCAAATGGCAAAAAACGGAACCCTTATAGATTCGTCATGTCTGTCCGTCCGTCTGTCTGTCTGTCCGTCCGTATGTCACAGCCACTTTTCTCCGAAACTATAAGGCCTATGCTGTTGAAACTTGGTAAGTAGATGTATTCTGTGAACCGCATTAAGAATTTCACACAAAAATAGAAAAAAAAAGACGTGTGGCACTCGGGGACTGCCGCGGTAAAGCTATTGCATAGCATTTTTTATCAACTTATGCAATTATAATTACTTACGTTAAGCGGAGCTACTTCGGAGCAGCTCGGCTCGATTCGTGCGAGCTTCGGGGTGTTAGGTTTTTTTCGTTACGGAATTTCTGGATTCGGTCTCCACGCTCAAGGCCCGCGATAGAAGCTATGCAATAGCTTAAAAACAATTAAATTTTGGGGGTCTCCATACTTAGAACTGAAACTCAAAAATTTTTTTTTCATCAAACTCATACGTGTGGGGATCTATAGATAGGTTTTTAAAAATGCTATTGAGGTTTCTAACATCATTTTTTTCTAAACTGAATAGTTTGCGCGAGAGACGCGTGTGTCCCCCTCCCTCTAACTTCTAAAATAAGAGAATGATAAATCTAATAAAAATATATGATATACATTGCCATGCAAACTTCCACCGAAAATTTGTTTGAACGAGATCCAGTAAGTAGTTTCTTTAAAACATTAACATAACATAAACTCACGCCTATATCCCCGAAGGGGTAGGCAGAGGTGCTAGCACCCACATTTCGCCGTTTATGTTTAGGTCCCAATGTAATAGGTGGCGAGCCTATTGCCATTAACCGGGCACTTATAAACCTGCGATAAATACACACATAACTTCGAAAAGCATCGAAAAGTCATTGGTGTGTGCCATGGTAAAACCTGGGATCGAACCCGAGACCTCATCTCAGCAGTCCATTACCCATACCACTAGGCTACCGCTAGTTTCTTTAATACGTCATAAACCGCAATTTTCCCCTTTGCTGCTACGGAACCCTTCATGAGCGAGTCCGACTCGCACTTGGCCGGTTTTTTTTTATTTGCTGTTAGATTGGCACAACTGTTTTGCATTTTGGCGCGGAGTTTGACTTAAATCTGTTATTTATAATTAAAGACGTGAGTGGATGAAGGGGGTAACTAACATTTTTGAGATTTTTGATTTTTTGCGTTATATGACGGTTATAGGTGTATATAAACTATATTAGATCAAAAAACTCCGCAATTTAAGCTTAGTTTCCAAAATACCAGAAGATGAAGGGCATAACTGCAACAAAAAAAGCAAAAGTTACATGGAAGAAGGAGGTATGTGCCTTAACGCCTTCTTCCATTGAAAATCGGTCTCTTAAACGTATTTCTTCAATGGAAGAAGGAGTTATGTGCAAGAAAATGTACTGCCACGATGCTTTATTTCATTCATGACCATGCTCTTTCATTCCTGCTCTTCTATGTGTATTACTAGACTGGCTGTGTGTAACAAAAAAATTAGTAACTTTTTGAAAAGCACTACATGATCAGCACCAATGACCAACTTTTTGTTGCCGTTATACATGACAGTATAAAAAGGCACACTGTAGATATACAGAATGATATCAGAATTTATTAGTTCACCTCGTTTTTATACCACTTAGATGGCAGACAAGCACACGGCCCGTCTGATGGGAAATAGTTACCGCGGCCTATGGACATATGCAACACTAGGGGCGTCACGGGTTGCGCGTTAAATGCGAAAGACTCTACTTTGATTTGACTCCGACTCAAAACCGACTTCACTCTGATTTCCTCCAACTTCAAACCGACTTCATTTCGACTCCCTTCGACTCCAACCTCGCTATAATATAACTCTAAACCGACTGCCGACTCCACTCCCACTCCACTCTGACTCTATTCCAACTACATAGCAACTTCACTTCGACCCCATGCCGACTTAGACCCGACTCCAAACAACGCTACTCTGATTTGAAACTAACCTTCACTCTAACCTTCGGCTCCATACCGACTTCACTCCGACTCCAATACGACTTCTTTACTCCAACTTCATACTGACTCCGCTACGACTCGGTCCAACTCCAAACGCACTTCACTCCAACTTCACTCTGATACTCCGACTCCATACCGACTTCACTCCAAATCTGCACCGACTACACTCTAACTTCAAACCAACTTCACTTCGACTCCCTCCGACTCCAACTCTAAACCGACTCCTGCCGACTCCACTCTGACTCTGCTCCAACTCCATAGCAACTTACTTCGATCCCATACCGACTTCAATCCGACTCGAATCGACTTCTTTACTATAACTTCAAACCGACTTCACTCCGATTTCCTCCAACTCCAAACAGACTCCACTCTGGCTGAAAACCGACTGCACTCCGGTTCCAAAGCAACTCAACTCCGGCTCCAAACTGACTCCAGTCCAACTCCAAACCGACTAACTTCTACTCCATTCCGACTCCCTCTAACTCTACTCCAAAAAAACTTTACTCCCACTTTAAACCGACTCCCGCCGACTCCTCTCCAACTCTGTCCAAGACCGTGCGAGATTAAAAAGTAAAAGCCGGAAAGCGAATCAATGACTCCGAGGTGAAAGCCTCGGATGCGGCCGGGACTAATGTACAGATGATGACGAATGATTGTCATGCCTGTTCTAAAGTACAAAAAAGTCTCGAGTGTGACCTGGCTTCAACACTGAAATAAAAAAATAAAAAAAATATTGTAGAACATTCTACGCCATCTAGACCCAAAGTAAGCAGTAAGGCCCACAGACGGCGTGCGTTTTAGTCGGTTCGAGTCCGACATAACCTCCTCCTCCGGCTCCGGCGGGGGAGGTATCCGTGGAGATTTTTCGCACGATAAAAAAAAAACACCCAAAGTAAGCATAGCTTAACTAGCTTGTGTTATGGGTTCTAGAATGCGGATAAACATATTTGGATACATTTTTTTCATACATATTATACATAGAAACACCCAGACCAATGCAAATATTCATATTCTTGCATACAAATATTTGCACTGAGCGGGGATCGAACCCACGCCTCCTGCATAGCGGCCGCGTTCACTACCTCTACACCACAGAGGCAGTCAAAAATTATGATGATAATGTTAAAAGGTTGAGCAGTAGACATTGAGGTTGGAAGAAAATACAGCACCTGCTCACAAATTTATTTGTGTAAAAACGTAAGTTAGTATTAAAAGATAAAATTTCTGAAACCAGAATATCAATAATGATAACATTATTGCCCATGACAAAAAGTTTTATTTATTTATTTATTTATTTATTTATTTATAACTTTTACACTATCATTACAGGCACATATTAAACCTAATACAATAGTGACGTTAGTGTAAATGTAAATTATATAAGTCGAAGACACACTGTTTCCAAACTATCATCAAACCCATCCAATTTACATTTTTTTGTACTGTTTTTTTTTTTTTTTTACACAATATAACAATTTATCAAAAAATACTTATGTAGCAATCGAACAAGCAATTATATTACGGCTCTCCTTAGAGCGCCTCCATATAACTCATCCCTGTTGAGCCCCCACACTACACAATCGTAATCGTGTGTGTGCCATAGCAAACAATAGACATTGTCACTTTTGTGAGTTCCCTCAAACCACCCGAGAATATGTCTATTCTGTCATGTACCTCATTCAGAACCCGTATTGTACGTGTTAGCGGATTTTTTGCGCGTAAGTCAGTCCTAGCTGCTGGTACACGTAACAGCTGTGGACGTCTACGTTTAAACACATATCCGTCTGGCACGTTAAGCTGAAGTTGCAATAACTATGTATATATCCATTCTAAGCAATACTAATAATAATATTATAAATACGAAAGTGAGGACCAGGAGGGCCGTGTGCTTGTCTGCGACCTAAGTAGTATAAAAATAAAATAAAAAGAGTAACTTTGTATGTCTAATAAGCTTTCACGCCTAAACCACTAAACTGATTTTGATGAAATCTAGTACAGAGATAGATTAGACCATAGGAAAGGACATAGCTACCAATATAGGAGGTTACCTTCTGCACTGACGGCACAGAATCTATCTGTTCTTACAGGGTCGGCAGCACGAATGTGACTCCTCTGGTGTTACACTCGCCCACAGGCCACGGTAACCTCTTACCATCAGGAGGGCCGTGTGCTTGTCTGCGACTTAAGTAGTATAAAAAAGAATAGAATACGACGGTGTATCCGTCCCAATCAAGCAGTCCGACTGAGGAAGTACTTCCGCCCTACAGAAAACCGTGGTTTAAAATTGTGTTGTTTCCGACGGTGAGTAGGGTAGCCAGAGCTCACTGGAGAGGTTGTGCTGTCAGTGGGATAACCAAAGTCCCACTTATCTCTTGCACTGACGGCACAGAATCTCTCTGTTCTTACTGGATCGGCAGCACGAGTGTGACTCCCCTGGTGTTGCACTCGCTCATAGGCTACGGTAACTGCTTACCACCAGGAGGACCGTGTGCTTGTCTGTGACCTCAGTTGTATAAAAAAATATCATAGGCTATGTTTAGTCGCGATGACCGACATCTATGCGGGCGGAGCCAGGGGCAATAGCTAGTTTTTTATATATTTAATGTTATATACTCCCTTCTTCCACGCTTAGTATTCATAATATCATATTACATTGTCAGTGGATGAAGAATGTATATACACATTTTGTCAAATAAATACATTTCCATCCACTCAGTTTTATTTTTATGCTTCCATAATAATAAATATGGACAATTACAATAATTTGACACCATAATATGATGACATAAATAATCAGAAAACATAATATTTGCAAATGAAATGTTCAAACTTTGAAGCCGATTATCTCAATATTGAGAAATTGTTAGTTACCTCCTTCTTCCACTCACGTCTTCAATTATTACAGTGCTGTTTTTAGTTCGATCAATCTAGCGTGTAAGGTGTGTTCGGCTAAGATCGGATGTGGTAGAAGATCGTATCTTGTAAAAATCCAGCGAATTAAGGGAATATTTTCGATGTTGGCAACATTGAATGCAACTCCATTTAATTGTGCCCCTCTCCTCAGACCGCGTTTGTTGCTCCAAATGATAGGTTGTGTGTAGTGACGAGTTTAGCGAAAAGGACCTTTTTCTCATTTTGGACGGCGATCCGGACTTTACCTACCGACTTTTTTTGATAGATTTCGGTATAAATTCACTTGTTTTTATTAATATTTAAATTGAATAATAGAAATTATCTAATAACCTTTAGATAAAAGTAATTGAAATTGGTCTAGGGCTCTTGTAAGCTGAGATCCGGTCTTTCCACTATTCGGTAAAGATCGGATTAAAACAGTCCGATCTTTTGTTGTTCCTCACCTTAGAATTTTCCTTTGAGTGAAAAAATAAAATAAAAAAAAAGTAAAGAAAAAGTATCCTATGTCCTTCACCTGGTTCTAAGCTACCTCCCCACCAATTTCCAGCCAAATCAGTTCAGCCGTTCTTGACTTATAAGTGTTGTAACTAACACGACTTTCTTTTATACATATAGATTTTCATTTCATTTCATTTTCATTGTTTTTCATATTTATTATGCTATTCAGGGCGGAGACAAATCCAACGAATCAATAACCATGAATATTGGTTCAGCAGATCTCGAGTTATAACTATAAGTGTTGTAACAAACACGACTTTCTTTTATATATATAGATTAAATTTTTAGGATTGCCTAGTTTGGGATCTATTATAAATTCGTCATTCATCAATTCAAAAAATATTTTATAAACGATACAATATTAAACTAGGTACCACGTATAGTCAGAAGTAGTCAGAATATATTCACACTTTCACAGTTATCAATAACATAGACACAAAAAGTTATGTTAATTTAATTTTATCAAAGAGGCAGCCCTGCGATTGCTGTGGGATCTCTCGGTGCGAAGCAATCTCAACTGTACGCTTAAGCATTTAGGCATATTTTAGCATGCAGTGGTTGCTGACGCGACGGAGTAGGCTATTATAGTAGTAGGTTTTGGAATTTTTCTACTGAGTAAAGTATCTGTTACGTAGTAACTATTTAGTAATCTGTGACCAAACTGACAACAAAATACAACTTCAGCTAGATCAGGGGGTTTCAATGCAGTTTATCTCTACATAATCTCTGGACCCGATGTTGGCGCTAAATGTTTACAAATAAATGCAAACATATGCTGTCATTTTACGCAACTTATACTAATTACCTATTTCATGAGATTAGATAAAGTAGTGTATTACTATGAAACTGCACATGATTTGATCCTAAAACACTCGTGTGATACTATAAAAAAACTCGCCTACGACTCGTTTTTTTACTCACTCTCGTATTTTAAGAATCCTTATTTAAATATGCAAGTTTCATAATCTATTATTAATGTAAATGCGTTGTTTTATTGTAACTTGCTAACTGCGCACTTACCTATACAGTGTGGAAAAATATGCCTGGCCCTGGAGGGCAACTACCTTTAATCCTTGGATTGCTGGTTAGCTTGGTCTACTTAAAGGAGACATTCCAAAGGAATGTCTCCTTTAAGTTTTACTTAAAGGAGACATTCCTTTATTTTTAAAAATAAACTAAACTGCATTCAAAGATTTGTGATAACTCGCTTGCCACCCCTGCTAATCGAGCCGATTAAAATCCGAAAAAGTAACATCCAGTATTTTTATGGCATCAATCGATAGTGTCAATCGTAAGGATCAAATCTCTTTATGGGAACATGGTAGTTGAGGAATAAATCGAAAAATATCGATCCTAGGAAAAAAATTGTGAATACCAAAATTTTAGGAAATTTAATTCTAAAAAACTTTTATTTGTCGTAACCGTAACTATTTTTCGTGTATAATTAAAACTAAAAGACTTATTCGATAAACAAAAATGTACCCTTAAATTCAAGATGGCTGATAATAACGCAAGTAACGCAACCTTAGAGTATCTATGGATACTCTAAGAACGCAACGAACCGAATACCACACAGAACTAAATGTAGAGTGCCAGTGACCTCTCCTAATGAATTCGAAAGAAAATTGATAATAGGAATTTTTTTCTAGGTTGGCCCCTTCATTCAGCTAACTTTCTTGTACTAACTTAGTACAGTAGGTATTAGGTACCTACTACTATTTTGGGCTGGGCACATCTAATTTTTATTTATATTGCTGCCATTGACATGAAGAAGAAGACACGAAGAGGAAGACTTGCCATTGCCACTTTCCTAGGTGATATTGGTAATAATACATATTGTATTAAATTCATTGTCTGTGTTATCCGACTGCTGATTCAGCCTCTTGCCATGTATTTCGTACTATTAATAACTTGGTAAATATGTATCTAGTCGTGGTTACAAATATTAACTTGAATAAACATGTGACGCAATGAACCACTAAGCGTGTTTAATGGGAGAATACGATTTTTCTCGTGTCATTGGATATTAGCGAGTAAATTGACTATGAAAAAGTAAAAATATAGTAAAACCGGTTTACCCTTGTTTGGCCAAAAAACGTATGGCAAAACATCATTTGACAAACAACGTTTGAAAAACTAATCATTTGACAAACTTTCATTTCGCAAACATATTGCTTTAAAAATAATCATTTGACATAATACACGTTTCGCAAATGCATTACTTAGAAAACATTTCGATTGCTAAAATTTTATTTTTAAAACTAGCCTTCCGCCCCGGCTCCGCCCGCGTGCATCTCGGTTAACGCGACCTTTGCTCATATCTTCGGTTCTACTCAACCGATTGAGATCAAACAAACGTAAGATTTTAAGTCTGAGTAAGGATCTTTCTAACAAAAAAAACCGCATCAAAATCCCTCCAGTAGTTTTTGCGTCCATCGCGGACAAACAGACAAACAGACAGGAAATTCAAAAAAATGTTTTTGTGTTCAGTATCGTTAACATAACATAACCCAAGTATTTTTTTTTAAATATCTCCAATGTACAGACACGACCACTTTACAATTATATAATTTAAAAAAAAAATGTTCATTTGACTAAATAAAGTTCTGCATGGTTATGAAAAAAATAAATAACCACGAAGGCTGACGGAAGACGAATGCGGGAGCGGAGCGGAGCGAAGCTCCCGCATTAGCCTTCTAACCTAATCTATCCAAGTCGGAATGAGCAGCTTTCTCAATAATTTATCACTAACTGTTTGTTTGTCTAACATGTTTTTAAAATAATTAATTTGTGAAATTATGTTTTATATAATGATTTCTTTCCAAATAAATATTTTGTCTAATGAGTAGTTTATTAAACAATAGTTTGTCAAATTACACATTTATCAAATATAATTTTGTCAAACGTTGTTTGTCAAATGAAAATTTGTCATTCGTTTTTTGTCAAATGATAGGACACCAGTAAAACCAACATTCCTGTGAATTGAAGGAGGCGACCATTATACCTTCATTTGATTTGCAATAAAATTGAGACGTTTTGTGAATATTGATTAAATAATTTTTGACGTTGAGTAGATAACGAAAGTGCAGAGCAGAGATCTTGGTAAAAGCCATCATTTCTTTATGGACAGTTTATTGAAATTTTTTTCCCTGTTTTGGAAGGAATTTAATCGCAGTGCCGTTCTCAATTTTCTTCAATATTGCCGCATCCCGAACTTATCGTCACAACTTTTCTTTTTTAATTTTTACATCCTCAGATAATTTATTTTATTCTTGTTCTGTTATTTTGATCAAATTAATATTTGAAATAACCGTTCGTGTCGAGGTAAACCTATGTAGGTTTACCTCGACACGAACGGTTTACCGAATCGCGGTAAACCGTTCGTGTCGAGCGACTTCTAATAAATCAGTAAGTCTGTAAATTAAGTTATTTTTCGCTTTTCAGTGCCTCTTTTTCGTTTCTTGAAGTCGGTTAAACTTTTTTGTTAAAATTAATTTATTAGTGGAAGTTTGCATGGCAATTTACATCATATATTTTTTTTAGATTTATCATTCTCTTATTTTAGAAGATAGAGGGGGAGGGGGGGGGGGTACACATTTTTCCACTTGGAAGTGTCCCTCGCGCAAACTATTCAGTTTAGAAAAAAAATATGTTAAAGTAATCGCAAAATAAGAAGCCCGCTTGGACAGTTCAAGTCCATGAAGTTCTCAATTTTAAGAACGTAAAACAATGACATTTTTTCAAACGTAATGACATTTTTCATTGACGGGTACCGCCCACTCCGCCCAGTGCTGTCCATAACGATTTTTTCATACTGTCCATAGACAAGAGAATAATTGGTTAAGGAAAAAATAAATCGATCAAGATATATTTTTATATTTTAATTTTGCAAGTTAACTGGAAAAATGTGTCCCCACCCCCCTCTAACTTCTAAAATAAGAGAATGATCAATCTAAAAAAATATATGATGTACATTGCCATGTAAACTTCCACCAAAAATTGGTTTGAACGAGATCCAGTAAGTAGTTTTTTTAATTAGTCATAAACCGCAATTTTAGCCTTTGCTGCTACGGAACCCTTCATGGGCGAGTCCGACTCGCACGTGGCCGATTTTTATTCCTACACGTGGTTTTTATTCTCTCGGGGAGCCTCTTCCTATGGCTTTTTCGTCGGACCTCTTCCTGTGGTCTTGCTCGTAGGACGCGCTGGGCTGAACTCAGTATTTCGCTCCAAGGCCACTCTTTTTATAGCGCAAGGCGGCGACGGACCGCAGGTAGGCGCAGCGAGCGACCCAAACACATTACGTCCGGCGTCGGTTGGCCGCAATTCCATAGGCCGCAGGTAGACGCATGGAGCGGTAACATATTTACAAAAACATTTATTCCTTATTTATCTTATTCTAAGGTCTTACTCTACATGTATTATATACTAGGACTAAGGTCCTAGTTATATATTCGCTTATATACTAGGACCTTATCTAATACAATTATTCCTAACTACGAATTATTCTACATTATATATTATCACGCGGCGTCGCTCGGCGTACTGGACAATATGCAAATTTGAATTCACCAGGTTGCCGGTGCAACGTTAACGATTGTGTGAAACGTAATCATTATTAATCAAGTTCTAAAAATAACCGTGGGCAATGTTATCTCGGACGTTATCATATGGCGAGATCGTGCCTCATCGTTGTGGCTTGTGCGTGTGTTACCCACCGAGTGTACGCGCGACCAATGAGCTAGCCCGCGAAGATGAACACGACCAGACTAGCCTACTAGGTGCCAATATGACACCAACACGCTGACTCCACGGGCTAGGTGCGGTTATTGACTCTGGGCTAGATCTTATATCCTATACTATCTACTATAACTAGGTATATCGATTAGATATTAAATAGTAAGTTAAATGATTTTAATGTGTGTGATGATACTGATGATTCATAAATTATTAAATATAGGAAGATGAAGCGTTTGTTATTATATTTACATGACTGCAGAAAAGTCCACAAGAAGTTGCATGTTGTCAAAACAGCGGCACGTCAATTGGTCTAATCGGTGGCTGGCTGTGAGCCAATTACTTACTTGACAGCATGGAAGCAATTCCTACATTTGAGGGCGGAAAACGCGCTGCAGGAAGACTTCCCTTTATTGAGTTACAAAAATAGATACGCTCATTGTCGCCGTTCTACATTTTATGAACCACGTTGAAGTTGAAGTGCTAACTTAGCTTACTTGTACGTTTCTAATCTTAGTGATGGACAAAATGATGTAAATAAGTTTTGTTATTGATTTATTGCCATATGTAATATGTTATGTTTTTTTTATAACTTTGTTAAAAACTTGTTGACCAACTGCAATGCCTCATTAAAACGTCCTATTTTCCAACCGTCCAAAAGAATAAAGGATTTTTTAAAAGGCCTATATTTCATCTTCGCTGAGGGTTCGTCGTCTGAGGAGACCCAAACTGACCATTGCCGTTTAGATGATGGATTAAGTTGATTGATCCATCTTATATCTTCAGTAATAATGCTAAACTAATATAATATTATATTTTATGTATATTTTTCTTTTTGTTTGGTGTACAATAACGTTTATTTCTATTCTATTCTATTCTAAACATCATTTTCTAAAAGGTGCATTTTGTTGCACCGCTCCACATGGGCTCTTTTTAGGGTTCCGTAGCCAAATGGCAAAAAACGGAACACTTATAGATTCGTCATGTCTGTCCGTCCGCCTGTCTGTCTGTCCGTCCGTATGTCACAGCCACTTTTCTTCGAAACTATAAGGTCTATGCTGTTGAAACTTGGTAAGTAGATGTATTCTGTGAACCGCATTAAGAATTTTATGCAAAAATAGAAAAAAAGCATTAAATTTTGGGGGTCCCCGACTCCCCATACTTAGAACTGAAACTCAAAATATTTTTTTTTCATCAAACCCATACGTGTAGGGTATCTATAGATAGGTCTTTAAAAATGCTATTGAGGTTTCTAACATCATTTTTTTCTAAACTGAATAGTTTGCGCGAGAGACACTTCCAAAGTGGAAAAATGTGTCCCCCCCCCCCCTCTAACTTCTAAAATAAGAGAATGATAAATCTAAAAAAAATATATGATGTAAATTGCCATGCAAACTGCCACTAAAAATTGGTTCGAACGAGATCCAGTATGTAGTTTTTTTTAATACGTCATAAACCGCAATTTTCGCCTTTGCTGCTTCGGAACCCTTCATGGGCGAGTCCGACTCGCACTTGGCCGGTATTTTGATCTCAATTCAGTCAATGAAGCCAATCAGTTGTGCAAACATTCATAGCTGGCGATGAAATCCTAAAGATATTTTTTATTTAGTAAACGTGAATTTTAACATAACTCCTCAGATATTGGGATTAATAGCTCTGCACTCATATTCATTCGTTTCAATAACTTTATTATTGTTGTGTAATTTTAATAATATTTATGGAAAGCCAAGATCTTTTGGGCCAAACCAACCTCACGCAAGTAAGCTGGTTTACACGACCTGCCTGATGTTTGACGGTCCAGCTTCAGTCAGGGCTCCGTTCAACCGGGAACCACGTTAAGAAGGCTGCATTAAAGTACTTAATCATGCAATCTAGTTTTACGTAGCGATATTCTATTACAATTATGTTTGCCCCGAAGAGTTTCTAAGTACTTGACCGACCAATTGGCTTTGCAATGATTTGTTTTATTTCATAAAATCCATACAACATCATAAAGAATGTATTAATAGATGTAAGTAAGTACATAATTAGTTTGTTTGTCCATAATTGTTTTATTTCGTGACACACACATAACTGGGTTTATCACGATAAATTTTAATTACCATCACAATAATTACGTTGGCTGTTTGAGATCAAAGCGCACAGTGTTTTAGTACGTCCTTTATCAACCGATCATGCTCTTATCGTAATAGGACAATGACTCTGAAGTTTTATGAAACCTCTAGTAGGGTTTATCTTGATACGATGTCACCTTATAGAAAAATGGTTTGAGGTTTATTATTCCAAATTTTTAAGATACTAAAAATGTCATAGGTTACGTAAAACATTTATGCCTGCGGTACCTAGGTCAAAAGTTATATTATAAACCAATTTGGTTGGAAACTTCAGTAACTCAGACTCTGTAACTATTAGGAGGCACAAAAGCTACACGTCCAAAAAAAAAAGCGAATAAGCGTCTCACTTTTTGATCATCGTTTTGATCTCTGTGTAGTGTAGACCATTTAAGTAGGTATTTGTCATTGTCAAAACCTAAAGACTAGAACAAAAAGATAGATAGATGATTAATAGGTACTTTATAATTATATTTTCCAAAATGCTTCGTCTATTACAGTATAAAATACGTGTTCATATAATTATTCCTCATTCTGGCGGTTATCCTGGTTGCATTCGAAGCTTGCAGTTTGGAGCTCGGGGTCCACTCTGCTACTCTTTTTCTTGATTACTGATTGACCGCCCAGAGTTAGCATAGGTATGAATATAAAACAGAAAGGACATCATTCACGCTGCATACATTTTTGGTCCAAAATTGAAAGTGCCGGACGAAGAAAAAAAAATACGATATTTCATTAGAGCTTGTTCTTACTAGCATTTTTTATTATCGCGTCAAAGTTGAGGGACCACTTCCCTCGATTTTATTAGAGTTTAATAATCTTGAAAACACATTTTTATGACACGAAATATTGAAAATGAATGAAAAATATTGTTCTATATTCGAAGAATAGTTAACAAAAGCAATAAAAATTAAACCCCATACTGTTATCTTTGTTTTTCGTCCATTTATTTAGGTCCAAAATTTAAAGCGCCGGTCAAAGAAAACAATTATATGATATTCCGCTAGAGCCTGTTCTTACTAGCATTTTTTATTATCGCGTCAAAGCTGAGGGACTACTTCCCTCGGTTTTATTTGAGTTTAAAAATCTTGAAAACATACAATTTTTATGATACGAGCTATGGAAATTGAATGAAAAATATTGTTCTGTATTGGAAGAATAGTTCATAAAAGTAATAAAAAATAAACCACATACTGCATATCGTTGTTTTTCGTCCATTTATTTAGGTCCAAAATTAAAAGCGCCGGTCAAAGAAAACAAATGTAATATTCCGCTAGAGCTTGTTGTCATTAGCATTTTTTATTATGGCATCAAAGCTGAGGGACCACTTCCCTTGGTTTTATTTGAGTTCAAAAATCTTGGAAATATACATTTCTTTACTATACGAATCATTCAAAATGAATGAAAAATATTGTTTTATATTGGTTAAAGGCCCATTCCCGATTGCACTAAGTAAATGAGTTGCTAATTGATCATATACCAAAGTTACAATACAAGGCACTAATAGCAATGCCGTATGAATGATTCGTGGACGATAGCAGTCACGTTATGTCCAGGTTCGTCAACATAATACATATTATGTTATCATAGATAAAATACAAGCAGGGTGAAGTGCTGCAATCAAACACTATTATTGCACGTGTATTTTATAATTTAGTGCTTATTCTTATTGCTTTAATGAAATATTCTTCAAATATAATACGATATTTTTCATTCCTTTTCGATCATTTATTTTATTGCAAATGTACGTTTCCAAGATGTTTGAACTCAAATAATACCGAAGGCAGTGGTCCCTCAGCCTTTTTATGCCGTAATAAAAAATGTTGATAAACACAAGTTCTAATGGAATATTGTACTTTTTTCTTTGGCCGGCACTTTATATTCTGGACATAAATAAATGGACGAAAAACAACGATATACAGTATGTGGTTTATTTTTTTATTGCTTTTACTAACTATTCTTCCAATACAGAACAATATTTTTCATTCATTTTCAATAGTTCGCAGCATAAAAAATGTATGCTTTCAAGATTTTTGAACTCAAATAAAACCGAGGGAAGTGGTCCCTCAGCTTTGACGCCATAATAAAAAATGCTAATGAGAACAAGCTCTAGCGGAATATCATATTTGTTTTCTTTGACCGGCACTTTTAATTTTGGACCTAAATAAATGGACGAAAAACAACGATATACAGTATGGGGTTTATTTTTTATTGACTTTGTTAATTATTCTTCTAATATAGAACAATATTTTTCATTCATTTTCAATATTTCGTGTCATAAAAATGTACGTTTTCAAGATTTTTAAACTCAAATAAAACCGAGGGAAGTGGTCCCTCAACTTTGACGCCATACTATAAAAAGCTAGTAAGAACAAGCACTAACGAAATATCGTATTTTTTTTCTTTGGCCGGCACTTTCAATTTTGGACCAGAATGGGTGATGTCCTTTGACATTCTTTTGCACACATTAAATTGCCTACGGATCAGGAATAAAGTAAACACTATGATTCTTCTATTCGTGGGTCGCGCACACGAGTAGAAGAGTCATAGTGACCTCAACGCATCATACACATTTTTGCAGTCTCGTTCAGCCGCGATAGTACAGTAGTATTTACACACCACTCGTACATGACACAGAAGTACAAAAATCTATAGGTGGTATCACCCTTTCTGGCCTCGCGCAATGTTTTACAGGAAAATATAATTTTATTACATTAACAACCTGTAATGCGTAGGGTCCTTTGAGTTCTACAGCTAGTGACAAATCCGACCGCATTAGATGTTCGCTTAAATGTGTAATTAACAACACAGCAAAGTATTGAAACATTGGCTATAATTAGTAATAATCATTATTATAATTGACTCTTTCTGGAAGAAGATTTTCCTCTTACTGAAATAGCATTAGTGTGTATATACATGATTTATTATTGCTTGCTTACGTATAGTGAATGTAGATATGACCCATACATATTCAACGCGTGTCAAGTTGTTATTTCAACTTATCTGCTATTTTAAAAAATAAAGATTTAATACGTTGTAGGGTAAAACACCCAATTATTGGCACCTTAAGCGAAATTTGTAAAATAATTATCATGTACGGAAATTATACGTCTTTTTAAGAGAAGAGAATAGTAAAAAGTAATATTCGGAATATTGTTTCACGTTATTTTGATCGTAAACAAATATTTAATTACTTGTAATTATTAAAAAAATACAGTTTTATCCAATTTTATATATTTGCCCATATATTGGCATAGGTAAACCAAACTATTGGCATACATCAGACCACTGTCATTTGAAAAGGAATAACTATAGAAAAGTCTTCACTTATTGCAGATAAAGTTGACGATTGTGAGTTCTTGTTTTTTTTACATAAAACGTAGCTGTGCCAATAATTGGAGGACTGCCAAGGTTAGGTATGTTTCCCCTATATTGGTGATAAATAAGGCCAGTTGAAATTATATATTAGGTATACTAATCATTAAGAAAAAAGAAAAGCACACTAAGCATTATGGCTTGATTATTCAATATTCAAAAGGGTGACTTTACGTTTTAGAATCGGTCGCCCTATTAACGACGTGACGTTCACACAATACTTAATCATTTTCATGTCGGATACCAATTCCGCTTCCAATAGGACTCACCAAGGCCTGCGAGGCCAAATTGGTCCACCTGCAAACCGATACATTTATTGATGGACGGGCGAAGCTTTGTAGCAGGCTTTCCCCTCGGGGTTGTGAGGCCAGACAGGTAGAACCTGAAGGAAGGAGTATGAAATATTGACAGTTATTTATATTGTCCCCAGGTGTGTGTACCGTCTTGAAGGGGTCGGCATGTGGCCCAGCGCGCGGGTGCTCGTACTCGCGGCGCTGAGCCTGTGGGCCGAGCCTTCGCTCGCTGCCAAAAAGTACAACCTCACCATCGGTTACTTGCCATGCATCACCGGCGAACTCAGAGACAGACAGGGTCTCTCTATTTCCGGAGCTCTGTCCATCGCTCTTGAAGAGGTAGGTGAATTTCTTTTCGTTACTGGCCAAATGACGCGTTTAATTACTATTTATGTATTAAGTATTAAAATCTTGACATTAGACGCAGCTTATTATGGTATATTTTTAGCATCGGCAATAATAATACAAAGGCATCTAATACTTCAACTGCTGTAAATGCGGTTTCAAGTGGTTAATTTGAGTTTAAATTCTAGGCGATGTAATTACATTCACTATTTTATTATTTAGTACCTACTGACCTAAGTGTGACATTTAATATACCAAATTAAATTAACTTGACACACTCATTCTACGATAAAACTTGTTTGATCAGCACAAATCATATCTACACTTCCGTAGTTATTTTTAGAGCGAGGGCAAACAAGCCGAGTTAACTTTTAGAATTCCTCGTACATAAATAAGTACCTATCCTATCAATGTATTTACATTGCGGTATAACTGTACTTGCTCTGTGCCTCGCCTCCTTTGAATGTAAAGGGAGTCGGTTACGTGGATTGTTTCATACTTATTAAAACGTAGATAACATTGTTTATTGACAGTTGAACAACAATACAGAGTTATTGCCGGAGGTAGAACTGCTGGTTCAATGGCACGATACGAAGTACGACACGGTGACGGCAACGCGCCTTCTCACCGACATGAGTTGCGATGGCGTTGTTGCTTTCTTTGGGCCCGAGGGGAAGTGCCGCACCGAAGCTATCATCGCCCAGTCCAGAAACTTGCCCATGATCTCTTATGTAAGTCCCCGTATATGCTAAACTCTTTTAACTTTTATTCTGATCGTGTGATTTTGATATACTGTAAAAAAGTATGGTTCTTTGTGTAATACCTTCAGTATTTGTTTGTAAATGAGCCTCATCGATTTTATGTGGGGTGTGGCAGTAATTGAAGACTTATTTTCTTTTCTTTACTACATACTACTTCATACTATTCGAATAACCAAACTGTAACCTTTAATTTATTTATCTTTTACTTGCCATTGTCCTAGACTTACGACTTACTTTTTAATGCCATCATCATTCTCCTCCTGTCCGTTAGTTGGGTTTCATGGCTTTTACGGGAACGCTCGCCGTTTGCCTAAAAAGACTGGGCCAGAGGCCTATTTAAGTTGGCTTGGGTCACGAAGATCTTGCCAGAGCCCCATACTTGAAGGGGTTTCAGAATATTTGAAGCTACACCCTTGTTACTTTTGATATTTCAGAGGTGTTCCGATTACCAAACGTCGACGCCGTCAAATTTCGCGAGACTGGAACCGCCTGGCGCTCAGGTAATAAACTAATGCAATATTGCTGTGTTGTTAATCAATCAATTAGCCTGTTGCAATCCACTGTGTTGTTAATATTTCTTATCTTACTTTTTACCCGATTGTGGCGAAGCCCAAATGAAAGGTTATTGCAGCAATCAATCATGATAAATAATTTTACAAGCTTTTATCATAATATATACAGTATATTTTGGCGACAGTTCTATCTACCATTCTCAGTACTGATCTATTTATAAACCGGTAAACCATTTTATTTTGATAACAAAATGTTTATTCTTGGAATGAACTACATGGAACTACTATTTTATTTGGTAATTCATTTTGTAATAAGAGTAACCCACTGGTGACACTTTTTATTTATCTGAGAATGTTTGAATATGAAAATATTTAGTGACGAAATATCTATCAATCCCTACTTCCCTACTAATATTATAAATGTGAAAGTAACTCTGTCTGTCTGTCTGTCACGCCCAAACCACTGTACCGATTTTGATGAAATTTGGTATAGGGGTAGATTAGACCTCGAGTAAGGACATAGGCTATGTTTGGTCGCGATAACCGACATCCACGCGGGCGGAGCCGCGGGCAAAAGCTAGTTATATATAAAACTAGCTGTCCCGGCGAACTTCGTACCGCCATATTTTTCCCGTTCCCGCTGCACCTATTTTCTCATCCTTTAAACCTTCCCTGTACACTTACGAATATTTCAAGACTAAAATTAGCCAAATTGGTTCAGCCGTTCATGAGTTATAAAATAACAACGAAAAGTGGCATTGATTTTTATATATTAGATTTTAAGGACAGATATAAACTTTGTTGACAAAAATATAATTCCCATGGCAAAACTTCATAGGATGCTTTTTAATTACCAATTTACGTATCGTTTGCTGTTAGACGCATTTTCAGTCATTGAAAGTTATTAACGTAAAGATTTATGATTCTAGGCAACAAAATCAGTGATATCGTTGTTGCGCTACTATAGATGGCACAAGTTCTCAATTGTATATGAGGAGACGTGGGTCACAGTGGCCCTGACCCTGGAGAACCATGCTAAGAGGAACAACATGACTGTGAATCATCAAAGACCGGTCACCGATTTCCACAAATGCTGCGAAGAAAAACTTACATGCTGTGCACCCGACTATTGGTATCAGTTCATACAAGATACCAAGAATAGGACTAGAAGTAAGTTAAGAATCACATACCACTTTTTTTGTTAAGATGTACCGTCAACAAAAGAGATACGGTTGCACATTTACTGTATGTAAATATAAAATACATATATACATAAACTTTATATGGAAATGTGTGACCGTATCTCCTTTGTCGATTGTACACTATATTGCAAAATTATACATAGTAATGCAACATGTACGGATAAGAGTTCGTATCAGTAGTGTCTTACACTGATTATAGGATAGGACTCCTAACCTACTAGTCCTGCTAATCCTTCCTAAAGCTTCGTTTACATACTCGCGCCAGAGCGAGGGAGGTGGCGAGAGAAGTGGGCAGAGACGTGGTGTGAATGGTATATTCGTCATGCCGCGAGTACTACCGCGTATGTTGCTGCGAATGTCGGCTAGGCGGCGCGAGTCAAAGGAGCGGCAATACTAGCAAGATGAACTATACGAGACCGCTAGATGGCGCTAATCAGTAAACACGGCTTTCGTTATTGCTCCTCGAATATTTACTTTAAAAAATATTTAAATCGATCTACGGAAAGTGTATAGTAGTTGAAAGTGCTAGTTTTTATTAATAATATATTTTACAACACACCTGCTCATAACAGTGATATTATTTTACCGCAATTAAGCACGGAATGACACCTATTATAAAACTGTGACTTTTTCATTACTATTATTCACAAAAGTGAGTTATAGATTCTTTTTTTAATTTTATAGGAAGTGTCTATAATTGTCTATGTTCTTAAAAAAGTTTTGATACAAAAAATAACGTGTTTAATAGTACGAATAAATTAATACGCCTATTGTATGGTCATTTGATGCATTTTCGTATTTAAATAAATAATTTCAACTTGTAATACTTGTGTAATAAACAAAATTTTCGCTCAAATTTAACTTTTTTTTTTCTCTAAGTACAGAAAAAAAAACAGAGTAAAAAAAAGTTAAGTTCAAACCTCATTTTTTTTTAAATATGGTCGACCGCCATTGTTAAATGCGCGCGCATAGGAAAACGAATTAATTTGTAGTATTGTTTATTTAGTATTTGTAGTATTATTTTATTCGCAAGTGTGTTGTAAAACGTCGTATGGCACGTGTGAGCATGATGATTACCGTCCTCGGCTGTCTTAAGACCCTCGCCTGGCGGCTCGGGTCTCAATGGCGCCTCGGCGGTAATCACCAACGTTGCTCACTTGTACCATAATGTACTATAATTAATTCGCTATGCTGTAAAAGCATAATGCGTACACTGCTACAGCGTTTTCCTCCATACGTTTACGTCCGTCTCCATTGCAGAGCGAATACTGTAATGCGGACCAACGCGATGATGGGAGTGTGTGAACACTAGGGCATTAATTGCGCGAATATTTCTGGCAACACGATGAGCAATGCGTGCGGCATGTAAACGCGGGGTAATATTATAAATGAAAATGTATGCAGATGTTTGGATGTTTGTTATTCAATCACGCTCTAACGGCTGAACGGCGGGTCTAAAATTCCTTTAAACACGAGTAACATTATGAATTTCTAGTAGATCTCGTAGATTCTTATAAAATTCGTAAAATGGCTACTCATATTGAGCACACAACAATTTATTCTAAGCAGATTTTAATTTCGTGTAAATAACGCCAAGTGACAAAATATTATTCTAATTATTACGATTCCATTAGTGGCCATTTTAGACCTGCTGATCTGGCTGAAATTTAGTACAGGGATAGATTATAGTTTAGATTAACACATAAGCTTCTTATTCTGGGAAAAGGTTCCGAAACTTGAAATCTTCTAATCTTATCACAGGTCAGCTATTTTGCATAATCCTTAATTCATATTTTGATTTCAGTATACGTGTTTTTGGGCTCAAGTTCTGGTCTCATAGAACTTATGATGGCAATGGACTCGCACCAGCTATTTGCTAAGGGAGAATACATGGTTATTTTCGTGGATATGATGACGTATATACCCAAATACGGTATGAAATATCTAATGAGTAAGTAATCTTTTTTTATATTTTTTTATATACCACTTAGTTGGCAGACAAGCACACGGCCCACCTGATGGGAAGCGGTCACCGTGGCCTATGGAAGTATCTGTAATAATATCGCTACTAGGAATATAATCTAACATGATACGGAGAGGTAGATACTCAAGCTGGGTCCACATTTGTAGCATTTCTGTGTATCGTATCTCCGTCGCGTGGCCTCAACGCGTATCATGATCGCTAGTTTGGACGCAAGATGATACACGTTAACGATACACGCCGTATCTGATACAGCCCGATCCGCACTAAACGCGTATCTTGATAAATAAATAAATATTCTACACAACGCGATACACCTCGTATCCGATACGCGTATCACGGTCGGTGGTTTGGACGTATTTTGATACTGTATCACGATACTGTATATCTGATACACCGCGAACCATCCTGTGTGGGTTTTTCAGATTTTGTTCGCGATCATTTCTCTTTTTTTTTAAGTTTTTGGCTTGGTTGCATAGACATTTGAGCCATATCTTCATTTGATATTTATTTTTATCTTATTTGGATGATGATGAGGATGTTGATAATGATGATGGTGAGTTGATGATGATGATGATTCGGACTCGCCCATGAAGGGTTCCGTAGCAGCAAAGGCGAAAATTGCGGTTTGTGACGGATTAAAAAAAACTGCTATCTCGTTCAAACCAATTTTCGGTGGAAGTTTGCAATGTACATCATATTTTTTTTTAGATTTATAATTCTCTAATTTTAGAAATTAGAGGGTGGGGGGACACATTTTTCCACTTTGGAAGTGTCTCTCGCGCAAACTACATATTCAATTTAGAAAAAAAACCTCAATAGAATTTTTAAAGACCTATCTATAGATGTTACACGTATGGGTTTGATGAAAAAGAAATTTGAGTTTCAGTTCTAATTATGGGGACCCGCAATATTTAAGGTTTTTTTTTCTATTTTTGTGTGAAATTCTTAATGCGGTTCACGGAATACATCTACTTATCCAGTTTCAACAGCCTGCATAGGCCTTATAGTTTAGGAGAAAAGTGGCTGTGACATACGGACGGACAGACAGACAGACGGACAGACATGACGAATCATAAATTTATAAGAGAACAGATGGGTTATACCTACAGAATTAACGTGTATTACCTACGTTCCATTTTTATGAATGAACGTTTGCCGACGGTTACTATGCTAGGGATTACCTTCTATTATCGTAACATTTGTCGATATCTTTCTATACTACCTGTTAAAGTGTACTAACCATAACTTTAAAACTAAAACCCGATTACTGCAAAATCACGAATCTCTAGAATGTATTGTTTTATTAGAGTAAATGGTATACGACCACGGCTATTCTTGATATTTTCTTACTTAATACTTCTTAGAGCGTGATTTGCAATAGTCGGATTTTAGTTTGAAACTTGATTTTTATTTGTATTATTTTGGTGCAAGCAACACCTAATAATGTATACATGTTTTTAATGTGCTAATTGAGCCCTTTAATTTCATACCAAACACGGTCTATATATATCTCAAGTTTTTTTTCATTATAGTCAGAGTTTCAGAGAGTCATTCACACGTCATATTGCCTATAACCAGCGGATGATCAAGACGTTTCTAACAATACCACAATTGCCCAGTTCTATACGGAAAAACAGAAGACATTACAATTTTGTCAATTCGTATTTCTTCAAAAGAGTACATTTTTGTAAAGAAGAATAGTTTCGTCGTCAAATCTTTTATTGGAGTACATCACTATTATGCTTGTAGTAGTATGTTCTAGAAAAATTCAACAATGGCTGTCGCAAATCATTCATAATGTTGGCGCAAATCATTCATAAATGTTGGCACCGTCGGCACGCTGTCAAATTCTCATACTCATTTTCCCAAGTGAGCAATAACTTAAATTTTTTGTCTCTTTTTAGCAGGCACAACTGTATATTGGAAAAAAAGAGACAAAGTGATATAATCAAGGTTCAATTCATGTTTGCCTCATATTTGTATAACTAGAATTTCTATATGTTGAACGGGGCCCCCCTGTGTGACGAATCTATAAGGGTTCCTTTTTTTGGCATTTGGCATTTTTGGCATTTTTACACATAAAACTCGAACTCATACTAACTTCAGAAAATAACATAATACCGCGATGCGTCTATCGCCGTGTTCGCGCCAAAACTCCGATCATTTTTCGTGTTCTACATAGGGTGCAATTTGAGTTTACGTACGCCTACGTGATACGCCTTCAAGATACGATATGAACAAAATGAGCGTCCATATATATGATACACATTCTCGATACGATACGGCTGATCGTGATAAGTCAAGGTGCTACAAATGTGGACCCAGCTTTAAGCTGGGTCCACATTTGTATCATTGGCCCGATCCGATCACCGTATCCGTATCGGCGACGCGTATCATAATCGCATATGTGGACGGGTGATGATACGCGTATCACTGATATATACATTGTGATCATGATACGCGTCGTCGATACGGATACGGTGATCGGATCGGGCAAATGATACAAATGTGGACCCAGCTTTAAGTTTCTTCAATTACACCTAGCTTGAGGAGATTACATTAACACACAAACAATACATATAAATCACACTTCACTTAGACCCAACTGACAAATAATTGTCTCCTAGGTGACCACTCCTCTTCAACCCACTGGCGATATCGATAATCTGTTGTTGGACAAGGTTGTCGAATCAACCGCTGCACCATCTCATGGTTAAATCGTAACATTTTTGTGTTACTTTCCAAACTTGCTTGAAAATTATATTATTCATACAAGTATTGGTTAGTCAACACAGATACTGACTGAAGGTCAAAGCACGGTGACTGGCATCTCCTGTGACGTCATGATTGGTTGTTTTTAACATGCAATGATTCACTCAGGTGCACTCATATAACAATTACTTATATATGAAATTTAATACTATGTAATATACACTATACTTCATTCGGTTAGGTACTTACCTAAAGGAAAACAATCTTGAAGCGACTTTTTACCCGACTGCGCGACGCAAAGGAGTGATTATGTGTTTAGCTACCTATGTATGTATCTATGTTTGTATGTTTCTTTGAAGCACTATAGCTATACAGACCAAAAGCCTGGGCCGATTTTTATGATTCACACGTCAATCGATTCCTCTTAGTCCGGCGAATTCATTATGGCGACTACTACTAAAACAATATATCTTTAAACAAATAAACTAGGCTAAATAACTGACTAATTAGTGGTACGATTTCGGTTTTTAGTCTTCAAAATAAATTTCTAAACCGAAAAATGTTAATAAATTGAGTTTTTAAATAAAATGTATTAAAGAGACGACACATCAAGATTGTTAACATTTAGTTAAGTACCTAACCGAATGAACTTTAGATAGGTATCTATTGGTACAATAGTACATATTAATATTGAGCTCTTCAAATGTTAGTTATTAGTAAACTCGATGTAAGCTGCAAATTATAAAAAAAACCCCTGTGATTCTAAATAAATCTGCTTCTATGTATGGACCAAAAAAAATGCTTTCACGAAATACCACTTAATATTACCTACAATGCGCAACTTTTTGTAAAACTTACGTTTATGGACTCTCCTACCAAATTCGTGGATCAAAAATTAATTCCCATCAACTAGGAACCATGACACATTTTTTATTCCACATAATATATGCATACAAACATAAAATCACGCATTTATCCCCGGAGGGTTAGGAAAAGGTGAATTAACACCAACATTTCACCAATCATTGTATTAGATCTCACGTAATAAGGGGTGAGCCTATTGCCGTATTCCGGGCACTATAGTTGACTCGAGCTATGCATCTGAGGCTGAGTCTGGGCTGTATAGTATCTGTACTTTTATTCTACACAGCTTATTTAGCAGTAGGTAGGTATACTTAGGTCATACTGACAGTTTTTCCGATATGGCCTTCCTAATATATTTATTACTTTTCGAACTGTATGCCATTATTTACACGTTTGCATGCGTTCCATGATTTCACTATTGTGTGAAGTAGTGGGTCCAGTCTTCAGTAGGTACCTCTTCAACAGTTTAAATTTATCCGAGCGGCATTTGCCGCCTTGTCATGGTAAAGGACGATGTCAGAAATCTAAAAAAATCTTCTCAATATAATATGTATAATCATCACTTCACTACATATTGTAAAACAAAGTCGCTGTAGCTGACTGTCCATCCCTATGTATGCTTAAATCTCCCAAAACTACACAACGGATTGTAAAGCGGTTTTAAACAGATAGAGTGATTCAAGAGGAAGGTTTATTTATGTATAATACATGCATATTATTATAGAGAAACACTGATAAATTTAGAGATATGCAGCGGGAACGGGATCAGAGAATATGGCGGTACGAAGTTCGCCGGGTCAGCTAGTAATAAATATTGTGTTTGCCAGATATTGAACACTGGGCTTCAGAGCTGAGTTGTCCAGACACAGCAGAGTTCAAGAAACGAGCACGGTCGCTCCTGGTAGTTGTGTCGTCTGAACCAGCTAGCAGTTACGAAAATTTTACCAGCAAAGTGCGGAGATACAATGAATTGGAACCTTTTAAGTTCCGTGCTGTATTTGCAAATCAATTTAACACGGTGAGTGCTATTTCAATCAAATGTCAACTTTTAAACTCTCGCGTTCATGATATACAATCATGTTAACGGGTTTGAATATACCTATACTATGATCTCGTTAATTCCTTGATTGAGATTGTCATTGGTCGATCCCCAGTGACGTCACCCAGTCCGACCAATGACAATCTCTATCAAGGCTGTCGCAGCGCTGTGCTCGACACTAGGGAATGCAAACCTCGCGAGATTGGGGGTCAAGCGAGATCTCGCGAGATTATGAATAACGATACTGCGTCAATTTCGTTAATCTCGTCAATTTCGAGATCTCGCGAGATTGACAGTTTTGTGTGTTTTTTTTTCCACAAATAATCACAATATTTGAATAAATTATATTAGGTATAAAAGTATAATATACCTATTATAAGACATTTATTTTCACGAGTAGTTTTCAATAGACTTTTATGCATTAAAACATTATTTAACGTATCTTTATTATTCTTTATTCTTTAAAAAAAAACAACTTCTAAGTGGTTAACTTTGACGTACGTGAATTAAATAGCAAATGAAAGAAAGAACCAATCTTTTCTCCAAATATCAAACAAAAATATTTTGGTAATAAAACAGTTCCTTTATAATTTATCAAACTAAACAACGAGAACTCAATTATAAATGAAACTTATTATCTAAGTTGAGTTGATTATTAAACTGAGATATTAAGTTTTATTAATTAATTAAAACTGTGTCTACTCAGTAGATCCATTAGATATTACAGATTAATTAACAAAATATACCAATTAGTCAGACTATTAGAAACTAGCTGTTACCTGCGGCTCCACCCGTATAGATGTCGGTTATCGCGATCAAATATAGCGTATGTCCTTTCCCAAGGTCTAATTTATCTTTGTACCATCATTCATCAAACTCGGTTCAGTGGTTTAGGCATAAAAGCGTAACAGACTGACAGACAGACAGAGTTACTTTCGCATTTATAATATTAGTATGGATTACAGATTAATTTACAAAATATACCAATCAAATGAAAGATTTGTTCAGTGTAATAATGGTTTGTGATATGCAAACCATTATTACATTTATTACTAACTAGCTGACCCCGCGAACTTCGTACCGCCTTTTTTTATTTTTTCTCGCCGTAAGAACCATCCTCGTACTTCAGGGAATATTCTAAAAAAAGAATTAGCGAAATCGATTCAGCGGTTCTCGAGATTTGCGCTTAGCAACACATTTAGGGATTCATTTTTATATTATAGAAGATTACTTTGAAAGTAGCTCCTTAGGAAGCACAAAATATCCAAAAAATCGTCTGCTAAACGCCTTCTTATTTTGTTGGCCAGATAACCAGCCGCTGAGAAGGCCCTTTCGGAATTAACGCTAGTTGGAACCACAGATCACAGGCAGTTAGTTATCCACGACCTGTAAAAGTTCGCCTTTAGAACCCCTAGACTCGTATAAATTAATTATTTCTTTCTTGTTTAATGCTCCCAGAGAATTTTCTCATAGGTTCTTTGAACGCAGCAGTCCGTAGCCGTCAGCAACAAACCGACATATCGCAACGCAACTCCGTCCGTGTCAGTCCGCGCTTCGAATGAAACTTTTTTATGCTCGAGTGCAATCTCGTTAATCTCGCGAGATCTCGCCCTTTTTCTTAGTCCGAGATCAATCTCGCTAAAGGTTCAACCCCAAAGGCAGAGATCTCGCGAGATCGACATTGCATTCCCTACGACACTGTATGCTTAGAGAATTGCACTGCAGTTCTTAATTATTTATGCTCGATTCTATGATTATTCATTAGGGCGTTGTAAATGTATAAACATCCTACATTTTATCTTTCAGTTTGTTTCTATATATGCTGCGTATTTGTACGATTCTGTAAAACTTTATGCCAAGGCCTTGGATGAAATCATTAGAGAAGATACTGAGCATCTCACCTATTCTAAGCTATTGAGTTTTGCAACAAACGGTACAAGAATTATACAACAGATGGTTAAAAGTTCGCCGTATAAAAGTAAGTAGGTAGTTGTTATAAGTTTTGAAATGCATGATTGTGTTTTTATAATATTGTAATGTCATGAATTGACATTAGTATTTTATTCTTTATTTTTTTACGTGAAAAAAAAAAAATATTTGGAAGAATTTATTCAAATCCTAGTTCCTAGCTAGAGTAAGATATTCGTAGAAGATAATTGAGGGCTATTTATTTTTACAAACATAAACTTAATAACCAAATAGATAAGGCTGTTGTGGTTTTTGATAGCGGTATACAAAAGCATGATTGTAGTTAGATGCCCTTATTTTTGTTGATCAGTTCACTACTTACCACCAAAAAAAAATATAACTAGGGTGTGTAAATTTTCAGGTATATCCGGCATGTCGATACGTCTCGACGAGAACGCCGACTCAGAAGGCAACTTCTCAGTGCTGGCATTCAAACAGACGACGAACGCCGCCGAGCGCATGCACTGCTCCTCTAGCATGATACCTGTCGGCCACTTTATACAGAGCAATAGGGAGTTTCCTGTGAGTTGACCCACTTATGGACGCCTTCAACTTGACTCGAATCACTCGTATTTAATTGACACATTTAGTAAAACCATTCTTCATTTGGTTTTTAAGCAGAAATCATCTTGTAGAAATTAGAAATTTTACGTTAATAGAATACAACATTTTTGTTCATTTTTACCAAAAGGTATTAGAGGTGTGGTTAGAAGACAAATATTCTGGTTATATTTAGAATTAAAAAGGTTGCCTAAAAGAAATCCCTTGTAAGTATAATATAAGGCCGCCATTTGTATATACTTTTTGTATTAGTGTAAAATTAGTTATTTGTTATACAAGAGTGCAAAGTTGCTTTTTAACCGCGTGCTCAGTTTTGATGACCGAGCAGGCGAAAGATTCTAAATTCACAAATTAGAATCTTGAGCTCACAAATTCGAATCTTTCGCTTGCTCGGTCATCAAAAGTTGCTTTTTAACCGCGTGCTCAGTGCGGTTAAAAAGCAACTTTGCACTCTTGTTTAACAAATAACTAATTTTTCTTTATAACAAGCTTACAAATTTCGTATATAACAGGCGCAGAAATTAGAATCTTGAGCACAAGGTGAAAGATCTTTGCACTCGAGTGCAACACGTAACTTTTCATCCCACCTCAGCGAGGAAATAATTAAAAGAAAAAAAAATAAAAATAAAAATAAGTCAAATAATCGTGAAGCGACTGCCATCTGACCTCCGTAACCCAATGGTGACATTAGGCGATATTGAAGCATTGCAGCTAGAACGTTGTTGTTGAACTTTTTAGGGCTCCAACTGCCCGTAACGACTGCCATAGATCTTCGTATGGCAACCGGGACCGACGGCTTAACGTGCTTTCCGAGGCACGACCAGACCACCAAATACTCATATTAATGCATACAAATATTTGCACTGAGTGGGGATCGAACCCGCGCCTCCTGCATAGCGGCCGCGATCACTACCGCTACTCCACGGACACGGAGGGGGCTGTCGCTTCGGCCGTCTACGAAACCAGAGCTACGTAACTAGTTACTAACTAAACATAATTCGTCCTTGTACGATACCAGTTACGTACACACACGTTTTTTACTTTAACAAAACTTGGTATCGTAGCAGGAAACTTGAAGTGAGTTATGAAAGGGGGCTTTTTGATTCTTCCGACGTAACTCGTTCAAACCTCATTAGCGAGATGCGCAGGACTAGCTCGCTTACCAAAACAATATTTTCGAAGCGGTACGTAATGCAAAAGAGTCCGCCTGGTGATGATATAAAAAACATTCAACAGTTATTTCGAAAAAAAAACAATGGTTGAAGAAGACAAATTTCGAAAAGGTCTGCTGTTGCTCAAAGGAAAAAATCCGTACTACTAACAATGTCAAACAATGGCATAGTAGACTAAATCGGTACATTGGGCGAAAGAAACCGACTTTGGCTCATTTACTAGATGTATTATTGTGCAAAGAAACAAAAGTCATTGATATCTCTAAAAAGAAAACCAAAAAGTCCAAAAAATATGAAGAAATCGACGATGAAATAAATCGCACAATAGCACAATTAAATGAAAATAATATAACACAGCATCGAAATTTTTTCTCCGTTTTCTTTTAAGTTTTAACCCTTTTCTTGGCATTGTGCATTTTTCATAAACTGGTGGACCCGGCAAATTTTGTTTATTGCGAGGGTTTATAATAATATCTCATTGGGTATAGGGTTAAAATACAAAGTAAAGTACAGTTTTATTATTTAATATTGTATTGGTTTTATTAATAATCCCCTGGTTTCTTTTAAGTAAAAAATACGTGTGGCACAAGGACGAATATGTTTAGTTCTAGTAAGCTCCGGTTTTGTAGGCGGCCGAAGGATTTCTTACACTGTAACTGGTTACGAACTAGATACCAAGTTTCGTTGAAGTAAAAAACCGTGTGTGTACGTAACTGGTATCGTACAAGGACGAATTATGTTTAGTTAGTAACTAGTTACGTAGCTCTGGTTTCGTAGACGGCCGAAGGGGAGGCTGTATATGTGTAATAATGTAATGCAAAAAAAAAATCAACAACAATTTTCAACAATATGACGTGAAAAGAAAATAATGCGCGCAAAGCAAATTAAAAAAAAAAAGTACACCAAGGAGGTTCCGAGTCTGAGGTTTTCATAAATTAAAAAAAAAAGTTGTATGATAAATTCGGCACCATAGAGGTAGAAGTTATATAGGTTTAATGATGTTTTGAATTCACAAACCTAGTGCACACGATGTTCTAAATTCATATTTACTTTAGCCTCTCTAGAGGATAAAAACGACTTTGCACTCAGATATATTATCGAAGAGCAAAAATACGCTTTCCGAGGTGGTGGGATGATAATAGTACATTATGGTACGAGTGAGCAATGTTGGTGATTACCGCCGAGGCACCATTGAGTCTGAGGTCTTAAGAGAGCCGAGAACGGTAATCATCATACTCACGCGTGCCAGACGACGTTTTACAACACACTTGCGACTAAAATAATACTACAAATACGTATTTGTATTTTTTTTTAAATTTTTTCTCTAAGTACAGAATTAAATTAAAATAAACGAATTAATTTGTAGTATTGTTTATAAATAAACAATACTACAAATTAATTCGTTTGCCTATGTGCGCGCATCTAACAATGGCGGTCGGCCATATTTTAAAAAAAAATGAGGTTTGAATTTAACTTTTTTCTTACTGTTTTTTTTTCTGTACTTAGAGAAAAAAAAAGTTAAATTTGAGTGAAAATTTTGTATATTAAACAAGTATTACAAGTTGAAATTATTTATTTAAATACGAAAATGCATCAAATGAACATACAATAGGCATATTAATTTATTCGTACTATTAAACACGCTCTTTTTTTTTGTATCGAAACTTTTTTAAGAACAGAAACTTAACCTATAAAATTTAAAAAAGAATCTATAGCTCACTTGTGAATAATAGCAGTGAAAAAGTCACAGTTTGATAATAGATGTCATTACGTGCCTATTTGCGGTGAAATAATAGCACTTTTATGAGCAGGTGTGTTGTAATAGTACATTATGGTACAAGGCGCTATTGAGACCTGAGCCGTCAGGCGAGGGTCTTAAGAGAGCCGAGGACGGTAATCATCATGCTCACGCGTGGCATACGACGTTTTACAACACACTTACGAATACAATAATACTACAAATACTAAATAAACAATACTACAAATTAATTCGTTTTCCTATGCGCGCGCATCTAACAATGGCGATCGGCCATATTTAATAGAATGAGGTTTGACCAATGATATTTCATAACATAGATATGTCATATGCTTACAAATCAACGTAGAAAAATGTGCCGAACACACACATTTATAATTCTTCTACATTCCCCTACCTAACTGAAAAAAAATTTGAATATTATAAAAGTAAGAAATTGTATCGTTAACAGTCAAAATAAGTAATATTTCCATGTGATATGAAATCCCTTGTGGTGTATTAACTATAGAGTAATAGTTCGTGCAGTGTCTATAAACATACGATGGCATTTTCGTTATTTTTTTAAGTCACTGATACTTCCGCTCAACGTCCAACCGGCGCCACGCCGCTCGGCACGCGGTACTAGAGGCAAACGTTCCAATTGACTCGTTTTCGAATCTTCAAGATTTTCGCGCAATAACACATCTATTTATATTTAATATCATTGGGTTTGACTTTAACTTTTTTTTTTACTGCTTTTTTTCTGTACTTAGAGAAAAAAAAAGTTAAATTTGAGTGAAAATTTTATTTATTATACAAGTATTACAAGTTGAAATTATTTATTTAAATACGAAAATGCATCAAATGACCATACAATAGGCATATTAATTTATTCGTACTATTAAACACGTTCTTTTATGTATCGAACCTTTTTTGAGAACATAGAAACCTAACCTATAAAATTTCAAAAATAATCTATAACTCACTTGTGAATAATAGCAATGAAAAGTCACAGTTTGATAATAGGTGTCATTACGTACCTAATTGCGGTGAAATAATAGCAATGTTATGAGCAGGTGTGTTGTAAAATAATTTTACAACACACCTGCTCATAAAAGTCATATTATTTTACCGCAATTAAGCACGGAATGACACCTATTATAAAACTGTGACTTTTTCATTGCTATTATTCACAAAAGTGAGTTATAGATTCTTTTTTAAATTTTATAGGAAGTGTCTATAATTGTCTATGTTCTTAAAAAAGTTTTGATACAAAAAATAACGTGTTTAATAGTACGAATAAATTAATACGCCTATTGTATGGTCATTTGATGCATTTTCGTATTTAAATAAATAATTTCAACTTGTAATACTTGTGAAATAAACAAAATTTTCGCTCAAATTTAACTTTTTTTTTCTCTAAGTACAGAAAAAAAACAGAGTAAAAAAAAATTAAGTTCAAACCTCATTTTTTTTTAAAACTGGTCGACCGCCATTGTTAAATGCGCGCGCATAGGAAAACGAATTAATTTGTAGTATTGTTTATTTAGTAGTATTATTTTATTCGCAAGTGTGTTGTAAAACGTCGTATGGCACGTGTGAGCATGATGATTACCGTCCTCGGCTGTCTTAAGACCCTCGCCTGGCGGCTCGGGTCTCAATGGCGCCTCGGCGGTAATCACCAACGTTGCTCACTTGTACCATAATGTACTATTCTTTTCTATTGTAGCTGGAATTTCATCTCCAAAAGAGATATATTTTAATATCACGTACATATTAATATGAAAGCGTGCTGGTTATATCCCTCTTTGTATGGCTATTTTATTTACTTAACAATATAAGGCCCTAAGAAAGGCCATAGGACAGGATGAAAGTCTTGGTTATGTCATATTTTTTTGAAACTTCTTAAGGTGACACAAGTGACATGTTGTGTTAATTTGTCTATTTTTATTTTAGGAATATAAAGTAAACCATGGTCTTTCAATTGATTGGCCGGATAACATAAAACCCGAAGACGAGCCATCCTGCGGTTTCCTGAACGAAAAGTGTCCGAAGGACGACTCACAAATTACTTCCCTGGTTGTAGCCGGGACGTTAGCAGTCACACTGTTTTGTGCTCTCGTCGTCACTATCAGTATATACCGCAAGTGGAAGATCGAACAAGAGATCGAAGGTCTACTGTGGAAGATAGAAGCCCAAGAGATAGCTGGCTATTTGGGAAGCGGTCTCGTGTGGTCGCCTAGTAAGGTAACCCCTTACCAGAAATAAATGCGCAGGCAAGCGCTAGCTTTTGTGTAAAAGTGCAGAATTTATGTGCTATTTTTTTGTAGTTTCTGTGAATAAAAATATAGTTCTTCGAATTAATTGTTTATGTTACAGCTGAGTTTGGCGAGTGGTATATCGGCCGAGAGCAAGTGCTGCACCCAGATATTCACTACCACAGCGCAGTATAGAGGCAATGTTGTTAGAGTTAAGGAACTTAAATTCTCAAAAAAGAAAGTAAGTCGATGATAATTCGTATACTATCAATAATAATATTATTTTTAACGTCTATACCAAGTTATCAAGAAAACGTATTGAGGTTCTCAAACTTAATCCTGGTTTATATTTTTTTTATTCATATCCTTGTATGTTTGTTACTCAGGACATTCCACGAGAGATAATGAAAGAAATGCGCTTGTTGCGCGAGTTACGTCACGACAATCTCAACTCGTTCATAGGCGCTGTCGTGGAGCCGTTGCGTGTACTCATACTCACTGATTATTGTGCCAAAGGAAGTTTATATGTGAGTACTAGCTGTCCCGGCGAACTTCGTACCGCCATATTTTTCCCGTTCCCGCTGCATCTATTTTCTCATCCTTTAAACCTTCCCTGAACACCCACGAATATTTCAAGACTAAAATTAGCCAAATCGGTTCAGCCGTTCTTGAGTTATAAAATAACAACGAAAAGTGGCATTGATTTTTATAATATATAGATGTAAAGCAATGTGAAAAATGCATCATATACCGGGTAAAACGGTGAATAGAAATAAAATGGTCAGCTAAATTCTGTGGTTATTTTCTTTTAATTGAAACTATGGACTAGTTCAATGTAATAATGAACGGAATTATAAAACATCTGGTTAGATACTTAAAATGTACTTAAATGAAGTGATTTAAAAAAAATCTAACGACCATTTCATTTCTATTCACCCATTGATCTGTATTCCCCCCGTTTTACAGTATTTTTTTTTAAATAGAAAAAGTGCTAAGACAGCTTGATATAACTTTATAATAATGTATAAAATAAATAAATCGTATATTGTTGATATTGTTATACGAGACCACTGATGGCGAAAAGCAATCGAAAAATCGATAACACCAAATAAATCGCGATAGAATTCTTTAAAAAAAGTTGTCAGTCAATGAAAAAAGCGAACCCAGACTCCGAGGTGAAAGCTTCGGATGCGACTGGGATTAACGCTAGCATGAAGAACAAGAATCATAATAGTAGTAGTAATAACAATTTGGTTTCGCAAATTTCAATTTCAGTAATGGTTAAAATACAAATAAATTGCCTTATGTGCATATTCACTAAATTATGTATTTCTAATTACTCTAATTACTCTTTTTCAGGATATAATAGAGAATGAAGATATCAAGTTGGATAAAATGTTTATATCTTCATTAGTTCATGATCTCTTAAAGGTATAGATATATCTTTATATTACGTTAGATATCTAGTGTTATTCATAATCTTTAATTGATCTTAACATTTGCAGGGTATGATATTTATTCATACTTCGCCATTAATTTTTCATGGGAATCTCAAATCCTCTAATTGTGTAGTCACTTCAAGATGGATGCTTCAGGTCAGTTTGTAATATTATTTTAATAACCTTTATTATATACGAGAATTTTCGAAAGATGTATACATGTTTACGCTTATAAATCTCTAATCTAAATCTAAAGTAGAGCTTAATAACCGCATTTCGACCATACATTTCTAGGTCTCGCGTATGGGTGAAGGGGGCAAGCATATGACTGTTAACTGGGTACATTTTTCGGACTGTAGGTAGTATTCTACTCAGCAGGTTCTCATTATTATAATTCTCTGAGTATTATAAACGCAATACATCTATTTGTAATGGTATAAAAACGAATTTTGTAATGTAATAATAATGTTTCTGCAGGTCGCCGATTTCGGTCTTCATGACTTGAGAGCTTGTGCTGAAAACGATTTTATAGGAGAGCATCAATATTATAGAGGTAAGATCCTTCTTTCGTTATTTCACCTACTAAATTATGTACTCATGTCTGTACAGCTGTAGCTAGAGGCATGAATCCATTTAATAAATCATTACAGTTAAGTTTGCAGACGTTATACTGATCTTTCACTTACAAAAAGAAATCACTTATTAATCTATGTGAAACAAATTCTAAACCAATGTTTTATGTTACCTTTAGGCTTATTATGGAAAGCGCCGGAGTTATTGAGAGAAATGGACAACCCTAACGGTACCGTGGGCGGTACACAAAAGGGCGATGTCTATGCATTCGGAATAATTCTCTACGAAATAATCGCTAGAAGAGGGCCTTTTGGTATAACGGGGACTGAACCTAAGAGTAAGTATTCTCAAGAAATAAGTAACCCCGCGTTTACATACTGCCGATCGCATTGCTCATCGTGTTGCCGGAAATATTCGCGCGATTAATGCCCTAGCGTTCACACACGCGCATCATCGTGTTGGTCCGCATTACAGTATTCGCCCTGCAATGGAGACGGACGTAAACGTATGGAGGACAACGCTGTAGCAGTGTACGCATTATGCTTTTACAGCATAGCGAATTAATTAAATAGATTATTAATAAAAACTATCACTTTCAACTACTATACACTTTTCGTAGATCGATATAAATATTTTTAAAAGTAAATATTCGAGGAGCAATAAGGAAAGCCGTGTTTACTGATTAGCGCCATCTAGCGGTCTCGTACAGTTCATCGCGCTAGTATTGCCGCTTCTTTGATTCGCGCCGCCAAGCCGACATTCGCAGCAACATACGCGGCAGTACTCGCGGCATGACGAATATACCATTCACACCACGTCTCTGCCCACTTCTCTCGACACTTCCCTCGCTCTGCCGCGAGTATGTAAACGCAGCTTTTAGATGTAATAATGTAGATGATATGAGAGTGAACGACAAGTACTGAACGTAAATTATGAATGAAAGATATATATGTATTACTCGGGACATATATCTTGGACCTAAAATGTGCGCAAAATGTCCTCTATACGCCCAGTACACGTTTCTTGGGTGTCTTTGAGGATAGCACGGGGTGCTACTGCGGGGGACGAGCTCAAATTCACCAAGCATAAGCACTTCGGTTTTTTTAAGATAGGGTTTCGTGCATGTTTTATGTCTCTATCTATCTCGAATTGAGAACAGCATGAGTAATTAATGTAATATTGAATATTACAGATATAATTGAGCGACTGAAAAGACCAAAGTTAGATGGCGAGGAGATGTTCCGCCCCGACATCAGTACACTGCTAGATGTGGAAGACTTCGTACTGACCTGTATGAAAGACTGCTGGGCGGAAGACCCTAACCTAAGACCTGATTTTCCTACTGTTAGAAGTAGGCTGAAGAAAATAAAAACTGGGAAGTAAGTGGTCAACCAACTTACGCTATTATTATCTTCTATTTAATACATTTCGAACGCATTGATTTCGAAATACTGCACCAATTTGGATACTTAGTTTTGTTTTGTGTTCGTTATTGCCAGGACAAAGTGTGTATAAAATATTTTTTCTAAAAAATTGTGATGATTTATTTCTATCTCTTTAAAAATCTCTTTGTCATCTGATACCAAACAGAATGAAATTTTGTAATTGAAATAAAAACATTATTTAAATACGCACTAAACTCTAAAATGTATTTATTTGAAGCGGTATCGAATTAAAAAGTTTAAATTGCATTCCGTGTTGTAGATCAAGAAACATAATGGACCAAATGATGGACATGATGGAGAAGTATGCCAATAATTTAGAAGAACTAGTCACCGAGAGAACGAGGCTATTAATTGAAGAGAAACAGAAGACCGAAGACTTACTTCATAGGATGCTACCAAAGTAAGTCATTAAACTTTTTTTTTTAAATAAAAAGTGTACATAACAATCTGGCCATGACATCTATTTAATCATGTCGGATGACTATTCACGTAACTGTTTTTAGATGTTACCTTTATCGGTAGCTAAGTATTAGCTGTTATCCGTTTTATATTGTGCATGTACATGTCATTAATATTTTGTGTACATTTAATGGTACATTTAGAGTCATAAATAATATCTAATTGTTATATTATTACTAATTTTAAGGTTTCTTGTTGGTGTTATTATTAATATAAATGTGAGCACAGTTCAGGAAGACGCAAATACAACAAGCTGTATCACACACCCGGAGTATCAGTTGCGTGCGTACTGGTTTACATTTGGTCCAAGTCTGATCAACACTGTTTACTTAGAAATTACTTTTAGTTTAGTTATAAAAGTAAAAGTACTTCTGTCTACGTATAAGAGTCCACCCTCGGACGCAAGACATAAGTACAAGTGAAGCTTAGTTTTCTTCACTTGGACCTTATTTTACGTCCTATGAATCATTAACGGCTATTTATAATGGTTGATAATTTGATTATCATTGTACCATAGTTTTTTTCTCCAATCCTGTACATTCAGCAACAAAATTAGCATAACACATCAAGAGCCTATAATGAATGTTTAAGTGTATCAACATTGTTCACCGAAGATTTAAAAAATACTTATACATTGATTTTTATTTATTGATGTCAATGTAAGATGAAAATTTGAAAATATATTGGTGTTTAGGCACTTTTGTTGCTGTACATTATCCTGAATATTTTTTAATTATATAAATTATATTGTAATCATAAGTAATTTTATAGTATAAGCTGGTATAGTGGTTACCTCGCGCCACGTGTTGTGGAAGATTTTATTTATGTAATCTTTTAACATAAATATATAAGAAGGGCGGACTTAATGCCATGGGCATATTATGTCAGTCAACCGGGTAACCAGGAATGAAAATATTAGGGTGATCTCTGCATAACAAAATTATTTGTGCGACTCAACTGTTAACTGTTCTGGGTGTACTATGTGACCTTTAATTGTATGTCTATGAAGTCTGTGCGAGCCAGGAATACGTTAGTGAGTGAGTGAGTTAACTTTAACAGTAACAATACACCTGCCTGCCCCGGCGGTAAAACGGCGTAAGTATATGTATAGGTATACATACGTATATATCAGTAAAGATAGTATTGAACATTGACTGATTCTTCAACTCTTCTCTCACCAAGTCGAGTAAAATAAAGCGGTACAGCCGTACCATCCTTTTCTCGATGCACTTTAGGCTATTTTGACCTCCTATAATACAATTTTCATAAACGATAAGATTGTTTTGTTACTTAAAAACTTTCTTTATAAGCCGCTGTATATGTTTTACTAGCTTTTGCCCGCGGCTCCGCCCCAAATACGTGGTGGTGTCTACACTATAGTAATTGATATTGTGATCTATTCACCTTCAAGAAGAACAACCTGATTGGCAAAAATATAATTTTTTTTGCGATTCGCATTAAAAAATGAAGAACATTTTGAATTATAAAATTATGAGTCAGGACTAAGGAATGTTAAAAGTATGTAATGTCGACTAAATCAGTAGCGCGGCGGTAGCGATTATGAAGGAACTTCTAGAAAATTATCTGTAGCATCACTAAGCCAGGAAAACTTATCTGTTTGACAGCAATGCAATGTTGTTCATTACATTTCATATGAACAAAAACATAATTGGTACAAGATGGGTGTTAATGTACCTACCTCTGCCTACCGCTCTGGTGATATACAGGCGTGAACATGTAAACCACATCGAATTGTTATCCATTTCTGGGCTGTGAGTGTATAGATAAGTGGATGGTAGATGATAGAAATTATTACGTAGTAGGTGTTTTTGACCTGTATTATTAGTACTTCCGAAATACCGTAACCTACCTAACATACTTTTACATAAAACTTTTGTTGGAACATCGACATGGACTTGATGTAAAACAGTGATACGTCATCTAAAAAAAGTATTATATTCACTTTGTTGTACTTGTGTTCTTTTCCAGATGTGGAGGTTGAATCCATTATAGAAATTCGTGAAAATGTCTTGAGGTAATTAACTCCCTATTGGTGATTGTAGTTTACTATGGTTTGCCTCACAGGTGCCGGGTCACATCAAGTACATTGACGTGTACTTTATTATTGTGAACTTGGCTCACCTTTTTCATTAACAAAGTTTGAGTAGTTTAGAGCTTGCTTGGGATTCTGTGGTGGTGTAACGTGACGTCGTTGACGGTGATGGCAGTTACCTCAAGTAGTTTACTGGTTTCATAGCTTCTTGCAAGTGATTTTTGTAGATATTCTGTTGGTCAACTCCCGTGTGGGGGCACGAGTGGACTTTCAATTAAACTGCACTTTTTATAATTCATTTTATAGATCTAGCATGCTTTTATTAATATGAATTAAAAATAATTGTTTCTCTTATTTAGAATTTACATATACAGAGTGCGTTTTATGGTATTCCTTTCAACAGTATGATATCTTGTTTTCGTATACCGATTCTGCACGATCTTTTTAAATACCACATTAAATTCTTTCATTCCTCGCGACCAAACACACTTATGTCATTTCCCAAGCTGTTTCAAATTTCATCCAAACTGATTCATTGGTTTAGTCATGAAAGCGTAACAGACAGACAGAGTTACTTTTTGCATTTATATTATTAGCATCGATGCAGGCAGTAATCGGTACAATAGAAAGGTATTTAATATCTTGTAATATATTATCATATTGTTTAATACGAGATTGCCTGATTTTAAACTCAATCTGTATATAATTTCACATTTATTTTATATACTATGTACATTTTAAGTATTGTGTATACAATAGTGATGAACAAAAATGTATGTAAAACGAACTATTACTTGAAATTCACTGAAAAAGTTGTATGCATATTAAGTATAGTAGCAGTATTTTAAGAATACACATCAGCATGTTTTGTAATTTTATTTAGTTAGTGAGATGGCTGCAAAAAATGTATGCTCAAGTGACAATGCTAGCAATAGTATTAGCGTATATGAAGACTATCATTATGTTATGATCGATACATTCCTGTAAGTACAAACAATAGTTCTGTTAAGAGTTTTCAACTTGTTCTAGGTCGGTGGCTCGGCGGCTGACGATAGGCGATGGTGTGGAGCCCGAATCCTTCGACTCTGTGACCATTTATTTCAGTGATATAGTTGGCTTTACTGCCATGTCAGCCGAGAGCACTCCGCTCCAAGTCGTGAACTTCCTCAACGACTTGTACACTGTGTTTGATAGGATAATTAGAGGCTACGACGTTTATAAAGTGGAGACTATTGGAGATGCGTATATGGTGGTAAGTTATACCTACATTAAAATTTTCAATGAATACTTCGTTAGTTTTGTAACGCAAATACTATGCAATATAAAGTCATAAATTGATTACATATAAAAACGGGACTCCGCCATTTTTTCTAGAAGCGAGAGGATTGCGACCAGTGGCTTAAGTAGTTATTTAGACGGGCACGGTACAGATTTATTGATAGCGGTTCAGTGCAAAGCAAAAATAGTGTAGAAATAGTGAAGTAATGTGTAATTGTTTTGCAGGTGTCTGGTCTTCCGATAAGAAATAATGATAGACATGTTGGTGAAATCGCATCAATGGCATTGGAACTGTTAAATGCTGTAAAGAGTCACAAAATATCTCATAGACCAAATGAAACACTAAAACTTAGGATAGGAATTCATACTGGTAAATATGTTTTCATGTAATTCACAATGTTCTATGTAGACGTCACCTATGGCTGCCCCAATGACCAAGTGACGTGTTGTAATCCCCAGACATATATACCTCAGGACATAGATCTGTTCATAGGACATAGAATATGTGCTTTATACGCGCAGTACACGTTTCTTGGGTGTCTTTTGGCGATAGCTTGCTACGGTGATGGACTAGCTCAAATTCACTAAGCATAGGTTATTACAAATCAATCCGCACGCGTCAGGGTCTGTGTCTCGTGATTTAGGTCCAAGATATGTGTCCCGAGGTATACCTGAGTAGCGGGATTAAAAGACCTCATAATAACTAACCTAATTATCTTTTTAAGGGACTGATTCAAGTTTCATCTTTCATCACTTTATTTTTAAATCTAAATGGACCTAATTATACTACCTACATTTTACCTTTTGTTATATTGCATTTTGTAAATTGCTATTTCAGGAGCTGTCGTAGCAGGCGTAGTGGGCCTTACGATGCCTCGTTACTGTTTGTTCGGCGACACAGTGAACACCGCGTCACGCATGGAGTCTAACGGCGAACCACTCAAGATTCACATATCACCCAGTTGCAAACAAGCGCTCGATAAAATCGGAGGCTACATTGTGGAACCCAGAGGCACTATACCGATTAAAGGGAAGGGACAGGTAATTTTACTATTTCATTGTAATTTTAGACTTAAAATTGGTTCAATAGTGCTAGCCAGTTCAGTATATTTCTTTTCTTTGTCGCATGATAAAGAACTGCATTGCTGTACTCAGTACCCACACGTTCCCGTTTTTGTTGTAACCGCATCGTGAGAAATGATTTGTCGAGACTGTCAAATTAATAACCACCATTTTAAAATCGATAGCATCTGGTCTACACCAGATGCTATCGATTGGCATTTATATTTTGTACTTTTTGAATAAATTTCGAAGGAAAATTAATACCAATGTTTGTAATTGTAATCTCTCATTCTCTTTCATTCTCATCTCATTTATACCTACATGTTTGTATCAGTATAAAAGTACGAAATACCTTTGCAAGAGTTACGATGATACATACTTATATCAAATATATAAATTTACAGGTTCAAACATACTGGCTGCTCAGCGCCACAGAAAAAGCTATACAGAAAAGACAGGTCGACGGCGAAGAACAGCCCTTATTTCGTCGTCCTAGGCGAAGTCCCCGTTTGACTGATTCCAGACATCCTTCACTATCAGGTATGTCCACCACTTAATTCACCCTGTCATGGTTTCTCATGGCTCATTGCAAATATTTGTGTGCATGTTTTTTTTTTTTATTGGTTTGGGTTTTATGTATAATGTGTATGTATTTGTAAGAATGTAAGTACTCCGCAACACAAGGTAGTTCTCTTCTTCATCTTAGCGTTTCCCATTCGGATTCGAAGCTTCCACCTCGGAGTCTGGGGTCTGCTTTACCATTCTACTGCGGGTTTGGCTGAACTTCGATATTTTCCGTGAAGCGACTCCCATCTGACCTCCACAAACCAATGGTGATATCGAAGCATTGCAGATAGTCCAGTTGTTGAACTTTTTAGGCATCTTACTACCCGTAGATGTTCGTATGGCAACCAGGACCGACAGCTTAACGTGCTCTAAGGCACGACCAGACTAATGCAAATACCCATATTCATGCATAAAAATATTTCCATGGCACTGAGCGGGGATCGAACCGCACCTCCTGCGTAGCGGCCGCGTTTACTACCGCCACGCCACAAAGGCTGTGGTAATTAAGCTAGGCTTACTACAGTTTAGGTATTAATGTTGTAGAATATTTTACATATTGACATAATTGTTGGTGTCCAGGTGGGTGCGGTGGGAACACGGTACGACAGCGGTTGTCGAGCGTGGCGCGTGCGGCGGAATCAAGCGACGGCACGCGCGGTTCACGCAACTCGCTACCGGCCCCCGACTCGGCCACGAACGCTTCGCCGCATGCCCAGCGACGAGCCCGCCCCGAGAACAACGTACCGCGACCTAGGTACATATACTACCATCTATTGTATACCTTGGGACACATATCTTGGAACTAAATGGCGAGACAAACGAGGCACTGGCGCGCGCGAATTGTTTTGTAATAATCTATGCTTGGTGAATTTGAGCTCGTCTACCGCAGTAGTACCCCGTGCTATCCTCAAAGGACCCCAAGGAACGTTTACTGCGCGTTCTATACGCACTTTTTAGGTCCAAGATATTATGTCCTGAGCAATATCATCATCTGTCTGAGCCTTTTTTCCCAATCCAATTGCGGTTTCCAGCCTAACTGCAAAGGAAATTAATCAATGAATTGAAGTTTAGTTTTAGTTGATCTTATCTTCTTGATGCTTCTCACAACATTAGAAATTTCACTCAGTCGTTGTCAATATCTTCCTCTCTTCGGTTTGCGATACTCTAAAAAGCAAGACTACTATTCTTATGAAGCTTTCCTTGAGTTACTTTTTTAGGAATGAACAGGCGTTTTTTTTTTATATTTTTGCAGCCTTCCGAATATATACGGGGATAATGATACATTCATAATACACGCAGCAACAGACCTAGGTTTACAGGAAGCATTGACGAACATTCGATGTATGTAATGTCACTCTTGCATGTATGAGACTGTTTAATATTATTAATTTTTATATTCACATCCTTAAAAACTTGCTTTACCAATATTAATTGGCTTAGTTTTTATTGTTTTATAATTTTAACAAATTGTTGTTGTACAAAATGTAGTTAAATTGCGTACGGCGTAAATAAATATAACTTTGTTGGTTTTTTTTCACAAATAAAGTCGACAAAATATTGTCGCAATCATGCCGGTTAACTTGATAATCGGCATTTGAATTATGTAGTGCCATACCTAAACGAAATGAATTAATAAAACGAAACATAATGAAGATTCATTTATCTATTATCAAATACTTACTCATTGATACATTAGAGGATTAGTTCAATAATAAAAATAGGTAAACGTAAGTGTACGTTTATATATTATTTAACTCAATGAGGAATTGATTTTGTGGCGTTTTAACCAAAGTAACCGAAATAATTAACAATGCGCTCAGGATTCTATTCTTCAGAATCCATCGATTCGCTCGTGGTTCAAATATTATTTTGCTCCCTTGTCATACAATATACTATTTCATCCCTTCTTCTTCCCCTTAGCGTTAATTCCCAGTCGCATCCGAAGCTTTCAGCTCGGAGTCTGGGGTCCGCTTTACCAGCCTTAACTACGGATTTGGCTAGACCTCGATATTTTCCGTGAAACGATTGTCATCTGACCTCCACAACTCAATGTTAACATTAGGCGATATCGAAGCTTTGCAGTTAGACCGTTGTTTTTGGATTTTTTAGGGCTCCAACTACCCGTAACGACTGCCATAGATGTTCTTATGGCAACCGGGACCGACGGCTTAACGTGCTCTCCGAGGCACGACCAGACCAATGCAAATACTCATATTTCATTCACACAAAATATTTGCACTGAGCGGGGATCGAACCCGCGCCTCCTGCGTAGCGGCCGCGTTCACTACCGCTACGCCACGGAGGCTGTCCACGGATACTATTTCATCCCTTCTGTTTGACAAATGTCACTTTGTTTCTCTATAAGCGGGAGTAAAATAGCTCTTTTCTGTTAAGAACTTTTTAGATGGTAGAAAAGTGAATTGAATTTGGAACTAATAGGTATATCTTTAATAGAAATTGGACGGAAATTGTTTGAACTACTGACTGGTAGGTTTTGGACGCATGGCGCGGCGACCCATGCTAACTAAAAAAAAACAAGCGCGCATATTCTCATAGAAAGGGGATGAATAGTAGAGTAAATGATTCGAGAGCAAATTGTTTTTCCCTCGGGTGATGTACTTTGAATCCCTCGCTGGATTCTATATACGTTAGAATCCTACGGATTATACTTTAGAATTCTATTTTAGAAACCTTTGCTTCGCTCGTGGTTCAAAGTGAGCGTCCTTACCGTAAAATACTATTTTGCTCCCTTGTCATACAATCTACTATAATTTCCCGTGTGCACTTTTTGTTCCAGGCATGCACTGAGCTCGATAGCGTCGTCGACAGCATGTTCGGGCGAGGCGGACGAGAGCGCGGCGGTGCGCTGGACGGGCGTGGGCTGCTCGGGGCTGCGGTGCGCGCAGTCGCTGGACGTGCTGCCGGCCGCGCGCCGCGACGCGCTGCAGCGCCGCACGCTGGCGCGCTCGCTCGACGCCGACGTGCCCGTCAGCGCCGTGTGCCCGCCCGTCTTCAACGGCACCATCATCGGCATCGTCACCGACGACCCGCCCCACCTGTCTCGCGACGAGGACAGCCCGCTACTCCGCAAGACCAGCCTGTCCACCAAAATGGAACGAACGAGACGGAAGGCCCCCGAATCCAGCTACATCGAATTCTACAAACGCTGGCGGTCCCTAGAAAACGTCGCCGAGGGTAAAGGCGAGCGCAAGGCCCCGCGGTTCACGATCCCCTGGCTCCTCGGCATCTTCGGGGCGCCTCGTAGCAGTTCGTCATCCCTACGCCGCGCCCCGCCGCTACTCGACCGCGAGTCCGCAGTCTGATCTTATATTATAGCAGCTTCCGACATATTAGTATATGTTAGATTATATGTATATGAAATGATGTTGTAAATAATATGTGTAAGTAAAACAATGTTACCGTCAATTGTGAAATAAGTTTAATGTTATTAAATAATTTCTATTGAACCAAGTTTCTTAATAATACTGACGTAGATCACAATATTATATTAGTGTCATTCGAAAAGCGGGAAGACTGCGAGCGGTTAGCGGATAGAAAGTAATATTTTAAATATAGTAATCCGCTGACGCTCTGTTTCAATATCGTACGTGTAACAACTGCGACTGTTACTAGCTATGCTTGTAGCCGCAGCGGTTTAAGATCATCTCTGCCATTGACTAGGATTACATGGTAAGTACAAAATGCATCAATTAACACGACGCGTCCGCAAGTAGTGGTATCACAGCGCCGTCTCTTTCGTTATACGAGCAGCCATTGATGACAAGCTTGATATCACACTGCTTGGTATCTTGCGCCAACAGCGGCGCGTCGGCAGCCGGCGGCGGTGGCGGTGGGTTACTCTCGGTGTGTTCTATAATGGGACACGAAACGCTTGTGTATTCGTGTCGGAGGCTGGGTGCCTCTAGCAAATCGCAACGTTGTGCAGGCGCGTGCCGGCTTTCACCAACGACCTGGGAACATGCAATCTGTAATTATTATTAGTGATTATCGTGAAACACATTCACATACGGATTAGGGGGTTGTAACCAATCAGCCCATGCAAACCCAAGAAACAGCTGACGAATGTCAGTTATACTTTATACACATCTGTCTCTACCTTCGAAATTATTAACTGAGCCTGTATATCTCTTCCCGTGGGTGCCGTAGCAGTTGTCTACTGTAAACATACAGCCCATGATTAAGTGTCGGCTTTACGTCAACAAGGTCGCTTCCTGTTACGTGGGACCGAAAATCACCGACAATAACAAACTAAACAAACCCAATAAACATAAAAAAAACTTACTTCCATGAGGTATTCATCACTGCGATGGTGTAATACACCGTCCGTATGCGACTCCAAGTGATTCCCAGAAGCGAACCGTAACTTTTTTGGAGATTCTAAACTGCAACATCTGCAAAGATAAACCAAAATTATAGGCACAGGTATTTCAAACTTAGTTCAGTGAACGGGCTATTGTCTCTGTTTACTCCAAAAGTAAAAGATGTGAGTATACGTATGTGTAAGTACTTTACCTATGCAATCCCCCAACTGTATTCTTCCAATTCTTAGACTTGAGGGAACTCCGTTGTCCTCTGCGGTCAGGGTGTGCGGGCGTGGCGTCCCTCGCCTGTCGCCGATGTGCCCTCGCTGCGGCCGCGGTCGGCTCCTCGCCGCGCAGCCAGTACGTCACTTGATCCCGTTTGCCCTTCATAGATACGATGCCGCGCTCTTCTAACATATAGCCTCCTAGCTGATCCAGTAGTATTTTGCATGCTGAGCTGCAGTGGATTTTTAATGCTGGCAACAATAGTTCAGTACATTCATTGAAAAATTTTCAAACAATAATTAACATTGTATAGTCAGTAATTTGAATGAAGCAGTGGTATGCTGAGCTCACTGGAGAGGTTTTGTGCTGTCAGTCTGAAGATCAAAGGGTTGTCCAACTTATCTTCTACGCTGACGGCACATAATCTCTCTGTTCTTACAGGGTTGGTAGCACGAGTGTCATTCCCCTGGCCACGGTAACCACTTTCCATCAGGTGGGCCGTGTGTTAACCATTGTGAAAATACCATTCCCAATGGTCACTTGACCTTTGAACCATTGGATCAAATTGGACAAGTAAAACGGTAGGTACCTACGTATAACTACAATTCAATATGAAATGTAAGTTAAGTATAGATGAGAATACTTACGAGCACCGGTAGATTCAAAGCGACTGGCAGTGTTTACCGTGTCCCCGAACAGGCAATACCTCGGCATCTTAAGTCCAACCACTCCGGCACAAACCGGCCCTAAAAACAAAGATGTATACTTAGGTATTAGGCATGTATGTAGAGGCCTATTTACCTTTTTTTCATGCGGACGTCCCTATGGATACGACCTACACTAGACCTAGAACAGGATGAATCACAGGATGAATCACAACATTGTGTACCTAGGTAGATATAAATATGAGTCTGTGTCAGTCAGAGTCAGTGACAGAGATAGATGATATACCTTAAATGCTGTTTACTCAACAAACTTCATTGAATGTTCCTATAATGCAACTTTTATGGTACCTAGGCAAAAAAAATAAAAAAGAATGAAGTCAGCTTACCCGAATGAATTCCAACGCGCAACATAAGCCTATGATCGGGTCGATGCCGCAAACGAAATGCTCTTGTGGCTGACAGTAACGCTAAGGCCATTGAAGCCACTTCTCCCGCATGCAAAATACCATTTCTAATCGGTAACCCAGATACCTGGTACGAAATAACAAAATTAGATAGTTACCTACATAAGTAATTATTGTTGTAGGTATGGTAATAGGTATGTTAACCAGATACTCACGACCATGTAAGCGTCACCTATGGTTTCCACTTTGTACACGTCAAAATTTTCTAAAATTGAATCAAAGCACGTGTAGAGATCATTTAAAAAATCAACCACCTGCAAAATAAATCGAAATATATGATGACAATCGACTTAATTAAGTTTTAATTGAATTTTATCGTGTCGATGCGAATAACGACCAAATAGATGACTATGATCACTGGCGTAGCTATGGGTGGGCAAGGTGGTGCGGTGCACCAGGGCCCTCAGGCTCAGGGGGCCCCCAAGCCTGAGCCTGAACTAGCAAATCTCATATTGAACTACCAAAAAAGTCTTGATTTTGGAATGCAAAAATGGGTTGTAGCACAACTCTAATCCGTGCTACTCATTTGTTGGGAATTTTGTACAGTATTGTCTCGTTGAAAGATTCGCCATCACATTTGCAGCTAGCTTGGAGGCCCCCTGAGCCTATGCTCGACAGCCGACGCTGCGGCCTATGGCCAACTATGAACTTTCCACGTGTAACTCTGATTAGCAACTGCCGCAGTGGAAAGCAAGTAAGGGGGTGGGATGGTTTTGGGCCAGATGGAGATATCGTGGTTCCCATATTTGAGTGGGCCATCTCAAAGTCGTATATGGCCCAGGGTCTGTCGAGGTGCATTGGAATTTTCTTATTGGTCCCGCTTACACTCCGGCGCTTGAAACCCGAGACTGTATGCAGTTTTAGTTGGTTCGATTCCGGCCTAAACACCTTCACCGAATGTTTATGTCGATTCGATATAAACACTAAATCATCATCATCTGCATATAGACGCATTTTCCTGATTACATCCGTGTCCAAGATGACCTCGGAGCTCAGGGTCCGCCTTCCGGCTCTTCCTCCTCCACTTCGCACGATCTTGGGCGTCCATGAAAGTGAGAAAAAATGGCACGCATATCACCCTCCACGACATCAAGTCAGGACTTCTTGGGCCTACCCCTTTTACCTGGACCTGGCGGGAGCGTCATTGCTAGGCATTTGCTACCCACGTAGCCTGGCGGTTGCCGCAAGACGTGGCCGCACCAGCGAAGGCGGTTCTCTTGCATTTTATCCACCATATCACGGACATGAAGGCTGCTGCGGATGCGAGAGTTCGTCACGCGATCTTTACGCGTAACGCCGCATAGCATTTTCATCTCCATGACCTCCGTGGCCTAATGAACTCCCCCTAATTGTGTATTGTGTAATGTGCGTTGTGTTTTGCAATAAATGTATTTTCTTTTCCTTCAACCTGACTGGCATTTTGGGATCACACGTGACGCCAGTTATTTCTCGTCACTTGGCCCACGCGGCAGCAATGCGTGCCTTGACGTTGTAGTCGATTTCACCAGTCACATGAAGTACAGATCCCAGGTACTTAGCCTGGTCCGTGTGTTCGACCAAATTATCGCCTATGTAAACGAGTGTGGGATCTGTAGAGTTTGACGCTAAGTATTCTGTAGGCACACGAAAATAAATGGAAATTTACGTATGCATGCGCGGAAACAAGCTAGATGTATATCTAGATTGTTTCCGCGCGCCTCTCTACAAGGTTTTTTGATTGGGGTACGGGGTCCGCAGTTACCACGCGGTGTACCCTGGGCAACAGAGACGGCAGCGCTCCTCTCTCGCGGATCTGTTGAGGGCTGGTCGGAGACTTTTCACATGTCCCACTGACTAGCAAAGGGCACAATGGAGAGCAGACAAGGAGCGGACCGGTTACCGAGCGCAGGCGTGGGGGTTACATGTGCGGCCGCCTGTCACCCTTTCACCCTCACTGGCGCCGCGGTTCGATGTTCGTCCCTCTTTTCAGAGTTCTATGGGGACACCGTGCTTCTCACACCCGAGGAGGCCATTTTAAAACCGTAGATGGCCCAGAATCAGCCGGGTGCCAGTAATATCCTATCGGTAACCTTACAACCCGGCAGCTCTGGTATCTGAAGATTCGAGACGGCGTGTGGTAAGCGGTCCGAGTCCGACATAACTACCCCGATGGTACGAAAAAGAGGGAGAGAGGAGGGATTTGATCCCCAACAGCACGTTAGCGACCGGTAGGGGATATGCCTACCTCATCGTTTACTTTGGTAAGGCGACGTGCGACGCCCGAAGGAATTTTCGGAACCAAAAAAAATAGGGGGGGCCCCCTGTTTCTTTTTGGGGCCCTTGGTCACCTAGCTACGCCACTGACTATGATAGCATAGTCATCTCAGTATTTGGTCTAGTTATAGAACTAAAAATACCTGTAAGGGTGTGCTTTCAGCTGACATTGCAGTGAAGCCAACGATATCGCTAAAATATATTGTCACCGAATCGTAATTTTCTGGCATCACCCGACGACCTCGCTTTAATTGCTCCGCTACAGGTGCCGGTAACATTTCCTCTAATAAAGCCTCTGAAAACACATTTTATGTTCCGATATAATTTTTATTAAGTACTGGGCTAATATCCACAGTTTATTAGAACGACAAGGCGTACCAGTCTTTTTTTTCTCCTCCTGTAATTGATCCGTCCGCTCGTCTACTAGAGCTTCAAGATTATTTGCATATTTCTCCATCATGGCGATCATGTTATCGAATATGTTAGGTTTCCTGAAAAGTGCGGCGATCATTGAAGGCATTCAATACTTAAGTATACCTATTCCTAATTTGTTTTTATATCACTTAGGTGGCAGACAAGCACACGGTCCACCTGATGGAATAAGATGGAATAAGGATAGGAATAAGTATTGAACAAATAGGTATATGGGATATGAAGATCCACTTACATTCCTTTGCGTAATGGCCTTAAACGGGTTCGTATAGCTTTGAAGTCGGGACGAGCTAAAGATTCTTCCGTCCAACATTCGGAGCAGCACTCTCGTACACAATCAAAACTGCCAACTAGAGCTTCTAATGGAGGCCTAAAAATAAAAATATCCCGGAAGGTAGGGATGTGATTAACACCCACATTTCGCTAGCTATCATCGCAGCGTCAGCTATCTTAGTTCCACATAAAAATACCAAGAGGGTGAACCCATTCCTATCTACAGGGCACATTTTGCACTTTGTGCATTACTACTATCCTAACCTAACCCAACAGAAAACCCTAGTAACACCCGACTTGTGTATTAAATAAGGCTTCATGTACAGAATGCTACGCTCGATGCCGCTACGCCCTTGTAGCTGTCTCCATGACCTCTGTTCGCATATTCTCAACTATCGGGCATATTTTTGAACATTTTGTAGGTAAATTTTGAGAATTTCCCAACAGAAAAACTTAGTAATACCCGACCTAGAAATTTCATAGCACCTCACGTGCATAAGCTACAGTCGCTACTGCTACGCCCCCGTAGCGATCTCTATACTCTCTATTCATTCTATTGTTAATAATTCTATCAAGTTCAATTTTGGAGAATTTTCCAACAGAAAAACTTAGTAACACCCGAAGCAGGAATTAAATATCTCCTTATGTACATTAGCTTTAGGTACTCGCCACTGCTACGCCCGCGTAGAGGTCTCTATTATTCCTATTTGTAAACATATTTCCATTAACCGAGCCTGTTCTTGAGCATTTTATACATTTTGAGAATGACCAACAGAAAAACCTAGTAGGTACATTATGTATAACACCCTAACCGGGAATTAAGCATGGCCTCATGCACAGACGCTACACACGCTGCCGCTACGTCATTGTAGCGGTCTGTATTAATTTCTATTTGTTAACATGAATATTATTCTCATTTTGAGAATTTACCAACAGATTAACCTAGTAGGTAACACCCGACCCGGGCATTAAATAAGGTCGAATGTATAGGAGCTACACTCGCGCCCGCTACAATCTCTATTATTTCTAATTGGTTATTAACTCTAGAATGATAACCTACGGTGACCGCGTAAGCTTATCTCTTGGTTAGGTCATTATAATATTATATATCTATCTTTTAACAATACCTACAGATGTTTGTGTACGTGGCTATATGTTTTAAAATTACTCACTTAACTTCAATCGTCAAAAACCTAACAAAAGTTAGAATCTACATAATGCACTACAAAAAATATAGTTCTTGTGGCAGATAATCTGGTTAATCGCGAATCCGTACAACTGAAGTCTAGATAATAGAGGTCAAACTGTGCTTCGGTAGAAATATGTGGCGTATTTGATACTTTAAGCCTAGGCTGACAAAGGTTCAACTTTATTGTATTAGGTAGGTAGGTACTGGTATTTTGAGTTCGGTAATGACGTTAATTTATTCTGTGGAATGAGTGTTTGGTTCGAAGATAGTTAAATATGATTGGTGTTTATATGTACTACGGCCATATTTTAAATCTTGACTGTGTAAGTCATCTGCGAAGTGAACATACCTACCTTAATGGTGCGGGGTCTGCGGCGGCTATGCGGTGCAATAACGTCGGCGCTGGCGGGGCGTCTCCACCAAACGGTCCTCGCCGCGTATGTAACTCATACAACACCAGCGCGAATGCGTATACATCTGATTGCTGAGAACCTTCCCGGGAATCGTCCGTAGTGTTGGTATTGTCTTTACCCCATCCCGCTGATCGGAGTAATTCCGGGGAAAGATATAGCAAACCTGCATACACACACTATTCAATCAATATTTTATAATACTCGATGAATGATAAATGGGGATAACTTAGTTGCGATTCGATCATGGTAAATGTTAGCGAATGATTTTGAATCTGAGATTGTTAGTTCATCTATAACTTTATACCTGCCTACCCATGTGCCTACCTATATAAATATATATAACAAATGTTATTAGACTTATCTTTGCACGTTAGTAGGTAGTTAGTAGTAAAAAAAGCTCCACCAGGAATAACACCAAACAGTAATACCTACCTACGTAGTAGGTACCTATACATATGTTACATTATGTGTATTTTGATATTGGGTAGGGTAACAATATTTAGTTACAATGGTCCTACTTTATATACGTAGGTAGAGGCACACGTCTAATCTAAGGACCGATATGTAGGTAACTGCATAATTCACCTTGTGCGTAATTCCCTTCAGAACTAGAAACTTAGATTGGATTCTGCTACTCGAACTGAAAGCTTTTAAGAGACCAAGGATAACATATCTTGTATAACGAGGGTCATATGGAACTTGTCAGTTATAACCGCGTCGCATTAATACCTAGATAGGTATGGTATAACATAACTTTGGGTATTGCAATAAAATAAAGGGTAAAGTAGACTAATCGCTCTATGAGCTCTGGCGTTCGATTCGATTATATTCGTTTCAATTAGTTAGGTACCATTCCAAGCTTTGACAAGTCAAGTGTAGGATGTAGATACATTATAATTGTTTTAATATTTTATGTGTGAGATAATTCGTGAGTTTGAAATGATACATTGAATGATGTTGGCTGCCTTAGCAAGCGCCTACGTAATCATTTATATATTGGTGGTGGTTCTTACTTAAGAATATAGGAATACAAATACCTGAATATTCAGACCTATGTTCTGTTCTATAATTGTATTATTTCAGTCAATCCGAATCCGACATAAATAAGCCCAGGTGCTAGCATTAGACAATACGATTTTTTTTTGTATTTACGTATTGTCCAACTTTATACAAAGGCAACGTATTTTATCGTATTCCAATACCTAATATTTTTCCTCAATCCTACCCGAAAGTTAGAGGTAGGTAAGTAGCTAACTTGGGGATCATTTTGGGTCGCAAAAATTGTATTCTACTGTTTTTATTTCATTTCATTTATTCTTTATAGTCACACATACAAAACTAACACAATCTAACGAAAACGTTCTACTAGGTACTATAGGAAGCAGTGAGCTTTGATTAAAATTATTATACAGGATGCCTACCACTAACAATGAGAAATTCATAATTAATGGCAGAAGGCCTCGAAGAGCTCGTATGATCCTGTAATGATCGTATGGTTGTCAGTCTGTCTACCTACATAATTTAGAAAAGAAGATAAGATACTATGATGCTACGACATTATGTAAATGGTGTCTTGTAGCATTCCTACACATTTTGTAGCTAGGATTTGAAATTTTTTATAAAGAGAGGATTTTGCATTTAGGATAGATATTTAGAATATCAGAATTTCATTTGTGACTTTTCCAAGATTAATTCCTTTTATGAAACCAATACATACTTAATTGCTTAATATTTTTCAGAATCTCGCGAATTCTCTCTACGATAAAGAACCTTCTCTTTATCGTAGAGAGATTTCGTGAGTGCCTACATCATTAAAAGTTTCTACTTTGGTTTCATGTCACCGCAATCGTAAACAGGAAATTATTCAATAAACACAGAACCGACCTTTTAAATCTGTGGTTTGAGAGTGAATTTCACAATACAAAACAAAGTAGATTAAAATGTCATTGAACAAGTAGCATTAGGTTAGACATGAACATCAATTTTATCAAGTTAGACATTGAATATGATCCAAGAGAGAAAGATTTGCGTAGTATTTTAAGAAAAAGAATACCTACTTATTATGTGTGCTAAAAGCTGATTCTTATGTGTATCTAATGAGAAAAATGTCTTACTTTCAATATGAGATCTTAGCGCGTTCGGTTCACTAGGAGGCATCTCCCCTTTCCTAAACTCTTTCAATCCAAAATCAGCTAATTTTACTACCCAACGTGCATCCACTAGACAGTTGGACGGTCGCAATGCACCATGAAATTGTAACGGTGATTCATGAATGAATATCATGCCCTGGAAAGAACATAAGATAGGTAAGTATATTCATAAATTAGTCTTAGGTACAGTCAGCAACAGATCGATCTTGACTACCAGTGTCTCAAAATGATCTTCAATCATTCAATTAGCCTGTTGCAGTCCACTGCTGGACATAGGCCTCTCCTAATATGCGCCACGTTTACCAATTTTCCGCCTTCCGCATCCAGTCTGTCCCAGCCACCTTTCGCAGGTCGTCAGTCCACCTGGCTGGGAGGTGTTCCACCTCAAAAAGTGGAAGTGAAACTGTCTTATTGATTTTAAATGTATTATCGTCCGAACTAAAGGTTTGCATCAAATATAGAACAATCAGTCAACAGGAAGCGGGGACAACCTAAGATTGTTTTGAGTACTTTGCTAATCAAGATCTCGATAGATGTTGCCTGTACTTGTAGATAGATAGATAGATAGATAATTCTTTATTGTACACCAATAGAATTACAGTAGTACTAGTAGGTAGCATGTTACAGTTCAATGTACAATGTGCGGCCTTATCGCTGGAAGCGATTTCTTCCAGGTAACCTTGGGATGGACAGTAATGTGATAAAAACAAAAGATATGGTGTAGTTAGTAAATAAACTAGATACAAGGTGTATTAAAAATAAAAAGAGAGAGAGAAAAGTACAGATCAAGTAAAATAAAATAAATATACAGCTTTACGTAAAGTATTATAAACATATACAACTATTACATACAAACAGATATCTAAAGTAAATAAAAGATACTATAAAAAGGGGAAAACAGTGAGTATATAATTGTGAGCAATTATTGTGTGCATGATAGATAGTGTTCCTTAACCATTGTTTTAAAGACGTTTATGGATTTTGCTCGTCTGATGTAAGGTGAGAATAAAATTTATGTTAGGTACTACTCACTCTAATAATATCTCCAACTAAAGACGCGATAAACATGTTGTCGAGTTTGATATCTTCATTCTCGAGAATATCCTGTAACAAATAAAAGTCTACAAATAACAACAGTATTTCTTATTAAAGATACATAGAAATAACAATGTGATGGATTGAGTTCATAAATCTACATGTGTTCTTACCTTGAGACTGCCTCTGGTGCAATATTCGGAGAGGGCGCATACGTTTGGCGGCTCTATACACGCGCCAACGAACCCGTTCACATTATCGTGTTGCAAATCTCGCATCTGCCGACACAAACTTTTTATTGCACACGTTGCATGAAACGATGGATATTACAGTTTATGGAGTATTTGAACTTAGAATATTAAATTTCTTCCTAGAAAGACACAGATCCTAGAGTTTAATATCAGTTACGCGAAGAAAGGAGCAAAGAATATCCTGTATTTTCTACAATGAAAACGATATGACAACTTAGAAAATACTAATGCAAGGAAACAAAGGGAAAAAACATCAAATTGGCTACCGTTGCACCACCGTGCTCATTTCCTGTAGGCCTATATAGGTAAGTAACCTGGCTTTAGTATAGTTTTAAAAATTTAAGTGTACGTAGCAATCTCGTAGACACATTTGAGACTTAAGGAACTCATTGGACTTAAGGTCTATTCAAACCTAAGCCGATTCGCTACCGTCTGCGGTAGAGACAACTGAGTGGGTATACGATAATACTACATTCTAGATCCAGGCACAGAATCAAGACATTTCTAAACTCATAAAGCTGCTGTGTAGTGCTATTCTGTAATGAATTCGTTATCGGCTCTCACTTAGACGGGAAAGCTCACTTCGCTAAGTTTACCACCACTTCCAAGGCTGTTGAAGAAGAAACGGCGCAACAAACTCCACTGCAGCATTTGCATGATTGGGCAGTTCGCTATTGGTGCAATAGTGCATGCCCAAAACCGAATTGTACACGAAGGATTGAGCAATAGCGAGCTTTCCGAAGTAAAATCTACTAATCCTCAATAGAAAGTTAACACTCAAGCCAATTAGTTAACACCCTACCGGCTGTTAATATGCTCACCAGACCGAAAACGAATAAGTGGGTGCGAGTGTAGTCCTGCTATAGGTATAGCTACCCTTATCATAAGGTATAGGTACAATGTGAATGTCACTTTCATTATTGTGTTTAATATGTGAGTAATGTAGGTTTACTAATAAATGTGAAAGTTTATGTGGATCTACGGATTTTTGTTGCTACAGGCGAAAACGGCTCAACGGATCTGGATGAAATTTGGTACAGAGAGAGGTACATCAGAGAGGCTACATATTATAACGAAATCTCGTGGATCGCGAGAAAAGGACGAGTTACTACTTAGTTTGGGAGCATTTTATAACACAAAAACCACAACAGTAGGTAAACATTGTTACAATATTGTTACATAAAGCTGCCTATTATTTTTAATGTACCTGCGGCAGTAAATCTCTATGTATTAAAACGATTTATCTCAGTCAGTTAGTCCGTCATAGAGAATGCTTTGTTTGTTTTAGACCCGACGGTCGGCTTTGGACAAGCGTCTTACATTGGCTTAAGGGTACGAGAAAGTAAATTACAGACGTTTTTCTCAAGACGTAGATAGCTTACATTGTCATAGAAAACATAAAGAAAATCACACGGTTTTTTCATCCAATTTTAGCTGCTGGCTACAGAAGAAAATAGTATAGGTATCTTTGATAGTGAGTCCACGTTTGACACTACCCTAACCTAATAATACTATAAATGTGAAAGTTTGTGTATATGTTTGGTGGTTTTTGGATGTTTGTTACTCAATCAAGCTCAAAAGGCTGAGCGGATTTGGTTGGTTAGTTACTTTCAAGTTTTAAACTATGTGTGTACTCACAATTTTAAGCTCTTTCTTTATCTCCCTGTTGATATCAATATGATGCCTTCGCACTCGTTTCACAGCAAGAAGACGTCCACGGTAGAATGCTACTTCGGTAAAAATAGCTGAGTAGCGAAAGTCAAGATCCGGGTTCGAGCTCAGTGACACTTGGCTAGACCTCACACCCCCAGTGCTTCCTCCGCCGTTCTTCTCCGAGTTGCCCAAAGCGTTGGTCGAGGAGTTCACGTTGCCGCCCGCACTGCTATCTTGCTGGAAGAATTCAGCTCTGATCAACTCGAAAAGTGGGCACTTTCTAGGATTGACTCCTTGAATTGCTACACATAATATATTATACAAGACATTCCCTAACTGATAAGACAGGCGAAAAAAAAAAAAATCCACCTACGTACCTATATTGTTACCGTAAGTAGGTATGTATTTAAGTTTACCATTATATCTTCTGATATATAAAAATCAATGCCACTTTTCGTTGTTATTATTTTATAACTCAAGAACGGCTGAACCGATTTGGCTAATTTTAGTTTTGAAATATTCGTGGGTGTCCAGGGTGTCAGGTTTAAAGGATGAGAAAATAGGTGCAGCGGGAACGGGAAAAATATGGCGGGACGAAGTTCGCCGGGACAGCTAGTTTACAATATAAGTATGTACATGGACAGAGTACTGAGCGTAATTAATTACTTTTATTACGTAGAGTTATACAATTACCTACTTACCTATACAAACTATCGTGCTAATAAATCTCTGTCCTAATGACACTGAAAAGGTTTTCTTTTGCCAATAAACAGTTGCGTATTTCAATCCAGTGCTAATATTTTAGAAATGCGTTCTATAGTTAAGCGTGCATGCATACAACATATAGAAATTCGGTTTACCTACTCAGTTTGTTGGCACGTTGTTCTTCATCGGGCAGGTGGAGCTCACGGAAGTCAATTTTCCAGAGCAATGAGTCTAATTCTTGTTCGTACCGCCACCCTCGGTATAGGGCTAGAGCCGCTAGTGCAAGTAAGGCCAGTGTTCCTCCTGAAGCACCTAATGCCCATGCGCCAATATGACCTAAGTAAAAAAAAAACTATAAGGAAATGCCTAACGCGAAAACAAAAGTAGCCATCATAAAGTCTATTTATAATCAGAAAATATCTTTGGTATTATTACAGAATAGTAGTATAATATTGCTTTATCAACTGGACTATGTCACGGAACATTAATATTATACACTTACTTTAACTGACCTATAAACTAACGTTAATATCCAACATTAACTATCTGACAACATTTGCACGGATACTAAGTAATAATAAAAATACTTTTAGAGTTTTTCAATATAATAGCAATAATATGATGTTTGATGACATATTGCAATTATTAGGAACCTAAAGTTCCGGATTCCCCTAATATGCTATTGATGTGAGATGGGGACCATTACTGTTATCTATAAGCTTAGTAGGTACAGTCAGCATCAGATCGATCTTGACGAACAAAATTCCTATTTTCTGTTGACTGATTGTTCTGATATTTAGTACACACATTTAGTTTAGACGATAATACAATTTAAACCAATAAAACAATTTAACTTGCTCTTTTGAATATCAGTAGTTTATAACTCGGTCAAGTCGGTAGGCTTGCTTGCCTATATAGTATGTATAGGGATTTCAATTAAGTTTATGAGCTCGATAAACACAGTCATATCTCTCCACTAACTTCTCAACAAAATTATTTTACGTTTGTATCATAATGTCTGGCTTACAAAAGTTACAAATATGAATGCACAGCTGTGGAAATTCACGAACAGAATTAAAATTTAATATAACAGTTAAGATTTTAACATTTAACTTAACGAGGGAAAACAGTTTGCTTCATAGAATTTTAATTGCTTTTAATAACCGTTTGTATTCAATTTATTGCTAGACTCAAGCCCGCGCTGGATTCCTTGCAACGGGTAACGTTTAATATAGCGTGTTGAAAGAAGGGATCAAAGAGGCATTTCTTCCATATAAAATAATTGAGATTACATAATGTGTTGTGTAATCTCAATCCTTAATTACATTTTGACGTTCCTACCTAAATGTGCTGCGCTCTGCCAATTATCGCGCTTCGAAACTATCAGAAACTAGTTTAGAGATTTAATTGCTTTTCTAAAACATTACATTTCCGCCATTTCGTGTGAAAGCTTCTGCGTCCTAATCTCAGGAAGTTTAGGGCGTACACACATTAAATCAATGTCCATAACTTATATCTTAGCCCCGGGCTGGACGATATTTAATTTATGACAATCCGTAGTAGGTGATATCTCGTCTGTCTATTACGCTTTCTCGCCCAATGCACTGGACCAATTTTGATGAAATTTGGTACAGATGGACTAAAATTTGGGAAACGTCTGTCGCGATAACCGACATATACCTAGGTACGCGGGCGAAACCGCAGGCAACAGCTAGTAGCATATAAGTTAGTTACTTTTAAACGTACTTTTGATTAATCATGATACCATTTTGAAGGTGAATGAAAGTATAGGCATTAATAATGATAACTAATAAAATTAACCTTATTTTTCATATGGGATCCTCCAGGTATGAGGTATGTATAGTATGAACAAATTACATTTGAACAGCCAAAAATAAAAACAATGAATACGTTAATGTATTCGTTGTTCAGAAACATTTCTTGTTCCTTAAATAATTAAGGTGGTTGAGAAAAAAGGTCCAGTGGAGTTAGGACAAGAAGTATTTTTATTATAGAGTCGTGCATGGAATAGTTAATAGAGTTAGCGATAAACTTAAATGTTCCTATATTGTCTCGTCGATGGTTGGAATAACGATAGTGTTTTATACGAGGGTAGGTATGGGGGCATTAAGCGGAGCTGTCGGCGGGTGTAGTCTCAGCGGGAGTCGCGTGCAGGCGATAGCTCGCTGCTCCGCATTGCTTGTCACTAGAACTCGTTACAGCGCTTTTACGAGCCACCCCACTTACTGCCGCTTACAAACCTTGCGCTTAATGCCGACCCGGGCTCTAACAGTACATATTAGTTTTTTTTAGATCGACAGTAAACAAAATGGTCGCGTCCGTTCCGCCGACCCTTAAGTAATGGAGCGCTTCAGCCCACTTGCTGATTCTATTAGCCTCTAACATACGTTTCGCATTAAAGAGAAAGTAAACACACGACGTGTTTCCTATTTTTATTAAACATACAAGTAAAAAGCAAGCTATTAACTTTAAAGTTACTTACTGACACATTTTTCTCCTCTGAATCCGCACGGAGGCTCCGAGAGGGGCGGTTGGCCACCCGGCCATTTCATGTCACGGAGAAATCTGACTTCCTGCATGGGATTGAGACTTATACAAATATTTGGTACAGTTAGATACTATTCTCAGTAAGTTTATATTATTTTTAAACGATACGAAATGTGTGAAATCGTTACATCAAAGAGAACGGTGTGTTTAGAAATAGAGTGAGCATAAATAATGTTCCGCGTTAATAGGATTACAGAATATTTTAGTTTAAAGAACCTTTAGTTCCTTGGATCCATTCTGTTTGGCACCAAAAGTGCATCTCCTAAGCCAAAATAACGTAAACGGTTCAAAGATACCGTTTATTCGGGGCACGTCCAGATTTGTTGTGCGAACGTGTTTCGTGTTTCGTATATCTGATATAGATAAAGAAACGATTTACATATAGATGTAAGTGTTTTTATGTGGTTTTTAAACAGTCTTAATTGTTTACTATACAACTTAACAAATACATTCCGTCTTCCCTTTTGCAAAATGCCACCTATCGGCACCGTTATACAGAAAGATATTTATTTCAAGTCCCGTATTTCCGAACAACTCTCACTTGTGAATCAACTCTCACATCGTCAGTATAAATTGAGTAGAATACCTACAATCTGTCGTCAGTATAAATCGAAATTCAGAACTGAGTACCGATTAGGGGCCTAAAATTGATAAATTCGTCCCGTTCGTTATTTTTCATTTTAAAAGTAGAATAAGCCTGTCATCGGTTAGTTCAAGTTATTTATGGAATATACTTATTTAAAGAAAAAGTGAATACGTTACCGGTGAAGTTTTATGGAGTACGGCAAGAGGGTAGAGTCCAGGGGGACGAGACGGGTCGATGGACAGCAGCGTGTAGTTGCCCTCCGCGTCGCCGTGCTCATCCATGTGCACCCAGTACCTGGTCATCCGCACCGGTGGCTTATTACAAACATTCACTCGAGACAATATTCTTTCGAAGAAGTAACGTTGAAGTTTGTCAAGAATAGGAAATTACTTATGTGATGTTGGATTGGTTAATGTTTGGTTCTCTTTTTTTTTTTTTAATTTATTTACTTACTTTACCGTGCACTATCATTATATATTTATTTTAATACAATGTATTAGAGACCTTCGCAGGTATGTTCACAACACAGTACCTAGGTGCCTATCAAAGTTTAATCATTCTGATATTTTTGTTGATGATTTAGGAATCCATAAGGAACTATCAAAGAACGAAACAATTATTTTGATATACATCTAGGTACACAGAGCTATCTAAATCCAAAGTAAAGCGTAGCTTAACTAGCTTGTGTGTTTTTTGTAAATATATACATTTTATACATAGAAACACCCAGAAGAAATATTCATGCATACAAATATTTGCATTCAGCGGGATTCGAACCTGCACATCCTGCGTAGCAGTTGAACGCTCTACCGCTACGCACGCCACACAGGCCGGCACGTTATAATAAGTTTGGTCGTAATTAGGTTTTTATTAATAAAAAAATGCCATTGTTGGCAATGATGTATTATAAACTATAGATATGTTGTCCACACTCTAAAATGGCGACAAAAAAATGATGACTTTTGGTCATCATTTTATGCACCAATCAGAATCGCGACAGTGCGCCACCCAAAAAAGAACGATTTTAATAATAAATACGTAATATTATTAATATAAATAATAATATAATTCATATAAATTAACAACATTGACGTATTTTTAGAAGTAGCTATTATGTAGTGTTTGCGCCATTTTTGAAAGCCGCCATCTTCGTGTATGACGTATCTATAAAAATAATACATCATTGATTGTTGGTAACTTTATTACTGATAATGACCTAAAACACATTAAGGCAGAAACAAAGATCCAAAGAACTGATAATTTGACATAGTGAGCGTACCTGATTCGTAGCAGTAAAGTACACTTAAAAGTTTTTAATAGCCTCGTAAAGATCATGAGCTTAGACTCGGAAAGAAAATTATTTACGATGAAATATTATCTCAAGGTAGATCTCCGAATTAAGTAGGCACTAGGTATTTACTGATTCAAGAAAATACGGGATAAGTATAAAGTATACTTTCGTACTTTGATGAACAATAACAGAAAACAGTTTTTACAGAGACAAGTACTTGAAACTTTCGACTTCTTCTGATTTATACTACTATTATGGTGGAACTTCACATGGCCATTTGTATTTGCTTGTTTAACATATAATAGTGACAGCATATTTGACAAAGTAGTGGCCTTATTGCCTATTTGCCGTAGCTATTTGCTAAATACTGCCAAAGTGTGGATGGTCGTATTTGCCTGTAATTGCATGTTTGCGTGTATGTCATATATTTTGCTAAATAAAATAAACACCCAATAGCGAACACAAATAGCTATGTGAAGTGCTACCATGAAACACTAAAACTCTACTTGAAATTAAATTTACCTATATACCTAATAAGCTGACGCACACATATTGACTATAAAAAAAGCTTCTAATTATAAAAAAACACAACGTTGAAAATTTTTTGGAGCAATAGAAAGGTATAGGTATAAGATAACAGTGAAGGAAGCTAGTGAAGTGTGCAAGCACGGGAACATATAGCGAGCTTATAGTCCCTACCTATCCCGGAGGGAGAAACGCATGAGCATAATATTGAACAACTTTTGTAAGTCTGTCTGTCTCAACAAGTGTCTAATAATAATTGGGAACGTTTATCATTCTATTTTATTTGATGAAAATATAGCCCTGGATGTAGGTCCTAATTGAAAATTTAGCAATCTATGCAGTCGGTCCTAGAAGGAAAAATAAGGAACAAATTGTACGCCTCAAAAGGAGCACGTCTTCTAGAAAGTAGAGACAGTTCATTACTCGACTTCGTTCCGAGATAATTTGTATAAATTGCCAACTTAACCTTCTTTTCTGATTGAAGGTAGGAATTTCTTCAATTTATAAATTGTCATGGACATGTCTTTTCAGTTTAATTCAGTGAACCTAAATTTTGACTTAAGTAATAAGATTTTTGTTTAATATATAGCCAATTGGAATACGAGTTACACAATTTATTTTGTAATTTACTAACATGACAAAAGCTTGGCTGGCTACTTGACATTGCTGTATTTGACATCTTAATTCTTATCTAAATAAATAACGTTTTATTTTATTTATCTACAACAAATTACTAACAAAATGAATCATTGTGATTTGAAAATGAATGATTTTATTTTCTTACTAATCATTCTTTCTTTCTGTTGAGTCGACAGCATATTATGTTCTTCTGTCATATTCTCTTTGCCCAGTATGTAGCCACTCCGATAGCGTTCTCAGAAGCACTCATGAGTACCCCTGGAGTACACTTATCATTTATTAATATACACGCAGATAAACTAATCATCCTGCAACTAAGCGGTAACTTGAGATAGTTGTACCTACCAATCTAAGCATTTTTGGTATATCTCAGCAAATTATTTAGATATTTTATATAGTACAGTACACAAATGTTCACAAACAGAGTGATGACAGCCTATGAGTCCTCCAAAAGTTGTCCCGCCTGACTGACTGATTCATGAAAAAAAGAATTACTTACCCCATGACACTGTGGTAAGTGGTGTTCCTCATGCGGGCTGCAATAGCCCTCCCGTCTCTAGGGGCCTCACCACTTGTCAGAGTTTCTGCTAACGCGCGCGCGTACACCCATACTGCATCATGTAACCAGGCTGCCTCCACCGGTATCTACAAATTATACTTACATTAATATGTCAGAGTGGTATTAGTGACTATTGCTAAGATGTCGAACTTACGTTTGACAAGTTTTAAGTTCAACCCCTTACAGGCATAGTTCTATATTCAAAAGAAGTCACTGTCCGGGATAAAAATATTGATCAATTAACCCATTATGGACTGAGTTTTTTTGAGGTCTCCGATTTTTTTTTTCTCTTAGTATGTTTTTGATTAGGGCCTAATTAACATGATACAAGCATTTAAAATTTGATCTAAGGCTTAGTTCACACGGAATATGCTGGTACCATATGGGATCGCTAGTCTCTTACCGTAGCAACATTCTAATTTTAACATTGGCATTTATTGGTAAACTATTAGGTATATTCTGCAAGAATGAAAATAAAATACACAGTATAAGGTAAAAAATGTGTTATTTATTATATTTTTACAATAACATAGTATGGAATTGATAGTACAGGCAGCACATAGCCCTACATCGCACTTCACGCAATGCTATCTTCTTCGCGATGAGCAATTTTCTAAAGCGCACTTTTCACATTTCCTTCAGAAAATGCAGGTAACTCCTTTGATAGACCTCCTTTCACTCAGGTACGCGCTGGTAGTCTTGCGTTTTTCGGGCAGGTTCATCAACCGATCTATCTGTATCATCACCGGAGCAACTGGAGCTTGATGACTTAGCCCTAGAACTGCTCCACGTCCAGTAACACGTGAACTAATACGACCACGTCCTCGGCCTCGCCCCCAGAAGTATTTTGATCTGAGATCTTGTTTCGAGGCTGAATTTCAGGTGAATATACATTACGTGGTCGACATTCACGACGAGGTCTTTTTCATGTACTTTTCGCTAACAATACCAACAAGGCGCGCTGAGCTGCCAACCACTCAGATTGTTGCTGAATGCACCAGTGTATTCATCTTCTGAATCCTCGTCTAAGCGCACGGCGGGCTCTGAAGCTGCTATGTAGATCTGGTGAAACTCAAGCTCTTTATAATCTTCTAAAATAGCAGCAAAATAGTTTTGTGTATACTCGAATTGCAGCTAAATAACAACAAAAAATAATTTACTTTGGAAAACATTCACATTATGTTTATTGTTGCGTATTTATAATGATGTTATAAAAATATAACTACAACATTATACCCTTTTACGACACTAACTTCCAAAAAAGTGAAAAATTCGAAAGCCACGGTAAGCGACTAGCGGTACCATATGGTACCAGCAACTTTAGCAAACCATATTACCGCCATTTTTTTGAACTGGCCTAATGTAACTGATTCACACAATCGAAGCACTCTTATAGAATATATAATCATAATAAAATGATCGCATAACTACAAAACTAAAGAAATATAGGTACTTACTTGAAAAGCTTATCCATTTTTGGGAAAAAAAATTGACACATCCACTTCTGCAATCAATTACACTCAAATGAAGACAATAACTGTCAAACACCGGTCATCGAATAATAGCGCACACTTTCTCGCTTCGATTGCACCAATTTAAGTGTATCTATCGCATCATCCGTTGGTTCAGGATGACAAAACAAAACGCGCGAAAAAGTGGTACCGTACGGGATCGCTAGTCCATAATGGGTTAATATTCACAGGTTCACTACTTATAAAACTGTCATTCCACCAAGCGAAAGTGTGAAAGATACTAAATTAATATGGCCATTTCTGTAATTTCTCACTTACTTTTTACCATTAATAAAACAAAATAAATATATTAGACCCATACAAGCGTCGCCGATCCCGGCAAATTTTCCAATATCGAACGTATGTACCGTGGAGATTTGCGTATTGTAAGCTATAAAAGAAACCAAATTTAGTTGTTTCACATCCAAATACTTCTGTTATATAACAAAATTGTCTGTAACTACCTACCATCCCGTGCCAATGTCCCATCCCTATCATTTACTTGAAATGGTATATAAATAACTGGCTATATAAAAACCATTAACGCCATTTTTAACTAACTTTGTTATAAATCAAAGTTAATTAAACGCAAATGCGTTTTTTCCTGTACTCTAAGCTGAAAAAACCATTAAGCTCGGTTTCAACTTTGAGCGAATTCATTAAGGGTCAAATAGGATAGGCCGTCAAAAGGGCAGTCAAATAACGAAAACTCATTTAGAGGGTCAGATAGGCGGGCTGAGCTTAGGTACCTATGCCAGGTAGATAAACATTTATCTTTTATTGCATAACATTATGTAAGGTTTGAAATAGTGAAGTTATAATGTCGGATCCGACAGCTAAAATAAAATAAATAAAGTATCTAAGTATACTTTAATCAGACCGTGGTAATGAGGGTGCACTTCAGACATGAAAAAAAAAATAGATTCCAGTTTTAATCTAGTAGGTAGATAACGTGAATGTTAATGAATCTATAAAGAAACTGAAAGAACAAGGAAACAGTTCCTATGTAGGTAAGGTTCGTTACAGAATTCAATTAATAACACTTTTAAACAAAGTTCATTCTTAACGGGTACGTAACGAGATACAATTAATGGCAAAGAAAGAGAATGGGTGAAACCATTATCTTGTTCAATGTAGGACGTGAATATTTTATGCCCCTGTCCCTATTGTGGTCAGTGTAAACTAGACAAAGGAGTGTCTTTGCCAGATACAACTTTAATTAACGTTATGAATTTATCTGCGTGTACTCGACAAAGGAGATACGGCTGCACTGCACCTTCACATACGACTTTATATGAAAAAGTGCAACCTATCTCTTGTGTCGACTGTACCTACAATTAATTAAGTAATGAAATATATTTAGTTCTATAATTGTTGGGATATATACAGATATTTTGGATTTTATCTAGTAAAAGTATTTTTTTTATCGTGCGAAAAATCCCTACGGATACCTCCCCCGCCGCCGGAGGAGGAGGTTATGTCGGACTCGAACCGACTAAACGCATGCCGTCTGTGGGCCGTCAGTTGCCGGAGGTGAGATTGTCGTAGCTATATCCCTCGCACCTCGGCCGAGTAAAAGTATTTCCGTGCTGTGCTTATCGAGACGCCAAACTGCATCTACTGTGTTTCGGAACTAATATTTCACAGCTACTATTAATCTCCCTGCCAAGTTTAGCGGGTGTGTAGACAGTATCTATTCTGTGATGTAGCTAGTAGAGCCGAGCTGTTATTTAATTTCAGTATAATGTAGGTACAGCTATGTGTGTGCAGTTGAGGACTGTTGTGATCAAGATAAAAATCCAAGCGTATTCCTTCTAGCGGAAGGACTTAGTTATAAGTAGATAGGTTCAACTTGTGATGGAATAAATGTGATACCTCCGACAACCCGTTAATGTTATTAAAACTAGACCTAAGTAAACTGCAATAATTTATTCAAGTAAAACTAAGTTGTTCTGATTAAAATGAAAAATACGAGCGATGAATTAACAAACTACAATTTTTTTGTACGTTTAAGTAGATGTTGTGTCCTACAGATAAGACCATCATCATCTTCGCGTTAGTCCCGGTCGCATCCGACTCATCCGAGGCTTTCACCTCGGAATCTGGGCTCCGGAGATAAGGATACCATTTCCTTGAATCAAATATTTACCAACCTGTTATGATGAAGTAGTTCTATATCTAAATGTGACGAAAACAGATTCAGTATTATTATAATAATATACTTATGTAACTTTACACGTCATTTTTTTATAAAGGACACGTCAATTTGACTTCACCTCGCCTGATGGTAAGCTGAAGACAAAGTCTCGGAAAAGAGGGTCACCATTATAGACACGTGCCTTGCCACAATGGTGGCACTTAGCTTGACGGCCTCATCAGTTGCTTTTTCACGCTCCGCTTTTAGTACCTTTAAGTTACTTACCACTTTTCCTCCACCAAAAGCCAGCAAAGGATTAGTGAAGTTGAATGGTGGCATCTGCAGTCGTCGGTTTACTTCAGCTGCAAAGACTGGGTAGGATGGCGAAGGAGATGGTGCCACCGCCATGAACGAACGGAAGGCCCGCACAGTTCTGGTAGTAGGCTCCTTTCGCAAAGGCCCGGCTAGATATCTTACGGCTTCCTCTGATTCGTATTTATCTACGTCCACACCTATAGCTGCGTATTCACCTACGGAATTAAAAAAATATTGAGAAAAAAATATTAAAAATGCGCGTGAGCCCAAAATATTTTTGAAAATCATCGGAAAATTCCGATAATCTCTAATAAAAATTTAGGTGTCAGACATATTCAGCCCACTTGATGGAAAGTGGTTACCGTGGCCTTTGGACGTATGAAATAACAGGGGCGCCAAACTCGCGCTGCTCACCCCGAAGTTAAGTAAAGATTGAAATAAACCAGTAGTAACACTATCTACTTTTTTTTATTACGGCTACAAATGAAAACTGATAAAATAGCTCTACTCTTTGCTAACTATTCCAACAATTTTCGCGCACGGGTGGTAAAAGCCGTAAAACAGTTTCCACAAAATTGCTTTGTGTACAAAACCTGCCATATTTAGGAATTAAAAGGAAAAAAAACTGTTGGATAGTGGGAGCTGAGTTTCCAAACGAAATAAAGCGATATTATAAAACTTTTACATTCTCATTGTTTGTGTTGTACGGTTGAAAATAAAAACCTCGTATGAGACTAATCTAACTTCGCTTATTCCATTTCCAAGCCCATCAATAAAACTGTAGTTTTACTGTCATGATTACAGCCATCAACTTTATAAAGGATCGGCTGATCGGTTTTACATTTCCTTTGTACCTAATACCGATCGACGATGAATCTTAAATATAAATATTATATTAATAAGATCTTCAGGGCGCAACTTGTTACTTTTGTATTTAACCACGTATTATTATTATACGTATACCTCGTACCCACAGAAAGCTTATAAAAAAAGATAAGTAGATACTGGTAGACACAGATTTTAAAAAAGAAGAGAGAAGAGAAAATATGAGAATGTGGGGCAATGGGGAAACTATGATATCGAACTTACGATCATAAGGTTGTCATCCTGTATCGAACTGCTAACAAAAAAAAGACGTGTGGCACTCGGGGACTGCCGCGGTAAAGCTATTGCATAGCATTTTTTATGATTATTCATTTTATAATAAATTTACAATAAATAATAATTTGAATTTGAATTTGAATTTGAATTTGAATTTCGGAATTCGGATTTCGGATTTCGGATTTCGGATTTCGGATTTCGGATTTCGGATTTCGGATTTCGGATTTCGGATTTCGGATTTCGGATTTCGGATTTCGGATTTCGGATTTCGGATTTCGGATTTCGGATTTCGGATTTCGGATTTCGGATTTCGGATTTCGGATTTCGGATTTCGGATTTCGGATTTCGGATTTCGGATTTCGGATTTCGGATTTCGGATTTCGGATTTCGGACTTCGGACTTCGGACTTTGGACTTTGGACTTCGGACTTCGAAGTCAGAAGTCCTAGTCCGAGTCCGAGTCCGAGTCCGAGTCCGAGTCCGAGTCCGAGTCTGAATTTGAATTTGAATTTGAAAACTAACAAAATGCAATTATAATTACTTACGTTAAGCGAAGCTACTTCGGAGCAGCTCGGCTCTGTTCGTGCGAGCTCGGAGGTGTTACAAATTTTCGTTACGGAAATTTCTGGATTCGGTCCCCGCGCTCAAGGCCCGAGGCCCGCGATAAAAGCTAGGCAATAGCTTAATAAAGCTAAGTCAGGGTGACCTGAATGAGATCAATGTTATCAAAAGTAAAATCATAGATTAGGTACCTAGTTCATTTAAAGAAATGCAAACAATTGTTTTTGCAATGGGGCAACATTTAGAATTTACAAAAGCAGAGCACAGAGTAAAGTAACGCTTTTAAAATGTTTTCGATACAGCTGCTTAAAATGGTCCTCTCGATTACAGATAAGTAATCTTAAGTATCACCGTATCCTACTGATATTATACGGGAAGTTTGTGAATATATTTGGATGTATGTTGCTCAATTACACTCAAATGGTTGAACGGATCTGACTCTCTTTAGATTATAGTCTGGAATAGTACAAATGCTACAATTTATCCCTGGAATAGATTTTCATGTATAGCGGGAATGGGATCATGTAAGTAAACAATATTTTAATTAGATCACTATTGTTTATAGTTAGTAGATTGTTTGCAGTACCGAAATAATTGAGAGAAGTGTGTATTAAGTGGAACAGAAGCGATTGAGGATATTTGCTTGTCAAGTGATCGGTGTTTGGGACAAGGGAAGTTGTTAAGACGTACGAGCAATACCGCTTTTAATAACTATTCAAGGGACCTCAGCAGAGAAAACCTTTTAGCTCATATTTTGAAATAAGGTCAGCACTGAGAACCCTTTTAAAGAATTACGACGTATTTTCCATACAGTCGAGCTGTTTGAGTAAAGACTCGGTTCAGTAAATTTTAGATTTATGACTGTGTATTTATCAATGTAACACATTTCTGACGTTAATTCATGGCCGACGTCGAAAAGTGATTCCTAATATTAGAAAACTCTCGCTAATGATCAAGATAGTAAGTTCATTTTGAACTGCTAGCACCACTTGTGAAGATTTAGACTAGAGTTCTAAATTATCCGAACTTGACATAGGTACAACTACATTACACGATCTTTTACAATTTGCATTCTACTATGACATAAATAAGAATTTATGGATATCAAACTAATTTTGTATATTTAAATTGAGTGTGCCTCAGATTTAATACATGTGATGTGGGTCATACACAAATCGTTGTTCAGATGAGATAATTTGAATTATGACCTCAAAAATTATGATATTTATTATGAAAGTGTAAAAATAAAAATTGAGCGTTTGATTTTTATTCTATACCAGTATTTCAGTGCTTTGTTGTTGGTGCTTAAAATGCGAATTTTAGATAGGTATAACAAATAAAGGTATAGTAGGTAGGACAGATTATATTATGTCAACCTGTCTATATATTTGTCCTCAGATAAATCGAGATTCAGTACAAAGTGTCTGTCTAAAATACGGGCCCTAAACTGGATCTCAAAATAAGAGGCCCACTATGACATTTGTCTTTTGGACGTAACTAGTGATGTAACCACACAACTCGGTACACGATACTCAAGATAAATGATGGATTCAAGTTTGTATGCGAATTTGATCGATTAGAATATGTATTGTATTGTATTGTAAAGTTCATTAGATTAATATTCTAATTAGAAAATTTAATCTAAACTTTGATATTGTAGGTATTTTGAAACAATACAATACTGCGAAAAGTCAATTTTCTTTCATTTAACATTTTTATTACAATGAAATTCACTCAATTACCAATAGAAATCGCGTAAAAGTAGTAAATCATTTTCTTGATACTGTCTGAAGTTTACGCGTATATCACACATTGAAATGAAACCACTATAAAACGGATTCTATCGCGATTTATTTGTCACTATTTACTTTTAACCCTACGTCTCGGCTACTTTCTAGCAGCCATGGTCCCGGGGTGACTAAAGATGATATTTGAAGCTTAGGAATTTAAAAAAATCCTTAAATCCTTAAACTTGCAAAATTAAAATATAAAAAATATATCGTGATCGATTTATTTTTTCCTTAACTTCATGGACTTGAACTGTCCAAGCGGGCTTCTTATTTAGCGATTACTTTAGCACTGATAAAAGTAACAAACAAAAAGCACATAAGTATAAAAAGAAATTGTTTACCTGAGCTTATTAAATAAAGAATATTAAGTTATTGCATATGAGCTAACGGTAACAAACACGCCAAGTCAGTACTCATTTTTTGTTCTCAGTATTAATAAATTATTTGACAAAAGCACGATATGACGTCATCCCTTGTTATTTCTTATAAGTTTCCTGTTTTGATATAAAGAAACTGATTTTTTGCTTGACACTACCGTACTCTATTGTATTTAGAAATAACACGAAGACCAAAATCATGTTCAAAAACAAGTTTCAATAAATGGCTTCTGTTCTGTTGTTATTATCTGTGACAAACATAAGTGTCCCGCTTTTCTATTTTCGTCAAGTATTCTGGACCGTAGACGAAAATATAAGATAGTTAAGGAAATGAGGTGTGCAGTTTATTACTACGCATGTTTTGGTTGAATTGGTATACTTTTTACGATAGTAAATTCTTGGTTGAGTCTGCGGTTAAACGTATATGTGAAATGGCTAACTAAAAAAAAGCTACGCTAAATAAAAATGGGGAATTGGATAATTTTTGATTTCAGTCTGTTATTTTATAGATCGTATTTCCTCAGAAACAGAGAATGTTTACAAATCACTATGTTTAAGTACTTTTAATATGGAATTACTTATTGTATAATATCAGCATTGTTGTATTGAAATTATCACGTTAAGTCGGTAGGTGTATCGAACTAGCTTTTTTTCTATTTATTAATACCATCGCGTAAAGCTTCGATATCTAAAGCTTTACGTGATAATAATGATAGGAGGTAGAGCTAAAAAATGCTAGAGCAAGGTACCTATTTATTCACTCCTTATATATATACGGAGTCAGTATTGTTAACTCTGACGGCTCTAACCACTGATATATTGCAATTATAAAATATAAATAATATCATTAGGTTAAACTAGGTTATCTCCCAACAGTCTCAATTAATAGAAACGGATTTTATGAATGAATCAATAAAATTGAGTCGAGAACATTTAAAAGGAGACAATTTCATTTTACCATAAAAGTGAATAAAGCGAGTAGTACCTATTTGTCACCGAATAATAGCGTTTGTGTCGAGCTAACAAAAGCGGATCTAGACTAATATATCACAAGTGAGCTTATGGAAATCAAGCACGTACCTACACAAGCTTTTCACTTAGACGCTCGCTCTCTGATATACGAGTACCTATAATACTTTACGATGTTAATAGCGATGATTAACTACAATGCTCATGTACTTACCATAATTCATAACTCTTAATAAATCACAAACATAAAAATATTTTAAAACATTTCAGCAGATTCCAGTTTTAGTTTATCATAATAATACAATCTCGTGTAGAGTTGAAAGATTTAACTTTATAGATATCACGTGATTTTAATTTCAGAGGCATGTACAGTCAGCATCAGATCAATTTTGACTAACAGGTATCTACTCAAAATGGTCTTAATTTAATACCTTGGTATTCTCTCCTTCCTACTGACTGATTGTTCTGACATTTGGTTCACACCTTTAGTTCGGATGATAATACAATTTAAATCAATAAAACAGTTTGACTTGCTCTTATTACCTTGGTATTAAGATCATTTTGAGGCTTTAATCTTCAAGATCGATCTGATGATGACTATATCTTATATACCTACAGACAATGATTACTGTTTAACTACTAAACAAGCTGTTTAGAAAATAAAAATGTGTAGATCTTGGGTAGAGGCGGTAAATTAATTTAGAATTTGGAACGGGACACAGGGACTAGATAAACGAGTGAAGTACCTTACCTACGTAATGAATTTTGATCCCTATGATCGCAAAGGCAAAGGCTCCCTTACAGTCGATTAGGTACCTACTGGCCTATTGCGATACCAAATTAGTAGTAGTAGTATAGTTAGTTAAACTAGTTGTATACATAGAAGTCGGTATAGTGACAGACAACAATCCGCACAATCAGGTAGCATCCGTTAATGGTACCACTGACAAATTAGTAGGTATATGGTAAATGTGGATTGTTTCCTACAAAGACTAAGTTCTTTATGCAAATTCAGGCTGATTATTTAGTTTCTTGATGTATATGTACATACACGATGAACGATGCTTTAACTATATGCTTCAGAAGTACCTATACCATATATTTTAGCTATTTTAGGGACAAACGAAACAGAAGAACCAAAAAATGATGAAGTAATTTAGCTTTTTTCCCAACCAACATTCCAAAAAGTACGCCCCCCGTTTGGGGGTTACTATGAATAGAATACTCGTAACTCCAGGAAATTGGCACCTTTTATGTCTTTTTGATGAATCCCATTCACTAGTTTCAAATTAACACCATAAGCATCTCTGTACTCTAGCTTCTGCTTCTCTACCTACTATGTAATACCTACTGTGACTTCACCCCGATGGATGGTATATGGGACTACAAAATGAAGACTGCCATTAAAGATACCGACAGTAAACAATGCTAAAATGGTGGTCCTGTGTTTGACGGCTCTGATAGATGCCTTTTCACGCCCATGTGTAAGTATGAAAGGTACAGTTGGATTGTCCTGCCTTCATACCACGTAAACTCATACCATTTTGAAATTTATTAACTCATTCTGATTTTTATTTATGTTTTATTTCGTACCACTGCATTTTTAATCATTTTCTATTATGAATTAATTAATGATTAAAAATGCTGTGGTGGGTATGAATTAAAAATAAAAATAAATAAAAATCGGTATGAGTTCATAAATTTTGAAAAGGTATGAGATACGGTTGCATCTTAAAATGAAACTTCATATATAAAGGAGCTACCGTACCGCCTTTGTCGACTGTACTTAAGTATAAAAATGTTAGTAAATTACAATTTCGTACATTTCTAGGGTGTGTCAATGTAATAAAAATAAATAAGTAGGCAGGTATGTGCGTATGTTGTTTGTAAACCCGACATAATTGAATTTCACAGTTGAATGTAATTGCTGGGACAATGTAAGTAATGGGATGGGACGACAAATGGTGTTAATCTACAACAACATTCGTAATGGAATTGTGAAGGTGATGGGCGTAGAGGTAGATTGTAGAGGCGAAAATTCGATTTTCTCCCTTCAGGTAAGCACCCAGTCTTATGTAGGTACTTTCACTCAGCCTTATGTATCGTATTTAATGTTTATTATTGAGTGCCTATAGACGCTATTATAGGTATTATAAACTTGAAAAATAAGAACGCTATTCGCTACAGCATTCTTACTTTTTAAGTTTAATTTGTAAGTTGTATACTTCTTGATCGCAAGTCTAACTTTAGCATACCGGCGTTTTTGAAAAGATTAATATTAGAAATAATTAGGTATACTTTTATCAAAAATACCTTTATGCAGATATTTCAACTGCTTTTTGAGGCAAAATATTACAGACAATTTTGAATCTTAAACACGAAAGATAAAGTTTATAATAATTTGAAGGCAAATAAGGAGCAGCGCATTACAGGATGCTTTAAAATGTTTGGATTCTTAGTTTCATTTCAGTTCCATTTGAAGGTGGATTGGGTATTAGTTATGTAGATATATCTTTTAGTTAAGTAGCTAGCCATACAAAATTATTAACATACCAGATTCCAAAAGCTGCATAGCGTCCAGTGCCAACATGAGGCCGATATGATCGTGATAATATCCAACTGAGACATATACTGCAAAACAAACATTATTTAAATATTAAAATCGACATTTATAATTACTAATCGAAAGTTTACATAGTGCCCGGGCAAAGGTATTAAATACCGAAAGATACTCAAGGTATTGGTTAATAAAATAAGTCATTGTAATACTTAACAGTTAACACATAACGTACCACAGCTATATATAACACCACTTAGATACGAATGAGCATATAAAAATTATTCAATTTACCAAAAATAAAGTGCTCCGGAGACAATATATCAATTACGTCACATAAATTCAATTTGTTATCATATTTGCACTAGAGTATCTTTCAGTACCAACACATTAATACCTTTCCAGGGTATAAAATGCGTATGAACATACTTCTTGTGTCTTTGTACGTCTCACGTACAATATCCAGGAAGGGGTTCCGTGAAAAGTTCTCCCTTCTATTTTCGTAGTAATAAGGCTGTCTGTATACTTGTACAGTCCGCACCGATATTTGGCTTTCCCTCGTCGCTGCTATTATAGCAAGGGCTAACCGTGAAAAGTCGTGATTTGGGGCCTTCAAGTACACAAACGCTACCTGCAAAACACAAATTTGGTTTTTAAATTAATCTTAAGTACTTCGCTGTCTTCGATATCCTTTCTTGGATTCCACGGCAAAAGAGCGATTCAATTTTACGGTTAAGAGTTTTGGAAGTTAAGCATTGGAAAGCCTTTTTATAAGAATTTCGAAAATTAGCTCTTTGAGTTAGAAGAAAAATTTGTTTTTGGTAGTTAAGTACCTAGAGAGAACAACTTGAATGACATTCGTTATATGGAAGGAGACTAACTTCGTATATATGTGAATGAAGATCATTTATGACTTATGAGGTAAAAAAACTATGTGGTGTTAAGTAATTACAAACTAGCACAATTATTTATTCTTTAAATAACGAAATATTTCAAAACACTGTATCTGAATCTGATATTGGTTAGTAAATATTTTACTTTCTATTTTTTCCTCTGACTTAACAGTTCATGCTTTGATTAAATGTCGTAAGTCGAAAGAAATTTCTCTGAAAATTTCTGAATGAATTGGGATATTTTGTGATCATCTAATTTAATTTATCTGTCTGTTATATTAATTATAATTCATGCTGCATGATAGCACAGTTGTTTTCATTTATAAGGGATCTTACGTGCTGTCATCAAGACGGTGACCCATATTTTCACCCGTATCCAAGATCAAAGTTTTTCTGAAGCACTTACCAGTCTTATTTTTAGTGCGTGTGTTTGGTAGTGAAACATTTTATAAATTAAATGGATGAATGATAAGTAAGTGAGTTTAATGTATGTAGTATTATAATTTACATGCATGAATTTGAAATGCTTGAGCACGGCGACAACCGAGCGAGATATGTCGATGTCCGAGGGCCGGGTGCGCGCGAACGTTGAATATACTCGCTTGTTTGAACTCGCCACATCGCGACAATACTGTGGACAATAAATGCACATTACAGTAAGCATTATCACTTTGGTAACAAGTACAATATCAATAAGTATGTTTATTGCATATATTCGTGTGTGTGAATTTTGGTCAAGAAATTAATTCGTTTGTATTTGTGTATAAATTAAAGGAATAATATTTTATGACTTAGCCTGATTCAGCAAGGATACTCAGAACTAAAATCGTTCTTCTAAATCTCTTCGGCAGTGAAATGAACTTGCTTATGACCTCACCCTATCAGAGGAACAACTTACCAAATAAAGTTTAACAATGTTAATACATTGTTACCGGTGGTAAAGTTAATTGATGGGTTGTATTTTCAATATGAACTTCTACGGTAGGTACCTACCTACTCAAACTGGTTGTACCTTTAGTTTCCAATAAGCAGTTTTTACTTGTAATTCTACATTTCTCTGTTAAACTGGAGATCCCTAAAATAATATAAACTTCAGTAGATGTAGGAAAGTTCAGCTTCAGATCTATCTTGACGAACAAAGTACTCAAAATGATCTTAATGCCCTGTTTTCCCCCCTTCCTGTTTACTATTGTCGACGACAAGCTATGATGAACTATAGTTTTGTTGTTGCTAATATAGCTTTTACAATTGTAATGCTATTAGCATACAGTTGGTCTTTATTAGACATACACCGTAATTTTTGTGAAACTCTCTTTTTTTCTAGTTACTCCTTACATTACCATAGCGTATTGGCTTTAGTGCAGTTTCATGACATCAAAAAATTTTATAGTTCTTTCACCAATTATCTCCAAGATCCTGGTAACTTGCCTTGGAGATACAGTAGGTGTTTATATTGCGAAAATGTCAAATATTAAATACTGCACTGTAAGTTTGTTTGAGACGCTTTTCCTTTATAGCATAAAAGCCGATGATATAGGCAGCCTCCGTGGCGTAGCGGTAGTGAAAGCGGCCGCTACGCAGGAGGCGCGGGTTCGGTCCCCGCTCAGTGCAAACATTTGTGTGCATGAAATATGAGTATTTGCATTGGTCTGGTCGTGCCTCGGAGAGCACGTTAAGCCGTGGGTCCCGGTTGCCATAAGAAAATCTATGGCAGTCGTTACGGGTAGTTAGAGCCCTAAAAAGTTCAAAAACAACGGTCTAGCTGCAAAGCTTCGATATCGCCTAATGTTAACATGGTTGTGGAGGTCAGATGGGATGGAAATATCGAGGTCTAGCCAAATCCGTAGTTAAAACTGGTAAAGCGGACCCCAGACTCCGAGGTGAAAGCTTCGGATGCGACTGGGAATTAACGCTAGGAGGAAGAAGGCAGAACGCCTAAAATTACAATGTTTGAAGGAGTGAAGGCGCTGTTTTCGCCACTACTTTAGGCCTTTTGGTCAATCCTTGTCCTTTGCCAACAAAAATCTTTAGAATCCATATCGACAGTTGAAACTTTTTTATTTGCATTTTATCAGTGTTGTGTAAAAACCACACAAAATAATTCATGGAAATCGAGCAGAATTTTGAGTAAATGTTAAAAACAGCTAGTTTTTTGTAATACCTACTAAGGTATCAAATAAGCATTATGTAAAAGTTAACTGAGACTTCAGCAATACCCGAAGTGTTATCGCGTCTTATTTACATCTACACAACGTAATGAGCAAACTGATTACGAAAGAGACGAAACTGAAAAAGAACAAAATATAAATCAGAAAGGAAAAGACAAAAGGATGGAAGCTTAGACATCCAGCACTCTCACAAACCGTAAGAAAATATAGCATACTGTTACTTCAAGCCCTAAGTGAGAGGATTAGGTTTTCTCTTAGTGTATTTAAGTACGTAGAGTCCGGTAGAGCTCACTGATCCATACTAGGAAAGACTGAACTCTACCACCATAATTTATAGAATTTTGCTTTCTTTTTTCTTTGAGTTTGAATGAAAAATATCTGAAGTTTTATATTAATACCTTTACACATAGTAATTGCAAATTTTCATGCTGAACTTTACCTTATCCTGAAACTTTATCTATATTTGATAATAAACTTAAATGGAATACATATTGACAGCTAGGATAAAATTGTGAAAACATGTTTTACACGACATTAAAACAGCTGACATGATGTCATATACCTTTTAAAAATTACGTAGAGGTTCATTATTTGAAATACATATAACGTGGGTGAATGTTGTGTTATCAGGTTATCACCTTTTATATTGTGAGGAAAAGGGTATATAGAGTGTTTATACACACCTCATTATAGCACTTAATACCTTTAGAGGTTGATAACCTGGTCGTGAATCGATAACACTAAATTGCATTTTGACACTTTAATCGATTAGCTCTACATAGGTAGGCATTGATGTACGAGCTGTTTTAATGTTTTATTTCTTATGAAAGTATAATATATGTATCTGATAATTTCTGTAACAGTACTCTTACTTAAGCATGTAATATAAGAACTAACCAGTGAGAGATTCGTTTCAATATCATTTTATCTTTAAAAAAATACATATTTGAAATACAACGTAAGTACAATTAGATTAAATTAATCCGTAATCAATTAAGTGCACCCAAGATTGTAACCGGTTAATAATTTCTGGCAGAAATAAAAAAAAACGAAATCGTACCCTCAACTGTTTTCCTTAAGAATGTATACGTATTAGACAACGAACATACTTAACTCCTGAAAGAGGATACTTAAGTAATGATGTGTTAAATTAAACACTTCACACGCAAATTTTTTTGAGTTAGGAATTACTTACTTTTATTATTGAATGTGTGTTGTTATTCACAGAAATAGATACTTACAAAGCTGACCATCGGCAGATTGAAAGCTGCAGCCATACGTCCTTCGTGGACGCACGTCTCTTGCGGTCCGATGAACGCAGACACGTTGGCTGCCCACAAGGCGGCTACCTGTAGAACATCGTACTATACATAGGACATTTTCTTTGTAGATTGGCATCGCTGTTTAGTATGCTAAACAATGATACTCGTACTGTATGGTCCAATTGGACCATACAGTACGAGTATCATTGTTTTCCGCTGACGCGGTAACATGTGCGGTAATTACCGCACATGTTACCGCGTCAGCGGATTTGATTATCTTATTGTAAATAATTATAAAGTCAGGCGCAAACATGTCGCGCTGTAAGACTCATATATTTAGCAGGCAATAAATATTTTAAAATCATCAAGGATTGATCATTTATCGAAACATTAAGATCTATCAAGCAGGTCGTACGGCAGCATCAATGCAGTCCCGTACAGATACTATAGCTTAGTTTCTCTCTATCAGTACCTGTTGGTATTGTAATCGGTCGAAAGAAAGGAACCATATTTGTCAATTATTATCACATTGTTATTTTCTTAACAATATTCAATACCTACTCCTGTTTTACAGTTACAAAAACTTTGACGAATTTCTGTCTAAGTCGAGGTCTTAATAGTCTTAATCGACTCTGTAGTTGTGATCATTATGTCTAGGATTTTTTAAGTATGTTGTTGGTTCTTGTTAAGTATTGTCAAAGAGGACTGAACAACATTCGCGCCGCACTAAACTTCAGTGCAACTAGTATCCGACAATTTTATATTTCTCTAGTTTACGAGTGGTACTGTGACAAACTGCTATAAAGCTTTAATATAAAATGGTAAGATTTTGCACAAGATTGTTGGTCTTTCACCCGTTGAATCTCCTAGCTCGTAATAAAAATAAAGAGCATTATAATAAACTTGTCTCTATAAAAATTTAATGATGCGTGTTAGCTATGTGTACTGATAGTCAGTACAAAGCTTTCAGTTTCTTATCTAAAGTACTACCTAAATCCCCAGGCATTTCCATTTTAATCCGTCCATAAATGTAGGTATGTAGATAAATTTTGTGCTGTGTCCTACAATTGGATCTACGCCTCTACGGGGTCCTATCAAAATTTTCGGGGCATAAGCCGATCTCACTAGCGAATTGAAACATTTGCTGTTTAACAAGCGAGGCTCTGGCGCAGGCTTTCCTTTCGAGGTTTAAGGGCTGATGCGAGAAAGCGTAAGTTTGCGGATCCCGGGATTCAAAGTGCAAACTTATGCAACCAGGACAACCACTGGGATGATACAGACTTTTTTAGATTAATGTTAGGTACTTGACGGGTGTACTTAGATACAATTCTTTGTACTATAACCTAACCCTTCCGATCCTATTTCAAACCTAACCTATGAAGTTAGATTGCTCTGAGTTGGGGCGATAACGCTATAATAGTAGGAGCAATATTTTTTTATTTTGGTAAATTAAGGTCGGCTTGTCCATAAAAACCATTTTATGTAATTTATATTTATGTGTAAAATGTATTTCGCAAGATTTATTATATTATGTTCTAGTTATGTTACGCGAAATGGGAAACGTGTACATTGTACCGTCCAACTTTTTCATATAAAGTTCTATGTAAAGATGCAATCGTATCTCCCTTGTCGACTTTACATAATTCTAAATCTATATACGAGTATATAAAAATCAATGCCATTTTTCGTTGTTAGCTTATAACTCAAGAACGGCTGAACCGATTTGGCTAATTTTAGTCTTGAAATATTCGTGGATATCCAGGGAAGGTTTAAATATGCAAAAATAGGTGCAGCGGGTACAGGATCAAAAATTCACGCGGGTTGAAAAGAAATATGGCGATACGAAGTTCGCCGGGACAGGTAGTATTATTATTTGTATTGGTCTCGTAGAACTAAATGGAACAATAGATAACGATTCAAATGAATGTTCGTGACAGCTTTATATTGACATATTTCCCTGGTGCAAAATATAAATTGTACGTATTGCATTCGACCTCTCTTATTACCATTATTTACTTGTAGATTTTGCATTGTGCAATCAATCTAATTTAGAAATACCATAACACGATGCGAGACATTCGCACTATTTACTATTCTCTGTTGACTTTGTTGGAGCCAACCTTAATGTACCTTGGAGATGAGGTATTCTGACTATCATGATAGATATTTATCCAATACCGGTAAAGTTGATAGAGTCTCAAATATCATCATGGCTGATTTAATGGAAGAACAACATTGTACCATCTGTTGAAATCGATATTCATCAAAACGTAACCCGTTTTGATGAATATCGATTCCAATTCAAAACAGAGAGTCAACTACAATTTTTAAACTTTTATGCCCATTAATGAGTTCATTTTTCTTTTAGATTTGAGTGTTATATTTATATGAAGGTATGCATTCACAAATAGTACACTTTCCATTATTTAGTTATGGTATTCTATAGGCGGTATACGTACGCTCACTATTACATTTACTTTTATGGTTATGGTAACAGGCACTTTCTCTATAGACGTCCTAGAAGTAATTCTAGATATCACACCATGGCCAGTATGGAGCGTAATAAAATTTCATACTTACAATCCTTTCTTTTCTGTTTCGTAATATAAACATAGACCGAGTACATTCTACCCTATACCTAATTGATTAGTTTATGTATATTATTTTTGATAATATCTATTCTTCTATCTTCTATAATATAAAAATGAATTCCCTAAATGTGTTGCTAAGCGCAAATCTCGAGAACGGCTAAACCGATTTCACTAATTCTTTTTATAGAATATTCCTTGAAGTACTGTTAGGCGGTATGAAGTTCGTGGGGTGAGCTAGTTTTATATATTTTTAAAAGAGTAGATACTAAGTAGTGCTTAACTGAAATGACTCCAGCTAAGCAAAATATTGTCTGTGTTAGGAATGGGTTATAGTGGTCAGGATTTGAACCCAGGATCTCTCTATCTTAAGGCAAAATTAATTTTGTAGCGTCCGAACGTTCCAAAATTAATTTTATACCATTTCATACTTATACATTTTAGAAATTCATTTAGGTACATGAAGTGTTGGTTGTATTGTCTATAAAAACCCTGAAATAAGTAGCCCAAATTAGAACAATGAACATCTCACCCATATCAGAACATTTAAGACTTGATTCTATTTCTTGAAATAAATATAATTTAAGAAGGAAAATAATTTTAGATTCCATAATCATACAAAAGTGATGACTACGTACTCGCGAATTAAGTACCTACTTAAAAAAAAGTACCTACACAGATGAAAGAAAATACTCCTTTAATTTGGTTTTGTTATTACTTTGGTAAATTTATTTTCTGAATTATTGTTTTAAGCTCTGTTAGAGACCTTGTTTATTCTGCTCTGACACAACCAATGCATGTAGGCGACAAGGACTGATGTTCTCATTTTTTACAAAACGCTCGTTGTACCCTCCCTCCTGACTGTCAACTTTAGCATACTCGCTTACATCAATTTCCCAGACAAATACCCATAATAGATAAAAGTTTGTAAAGATAATGTTTACTGCTACGACAATGTTTCATTCATTTCATTCATTCATTCAATGTTTCCTGCCGCTATACAGCTTTTTATCATATAACTACATATTTTATCATATACTGTAAGAATTCGAGGAAGTATAGTACAATGTAGGTATTTGAATACAAGATTTGAGAGAGCTTATAAACTAGTAAGAACTTTCAGGTATTATATGGGTACAATCACTCTATCATAACTTATCGATTTTTATACCTGCGAAAAGTCCCTTTGGACATTATTATTACCACCTGCACAACCTATCTTATTCAGATTGTTAAAATTTTTAAAACTAGAACGATCAATTTCAATGCCAACGATCAATATCATCTTAGTTCTGATGAATTTTGTAAATTATTATGTTTATTATTTCGCTCTCATTTCTGATCTTACATAGCGTCATCATCTGTGTTGCCTTGGCTATGATTAGACAAGATTAAACTGACGTATAGTAACCACAAGCATTTTTCTTTAACAGGATTGGCTGTTCATATCCTTCACAGTTTATTGGTTTGAAAGAGCATTGGGCAATATACCTACATCTACCCACTTATAAAAGTTGTTCAAAGAAAATACATTTACAAAAATCTTATTGGGTCGGAAAGGAATCTGCAATTACCATTTTATGTGTAAGCTGCTGGTACGTCAAGCTACGCACAGAGGGTGGCATTAATGGGCCCAATTCTCTTTTACTTACTAACTCTTACAACGCTGAGTAAAAAGCTTTTGTTGCTATATTTTCTATCACATATTATATATATAGTTATTTATTATAGTGCTAGGCTGTTAGACTAACGTGGCAGGGCTGACCCATTTTCTATCTGAAAAAAAAACAGACTCCATTAAACCGCACATTGTGTGTCGTCACGTACAGTAGATATAATTTATTATCAATTCTTTGAAATTTATTAGACTCGATCAAAACTGAACCCCATTTTTAGAAACAATTTTCATTGTATGGCAGACAATAAAAAAATAATTCGTCTATAAAGTGTACGTACATTATACAAAATATGTAACATAATTATAAAATTGTGTTACAAAATGTTCTTTTATTTGATAAGCATGAAGAAAACTCGAAGCTCGAATGACGTTGCAAGGGTTAAAATATTAAGATGCTTTAATGATTTTAGAATGTGTGTTGCATTTTGATAGCCAGTAGATATTACCTAGTATTGCTGGAATAACATCCGATGAACTAGAAACTCTGCCGACCGATAGAGGTGTTTATCAAACTAATCAAACGACCTTAGGCATAATGTACAGTTAGCTATCTATGTTCGAGTACAAGGTTTTGATTCTGCTATTGGATTTGATTGATAGTAGTCAATCTGTGTTACGTGGATAATACCTATTGACATTTCTCGTATTAACAAAAGAAAAAAGTGATAGTTTCTATATTTTTAGCATAAATATAAAGGACCTACGTACGAGTATTGCACTAACTCGGTGAAATAGATCGGTTTCTGTCAAGAAAATAGCTAAAGAGTGATAACTACTTAGTATCGAAAAACTAGTCCAAATGTCATACTGTAAATTATCTGGATTCAAGAGTTCATTTCGTTTATCGATTTTGATTTATGACCATTGTTAATACTTCAGTGTTTAGTAAATGGGCAATAAAAGTCTTGCGTACAAGCGCATAGTTGAACTGCTGAATTTGATGTTTGGTGAAACTTTGTTAATTTGCATTTTGCTCAAAATGTGTCGGCGATTACATGGGACCGGAGCGTCGACCTGCGGTGTGGACTATGTGGTACACAGACCGAAAATATTAATGACATTATTAATGAGATCTATTTGAAAATTTTCGATATCAATACAAAAGACATTCTTCCAAAAGTATAGAAAAAAAATTGTGATTTAGCAAATGAATGACCTAATGATAATCGCCAATTGGTACCTACTTTAACATTTCCCAGGAGTAATCTGTGTTCACGTCCTGTGAAAGAATAACAGCTGTCGAGTGAGTGGGCACTCCCAATGAACACTCAAGTAATTTTGTAAGCGATTGGAAAAAAATTATAGCCCACTGAAGTAATATTCATATCTGAAATTTTCTGCTTTCGTAATCAAGTTCAACACAATGATAACTTATTAGTATGACATGGTTGTCGTTGAAAGGGTTATTTAAAGGAAACGTACCTGCCGAATAGAGACTTCTTCCTGCCCGTAGGTTTCTGCGACCACGAAATCCAGAGAATGTCCCATGGGTCCTAGCAGTTGTTCGTTCACTTCATCCACAGCCATAGAAATAGCACCTGTTATAGAACACCAATACAAATAAGTACAGTAGAACAACCTTTGTACAGTGTTAAATAATATTTATAAGACAAATGTTTATCTTCGGAGATTTCATAAAGTTTGTTCCGTGCCAAGTATCCATTAATCTTGTTTGTGGTTCGATTTGTCGGTCTGAGTAAACAAGTGCACGTATGATGGCTTCAGATATGTAAACAGCCCCTGGATATCTAACATTATGTAAGGTAAATGCTAGAGCCCTTTCATCATGGAAATAAATCATCTACATTACTCTTGAAGCGAATGCTACTTTACCTGTCTGTTTGTTACCTCTTCATGAGAAAACCCCTGAACTGACAATAATAAAACTTGAAGATGAGTTCGCCCTGGTATCTGTAGTAGGACCTAGACCTACTTTTCCATTCATTACTACATCTACATCCATGATAACTGACACGCACGTCAATGTCAAGTTACTTAATGAATAAAGTTTCTCATCTAAAACTGTTGGCATTTTATTGACATGGTAAAGCTTTTAAAGTTGCTTAAAATGAGTTAGATATTTTGAGAAAGACTATATAGTTGAAAATTGTTTGTAAGTAATTAGTTCGTATGTAAATTTATGTGTTTAAGCCTTTGACCGTAATGCACATTAACGTGTCTCGGCGCTTTTAAAATGTACTCTTAATTAAGTATACCTAAGTTAAATTTCAGTCATGCTTTAATATTAATTTCGTTGGAAGGTTTTTGAAAATATTTAGGTACTAAGTATTTAGTGAAATGCTAAAAGTCTTTGCATCGACCATTAAACTTTTACGCGTAAGTGGTATACACGTTTGAGCGAAATGATAGTAGGCAATAACTCTAATACCATACTCGGGTTTTTTAATAAAATTGACTGTAAATTAACTTTTAAATACTGTACAGATTAGGTACAGAGGAATATTGAATCTCCAAATGCGTTTTACAGTAGATACGTACGGTAATTTGCCGTAACTGCATACCTGAAATTACTCTGCCGGGTTTTTGGTAGCTAAAGTCTCCTGGCCGTCGCTGCGAGCCCGTCAGATACCCAAGTGTGAACTTTTCTCCATTCGAATTTCTGAGTAGAAACACCAGCAACCCCCAGTACCAATGCCACTGAAAACAAAACGACTGGTTATTTTGTTTTAAAGAAATTAATAATAAATATTATTGTATACTGCCTTATAGGTAAGTAGTTTAAGAAAGTTTTGCATAATAAGGATTCTTAAAACACGAGAGTGAATTAGAAAAACGAACCGTGTAGGCGAGTTTTTTTTATAGTATCATACGAGTGCTTTAAGAAAAAAATATGTGCAGTTTCGTACACTACTTTATCTAATCTCATGAAATTAATTAATAATTATAATTTGCGTAAAATTACAAACGTTGGGCGGCAAAATGTTCACGCATGCGTGTTGCGCCACGTCCACAGACTATGTAGAAAGAATTCAACTGAAGTTGTATCGTAATTTAAAAAGTTTTGTTTTTAATTTTTTAATGTTTATATTTTCAGCATGAGATTAGGTAAACGTGGATAAACTGAGTGATTTTGTTGTTATTTTTTGCTCTTTAAAAACGTATTAGGTGTTTTACAGCTAGGTCTTTACATCTTAAAAAAGAACTTTATAAAAGAAGTCGGGGAAAAGAAAAAGAAGAAGGGGAGACCTTTTGGAGTGATATTCATTAGGTAGGTATGTAATCCTCGACTGTTCTCTACATAAATGATTGATATTATGTTTTTGACTATCTTATGAGGACTGGACTAGTAGGTATACGTATAAGTACCTAATGTCATGAACCAATTACGATAACAAAATCAAGCTGTGCATGTAGCATGTATTGTGTAACGGCGACGCTTTGCGACTATTGCAATTTATTCATAGAACTTGTATAATATTTGATATTTAATTTTCTAACAAGTTACTAAGAAGCCTACTAAGGTCACGCTATACTTATATTATTATTAAAACCTTTAAATAAACTTGTGTTAAGAGTAAGTCTGCGTAGAGTATACTGTGATGCACTTGAGTCTGCACCATCACAGTATCACTATTTCTACTTAAAAGTTGCGCGTGGTTGATGGTATCGCGATACCAATTTTTTGTTCCTAATCGTCATACAAGACGCTGAAAAGATACTTTAAATATGAACTCTCTTACTCTTTTTATAATGTAAGTTATTTTTTTATTATGATAGAACAATATTTCAAACGGGTGAGTGGGACAGGCGAGCTAAGCCACAATTAAAAAACCGGCCAAGTGCGAGTTGGACTCGCCCATGAAGGGTTCCGTAGCAGCAAAGGCGAATATTGCGGTTTATGACGTATTAAAAAAAACTACTTAATGGATCTCGTTCAAACCAATTTTCGGTGAAAGTTTGCATGGCAATGTACATCATATATTTTTTTTAGATTTATCATTCTCTTATTTTGGAAGTTAGAGAAGGGGGATTTTTCCACTTTGGATGTGTCTCTCGCGCAAACTATTCAGTTTAGAAAAAAAATATGTTGAAAACCTCAATAGCATTTTTGAATACCTATTTATTATACCTAAATTAAAAATTGTTGAGTTTCAGTTCTAAGTATGGGGACCCCGAAATTTAATGGATTTTTTTCTATTTTTGTGTGAAATTCTTAATGCGGTTTACAGAATATATCCGCTTACTAAGTTTCAACATCATAAGGCCGTATAGTTTCGGAGAAAAGTGGCTGTGACATACGGACGGACAGACAAACAGACAGACGGACAGACATGACGAATCTATAAGGGTTCCGTTTTTTGCCATTTGGCTACGGAACCCTAAAAAGTAGCGGTGACAATCCGTTTATGTGCACGTGCACGTATCACCAACATTTTCCAATATCGCCAGATGGAAAATACTGAGTGTTGTAGATGGCACCACTGTGCGGCTATAAAATACATGCTTCCGCGACTCGATTAAAGCGATCATTTTAATATGCCCCTTTTGAAGTTTCATCAAAATTTGACAACGTAACCTTGTAACGGAGTAACAAAATATTGTATAGCTCAAAATGCATATTTATTGCATTAGGGACCAAATTAGGCAATTTTACGGTTCAGTCGTGATAATTTCAACAGAGTCAAACATGAAGTAAGTAGACTTCAATAAAATCCATTTCAATACACGAAAAATATTTTCAAGGAACAGCCTTGAAAATATTTTGCGAGTATTAAAATGGGAAAGCTATATTTGACTGAAGCCATACGAAATGGCTAAACGCGCGAGCCCATACGTAGATCCAAAAATCCAAAGACGTATGATCTTCAGATTAATCTTCAAAGTACTCCACCCAACGAAGATGAAATAAACTGTTAAATTAAAAAGAAAATTTCCAAATCTGCCCAGACCCCAACGGCATTCCTTACAAAGTACCTATATAAAAAGTGTCCGACAGTTCGTAAACAATTGAGATAATTTTAAAGCAACTAATTTGCTAAACTAAACAAATTATAATAAATTGGAAAAAGCGAAATCAATTCTCGGGCGGGACTCGAACCCGCGATCTTTCCCTTACAGGGGGAACGCAAGATCGCGGGTTCGAGTCCCGCCCGAGAATTGATTTCGCTTTTTCCAATTTATTATAGTTCGTAAACAGTAGAGTTTGGGCCACCCCATCTCTTCCCATGCGGTGTAGTACAAGGCGACTAAGAGATAGGGCTGTTTAACACCAGACAGCTCAAACTCAGCCTCAGATGGCTCGAGTGTATACGTAGTGCCCAATAGTGCCCAGTATACGGTAATAGGCTCACCCCCTATTACGTGGGACCGAATACAATAACTGGTGGCAATGTGGGTGTTGATTCACCTCTGCCTCCCCGGGGATAAAGCCTTAAGAGGATGGAGAGAGAAAATAGGAGAAGAAAATAGGGAAAGAAAATGAAAATAAAACTACTTTTTAACGGATTCTATCGCGATTTATTTGTTATCAGTTACTTTTAGTCCGACAACTAACAAATAAATCGCGATAGAAACCATTAAAAAGTATTACCCGCGCTACGTATCTTGGACCTAAATCGTAAGACACGAGGCTCTGGCGCCCGCGGGTTGCTTTGTAATAGTCTATGCTTGGTGAATTTGAGTTCATCTACCGCAGTACCATCCCGTGCTATCCGCAAAAGACACCCAAGCAATGTGTACTGCGCGTATAGAGCACATTTTAGGTCCAAGTTACATGGCGCGGGTTATAGTTTTATTTCAATGAGTGACATTCGGGTAAACTATAGAAAATATCGTATATTTATTCCTCATGTCGCACAGTCGTCATTACAAGGTTACGTTAGTGCACCTTTTTTCTTCATTGACACTAGGGATGATACCCAGAACCGGTTTTTTTTATACATAAAAACCTTTCTTCTATAAATCTATGATCAAAACTAAGAATTTATAAAATTTGTATTTAATACAAATTATGCAAATACATTCAAAGATTGATGAACGGTTAATTTAAATTAAATGCTATGATTACTTGCGAAGGAATGTTTAACCTAATTCAGGGATGAAGTTATCCATGATAATCTATACTTAATAAAAATTTAAGGATCATACAATTATCTATAGGGCGGCGGCGTCCTACCCTTCCCATGTTCCAATAATATAGCCATTAATTTTCTGATGTGGTGTTTTTGGCCTTTCCGAGGGCGACTGCCGTCCGACCCCCCTACCCCGAAAGGAAAGCCAGCGCCAGAGTCACGTTTGTTGTTCAGCGGGTGCACCGGCTTGCAGGTGAGGTTGGCTTAGTGCCCGAAGATCTTGGTGGACCCCAAAGCACCGCAGCGTGTCAATGTCAATAATTTGACAAAATAAGTATTTAATCTGATGAACACTATCAGTGTCATAATCATTGTCATCACTGCTATCCGCCCTCAAACATATGATTAAATCATTTTCAATAGTATTGCCTATGCTTATATCACATTGAAAGTCGTTCAATATAATGTTTTTCGTTTTCTCGACGAATTTTCTGAAGTCCTATACAATAACATCTGCACACGCAGTTTCTAGCAGTTTCAGCACCTTTCTAGTGCTGAAGGGTGGCTCAGTATTGTTGCGCGCTGCATTTCCTTTTATTTGTGCCCAAATTAGCTTAATAGCGTTATATTGGCAGTGGTAGGGAGGCAAACTTATGACTTAGTTGCATTTACCAAGTGCAATAAGTCCACTTTCAGTAAGATTGGACTTCTTGCTTCCACTCCATTCCTGTCAACTTACAGGGAAAAGAACGTGGCATTATCCTTGAAAAAATCAGTAATTCTCTTCAAACTCTCTTCAAAATAATATCGTAGCGTTTCAGTAGGATTTACCGCTTGTCAGATTGTTTGTATCTAAAGCCAATTGATTTCAAAACCATTGGCAGAGATAACTGACAACCAGAAAATAACCTGCTTCATATAAGGAACCCGATAGCTTTTCCGTGTAGGATATTCTTGTTTAGCCATGGGGTCCATATTTTTCTTTTAGAATTTCGCACACAGTCTTGTCCCCTGTTCTTAATGCTATGGATACTGGCCTGTCACTGGTGTCCTAGGTAAAAGTGATTTGATGAATTGTGATTTCAGGTGGGTATGAATTATTATAACCTTGGATTGTGTAAATTTACCGGATAAAATGTACGTGTCTTATTGTTTCCTAAATTTATAACACGATAGAAATAAAATAAAAGACGGATTTGTATCAATTTTTATTTTGAATTTCAATGTTCAGTTAAAATTATAGTAAGTACATACCTAATCTATAAATATTTTTAGGAATAAATTTCAGTTTATTCGATTCAGAGATGTTTGAAATTCTTATCGATTTATCCAACAGAATTGGGTTTTCAAACATGTCACCTCACTATGAAGCTTATGTCAAATGTGGCTTTTTAAAATGATTATATTATAATAGTATGTATATCATTCTAAATTATAGACGTTTACGAGACTACGTGGCGGGGTTGTAATGTCACACCAGATTTAATACCAAAATTCTATTACGGAATTAAATGGAGATGTCAACACATCCTTGAAATGTGACCTGTTATTTCATGTAATATGGGGTTGTTTATAATACTGACATGATATGTGTGATCTGTTTGTTATAGGCTGAGTTTTATGTTGTGTAAATCCATAAACTTTGTAGCGGTAAGTATTGCTCGCACGACATTTAAACTTGGATGGTAGCTGTCATGTGAATCCAAATTATTGAAATGTTAAGCGTTTTTTCTAAGGCATTGTCTTCTTAAATTAATAGTTTTACATGTTTCATATTAGACTAAGTAAGATACTTAAATGAACCGATTTGATTGCGCAAACACCACTGTTTCACTTAAATGATTGAATTTGTTTGATTCTTCTTCTTCTATCGTGGCGATGGCGCCTATTCTCTCAAATGGTGTTCTCCCAGTGTGCTGCTACCTGGATAGCGTTCTCGGAGGCGCACATGAGGTCCTCCGGTGTACATGTGTGTGGGCTTGTAGCACACGTCAGCAGGTGGGCCATTGTCTGTGGTGTAACTCCGCATTCGCATCTCAGGTCTGCCCCACCTGAGAACCCCCACCTAGCCCGGCATTCTTTGCTTCGGCCGACCCGTGTCCGGAGTCTGTTCAGAGACTTCCACCTGATCCAGGGCAGATCATGTCCAGGTTTGATTGTCTCTAAGTAACAGTATGCTGCATTTCTTAATCTTCTTATAGACTGTGAGATTAATCTTCTAGTGTATGTTTTGGAGCCGCTTGTACTTCGTACTTCGGAGAGGTCAGCACTTCTACCACTCCTTTCCAAAATTTGATTTGGTTGGTGGGCTGGAGAGTGACTGCCCTCTGACTCCACCACCCCGAAAGAAAAACCTGCATTTTTTTATACGATAGACGAATGATATTTAAGACTTAGAATTTCAATCAATTAGCCTACTGCAGTCCACTGCTGGACATAGGCCTCCGTTTTCCTACGCGCGGTCTCCACTCTAGGACTCGTTTGCTCCAACGGCCATCAGTCCTTCGGCAGATGTGGCCAGCCCACTGCCACTTCAGCTTGCTTATTCTGCGAGCTATGTCGGTAACTTTGGTTCTTTGTCGGATAACCTCGTTACGAATTTTTTCCTTCAAAGAAACTCCAAGCATAGCTCGCTCCATAGCCCGCTGCGCGACTTTTAAGTAACAGACTAACCCCACCGTCAGTGACCATGTTTCTTAGAATTTATCGGAAATAAATACTTTCTTTGAACTTATATATCTACCTACATACAGTACAATTAAAATCAGTTGAACATTCGGCTTTTTTCGGGTATAATCGCCTAAATTCGGAGACGGAAATGACACGACATACATTACCGCGATTTCTTTTATGTAGCATTCAATTTGAAGTATCATAAACGCAATGTATACCATCTGCCAAGATGACATTACTAACCGCAGACCTAAGAAAATTATGCAGCAGCGACATGAATTTGAAAATTCATTATTTATTGAAGCTTCAATAATTAATGAATTTGAAGATATAAGAAATCGCGGTAATGTACGCGATATTTTTTATTTAATGTATACAAGTATAGCTATAATTGTATACATTGAATAAAAAAATACATAGATATGTTAGGTACGGCTAAAGGTAGGTGTGAACATAAACTTATAAGATTAGCCGGCTAAACTTAGATTTATCTTCGACGAGGTGTTAATGTTAGTTTCTTCTATCTTTAGCCGGCTAAACTTAAGTCTAACCGCAGGCCCTTCGCTAAAAATGTAAATGGGAAAGGAATAATCACTCTCATTTCAGCTTTTCTATGCCGCCAATAGTGCAAACATCAAAGTGTCCACTCCGCCCAATCAGACTTGGATAGATTAGGTTAGAAGGCTAATGCGGGAGTTTTTTATGAACATCAAGAAATTGAAGTCTCGCAAAGCCATACGCAATTAAATATAGACCGGCAGCAGGCGTTGCCTAATCAATCATTTGAACTGAATGGTAGAACGAATCCATTTTTAGCCGTTTTGTTTCGGTTAACGTGCACATTAGCCGGCTAAAGATGGAATATCCCGACGCAAACTAACATGTTACCGAATTGTAGCAGCTTCTCGAAGATAAACCTAAGTTCAGCCGGCTAATCTTAAGTTTATGTTCACACCTACCTTTAGCCGTAACAGATACAAGTCAATATTTTACTGTTTGATGTACATAAGTAACATTACGATATTACATCGGATTAAATCACCAAATTAAAATTTAAGAAACCGACTTCTACCGATTTTTGTTGATAAATTTATCAATTAAAAAAGTAGAAAGTAAATTTTCTTCTTTTTTAAATAAATTATATTCTTTATTAGAATAGATACATACATTATTTAAAATTTCACGAGACTGAGCAGGGTGCGCCAAAGTTCACCTAAATTTTCAACTCCGAAAATTGGAACTCCGAAAATGTTCTTCCTAACATTTTTCATCCTAACAATCACAATTCCTAACTACTCTGTCTCTAATGTTTTAATTCCGAATCATTCAACTTCATAATGTCGGTAGCAATAAACATCTATTCTACTATTATTTCTTTTTCTATATTTTGTCAACATAACCATCTTTTACACTATTGTTGAAAGTCATACCTTTTTTGTTTAGATTTATTTTTATTAATAATAATCAGTATTATTTACATTAATTTTGCGTAACTTTTACAGTTTTAGTTATTTACACATAACATGATAAGAAATAAGAATACCAGTACCCTGGTACAAGTTATTCTAATATTGAATAGCTATTGAATTAAAATATTGAAAATTGAAATAAAATTGGAAAAATATTGAATAACTTGATAAATATATCATTGTACAAAGTATTGTCTATATAAGGCTTCATTTCACAAATTAATTATTTTTAAACATTTTATTTGGCAAACAGACAGTTAGTAATAGATTCATTGAGAAAGCTGCTCATTCCGACTTGGATAGATTAGGTTAGAAGGCTAATGCGGGAGCGGAGCGGAGCGAAGCTCCCGCATTAGCCTTCGTGGTTATTTTTTTTTATAACCATGCAGAACTATATTTAATCCAAAACTATATTTAATCCATGTACGTACGTAATGATACTAAAACACTGACATGAACTTAGCAATAGACATAACTCAGTACGTTATTAAAGCATACCCCAAAATAAAAATCATACCCTCGAATTAAAACTATAAATAAAATATAATTCTACCGACATATATTTTTATTACATTTGGTAGATAAATGTTTCTTTCTAAGTAATATATTATGGTAATTATGTTTAGGGATAAAAACGTTAGGATAAAAAACAGTAGGAGCTTTAATATTGTATGTTAACGATTTTATTGATAACAATTTTCGGAAACATGAGTATTATGAACATCGACGGTAGCACTACAAATAGTATGAATAAAAACTTTAGGATGAAAAATTTTAGGAGGAGTGATCATTCGGATTACAAATCGTTAGGAAGAACAATTTCGGATAAAGAATTTTAGGTGAGTCAATATGGACCCGACTGAGCAACAATTATTTTACCACGCTTTAAATTTGTTGAAGCCATGATACATAACTATTGTAAGTTAATTTTGATAAAATTTGATAGAATCGAATATGTTCACGAATGAAATTAGCGTTCATAATCATAAATGTATCATATACAATTCATATAAATCAATTATTTTTTCATCCCACCATCTCGGAAAGAGTATTTTTGCTCTTCGAAAACTGAGCGTAAAAGTCGTTTTTATCCTCTAGAGGATAAAGTAAATTTGAATTTAGAACATCGTATGTACTAGGTTTGTGAACTCAAAACATCATTAAACCTATTTACTTCTACCTCTATGGTGCCGAATTTATCATACAACTATTTTTTAATTTATGAATAACTCAGACTCGGAACCTCCTTGGTGTACTTTTTTTTTTAAATTTGCTTTGCGCGCATCAATTTTTTTCACGTCATATTGTTGAACATAGTTGTTGAATTTTTATTTTTTTGCATTTTATTATTAGTATTAATACACATATTATACAGCCTCCGTGGCGCAGTGGTAGTGAACGCGGCCGCTACGCAGGAGGCACGGGTTCGATCCCCGCTCAGTGCAAATATTTTTTATGCATGAAAATGGGTATTTGCATTGGTCTGGTCGTACCTTGGAGAGCACGTTAAGCCGTCGGTCACGGATGCTATACGAACATCTATGGCAGTCGTTACGGGTAGTTGGAGCCCTAAAAAGTTCAACAACAACGGTCTAGCTGCAATGCTTCGATATCGCCTAATGTCACCATTGGGTTGTGGAGGTTAGATGGCAGTCGCTTTACGGCAAATATTGAGGTCCATTCAAATCCGCAGTTAAGACTGGTAAAGCGGACCCCGGACTCCGAGGTGAAAGCTTCGGATGCGACTGGGAATTAACGCTAGGAAGGAGAAGCATTTCATTATTTCCTCGCTGAGGTGGGATGAAAAGTTACGTGTAGCACTCGAGTGCAAAGATTTTTCACCTTGTGCTCTTTTGATTCCCTCGTTAACGCTCAAGATTCTAATTTTAGAATCTTTCGCTTGCTCGGTCATCAAAACTGAGCACGCGGTTAAAAAGCAACTTTGCACTCTTGTATAACAAATAACTATTCTTATTTCAATATTATTGTGTTAGTTTTGAGCTACAAAGGAGGTTTTGTTGCTCATATCGTGCTTGTATTGTATTCATTATGACAACGGGTAATATAATTAAAGGTCATATTATCTGTAAATTGATAACTCTATGTGAGAGACGAGGGATTCACGACAATTACCGAGGTTGACCGAATGTTTAACTGATTGTAATCGTACTGTAACATTATTGCTGATACATGCCTTAGCAAATACCTACCTTCATCCCTCGTTTAACTCAATTCGTATATGTATAATATAATTGGAGGACAACATCTGGTCATGTTTCCAGTTCGTTCCAACATCGAAAGTGTGGATTCATAAATATTCATATTGCTACCATCATATTAATTCAACACGAAAATAACAGAATAAGCTGAAATAAGTGAATAACGCACTGTCATAATGATAAAATGGTTTACAGTCGAGATCGGATAACAAGAATGTCGACTAGACATTGACTTTCGTATATTTGTCCAATTATGTCATACCTAGATACCTACGTGGTCAATAAACGTAGCTTAGATATGGTTAGGTTCGTGATGCCTGCTTTTTTGTAAATTGTAATGTAATTTACATTGTAATGTAGATTCTGCTTTTCCATTGCCTCCAAATACAGCATTGTACTATACAATGTATCAACCACTTTGTTTTTTTTATTGTTCCATAATCCCCACCCCATACTCAATAGGTACCTACTCAATTAAAAAGATCAAAATTATCACTTAGTTATTGATACCTACTTTCAGGAGCCAGGAACCTTAGATTATCGACTAACTTCCCTGCGATGGTTTTCCCAAGACACTATACTTATGTTTCCTTAAAAAGGGTATAAAAAGATGATGTTGTTCCTTATCTAGTTTATGAATGCGAAACTTTATTATGGTAAAATTATAACTTTGATGTAACCGGGAACAGTTTTGAGTATGTTTAGGACATTCCTACTTTGATTTGTAAAACAACTATAGTTACTCCATTCGGTTAGGTAGGCATTTAACTAAAAGTAAATAATCTTTTTATGAAAACACATATTAAACAAGTAAACTAGGCTAACTAACTGACTAACTAGTGGTTCGATTTAGGTTTTTAGTTTTCAAAATAAGTTTCTAAACAGAAAAATATTTGTAAACTGATGAGTTTTTAAATAAAACATTAAATAGCCACATCGAAATTATTTACGTCTAGAGTACTAAACCAAATGGAGTAGGTATACCTAGTCTATATTGAAACTTATAGCTATGTCCTGTCCTTTATAGATAGATAAAACATAAAACCTAAACCATAAATAACACACTCAGACCTAGTTCGCAAAGCGCTGAGATGTCTAAAAGCCATGGCGAGCTGTTAGATCCACATGCTTCTCCGTTCACCTGGAATTTATGCTACGATATCTTACCCATATAACCGACGAAACGGAAGATAGTTTATAGCTTTCTGAGTAAGATGTTTTGTCCACTAAAATGGGATCTAAGGCTACGGAAAATATAAATAGTTAGGATTTTTATCTTCTTCATCTTAGCGTTAATGCCAGTCGCATTCGAAGGTTTCACTTCGGTTCCACTTTACCAGTCTAGCTGCGGATTTGCCTGACCGCGTTTATCCGCATTCTAGAACCCCATAACATAAGCTAATTAAGGTATGCTTACCATGGGTCTAGATAGCGTTGTGGTTGTGTGGTATGTTGTGGAATATTTATTTTATTTATTTTCTCACTAGATCCACCCTATATGGCATATTAAATTATTGTCTTTGTATGAAAGCGATAGTTAAACGGTCGTTAACAGAGAACTCTAGTTTTAACAGGTCGTTTTATTACTATTCTGATCTCTTAATGTAAGTACCTAGGTACCTATAAAATGTACCTACCTTAATTGTAAATATTTTCCAATTTAACGTTAGTCTCACCCTAGTCAGGTCATTAGCCCCACAAAGATCTAGAAGTATATTTATTGTGATCTGTTTCGGATAGTAGTATAGGTACCGTATACGAATGACATATTTATGATCTTTGGGCCGGGTGTCCCCGAAACTACATAAAGAATAGTATCTATTTGTTGTGAAGACAATAAGAATTGCAATTTTATGGACGCGAAACCTTATTGTTTGAAACATGTTTGAAATTGGTAACGAGATCCAAAATTAGAGATCAGGCGTATCACTAGTTCCACTCGGGCAATAGGATGCATATACCTATTTTAGAGGAGATTTGGGAGATTGACGGTAGATAAGGATGTCAGACCGTAAGCCTACGATTAAACGGGTTGCAGGAAATACCTGAATTCGATTAATAGAGGACCGTGTTAAGAGGCAGGAGTAACATTATCTAACATTTCCTGAAACAATAAAGACATCAAAATGATAGAGTCGTAACGATTGAGAAACATGTTTACAATAGGATCAACCGGTTCGTTACACAATAGATGAAGATATAGGCCCTACTTAGATATATTTTTATTGATTGTAACGTTATTTTGTTTTATTGTTGTTTCACAAAATTTTCCGATATCGCTGTTTCTAGCGATATTTAATAACACTATTATAGCTGTGATCACGACTTCATCAGCATTGAATCAGCTAAGTAATGTAATAATTTAAATAATCCTTTTATTAAATTAAAATAGCCTTAGTTATACCTTATAATATCAGCTATCTGTCACTGAAAATCCCGTTAAAATCTGCCCAGCCACTATAGAAATTAACCGGAAAAAGTAATAAGACAAAAATGTTATAAATTGTTTTTTGTTTTCGATAAGTAGCGTACCTACCTACAAACATAGCATAAATCTGTTATTGTAACATCAGTAACAGAAATTTCAATTCAATTTATTTGTTTAGATACCTAGTAAAGACACCTAGAATTTTCCAGGAGTCATTTTCAGGAGCTATTCCCAGTAGCCCCCACTGTCGACGCCACCACAGTCACTGGTGACAAATGGGATTTGTTTCCAAAAAATGTCCCACTTGCCACCACTGGTGGCGTCACCAGTGGTGGCAACTGGGAATGATCATTATTTTTGTTCCCAGCTGCCACCAGTGGTGACAGATGGGATAAATCATTTGATAAGCCCCCAGTAGTGACGTCAGACTAGTGGAGTTAGAACTGAAATATAGTGAATAGTGATAGTGGCCGTTCTTTACATTACGAGGTTAAGTAAAATTAGCTGGATCGGGTTTGGGATGGGTGGCCGTTCTTCACATTACGAGGTTAAGTAAAATTAGCTGGATCGGGTTTTGGATGGGTGGCCGTTCTTAATATTACGAGGTTAAGTAATATTAGCTGGGTCGGGTTTTGGATGGGTGGCCGTTCTTTATATTACGAGGTTAAGCATTACGCGCTAATCTCAAGAACTACCGATTCGAATTAAAAAAATATTTTTCTGTTGAATAGTCCATTTATCGACGATATCCATATACGATTTATCCATTTAGTAGATATGTCGATCAAAGCCAGATCACGGATGGTAGGTATTCAAGATTGTTTCAATACATGTTGATTGCTTTATGAATTATTGAAATCGGACGTTCTATTCAAAACATATTACGAAATAATAAATGTCAATAAATCCGGTAGATTCCCATTCCCATTCATTATTTAAAAAAAGGGTACAATGGGTGTTCCAAGTTTGTGACGAGCGAAGACAGGGAGGGTCAGCTAAACAGAAGATGCACGGTGTCCCTATCGAATCCCAGAAAGAGGGGGAGGCGGACGTGAAGGAGTGATAGGCGGCGGCACCTGTAATCCTCACGCGTCCACTCGGTGACCAGTCCTCCCCTTGCCTGCTTTCCACTGTGCCCTCTGGTAGTCAGAAGGACATGTGGGAAGCCTCTTAGCAGCCCTTTATAGAGCCACTCCTGTTGCGGCCGGTAGGTATTAGCCGTAGTCGGCAGCGCCTCCCCTGGGTGAGGGGCCTTTGGAGGATCCGACCCCGCATTCGGATCCCGTTCCCGTTGTATCCTCTGTTTAGCTGACCCTCTCTGTCTTCGCTCGTCACAAACTTGGAACACCCGTTGCACCCTTTTTTATATAATGAATGGGAATGGGAATCTACCGGATTTATTGACACTTATTATTTCGTAATATGTTTTGAATAGAACGTCCGATTTCAATAATTCATAAAGCAATCAACATGTATGTAAACAATCTTGAATACCTACCATCCGTGATCTGGCTTTGATCGACATAATCTACTAAATGGATAAATCGTATATGGATATCGTCGATAAATGGACTATTTAACAGGAAAAATATTTTTTTAAATTCGAACCGGTAGTTTTTGAGATTAGCGCGTAATGCTTAACCTCGTAATATAAAGAACGGCCACCTATCCAAAACCCGACCCAGCCAATTTTACTTAACCTCGTAATGTGAAGAACGGCCACCCATCCAAAACCCGACCCAGGCAATTTTACTTAACCTCGTAATGTGAAGAACACCCATCCAAAACCCGACCCAGCTAATTTTATTTAACCTCGTAATGTAAAGAACGGCCACCCATCCATAACCCGACCCAGTTAATTTTACTTAACCTCGTAATGTAAAGAACGGCCACCATCACTATTATTTCAGTTCTAACTCCACTAGTCTGACGTCACTACTGGGGGTTTATCAAATGATTTATCCCATCTGTCACCACTGGTGACAGCTGGGAACAAAAATAATAATCATTCCCAGTTGCCACCACTGGTGACGCCACCAGTGGTGGCAAGTGGGACATTTTTTGGAAACAAATCCCATTTGTCACCAGTGGTGGCGTCGACAGTGGGGGCTACTGGGAATAACCCATTTTCAGTGAGCATTCATGATAAATGATGATAAACGTACCTACCTACTTAGTATAGTGCTGTAAATGCTATTATAGTGCTAGGCCCACTACGAGGTTCCCCCCCGTTTCACCGAAATTTTTATGTCATAATTTTGTTTCGCATAACAACGCATAGCATAAACTTCATTTCGCAGAAAAAGGTTTGGCATACACTCATTCGTCTTACTTTAATAACGCATAATTTTGCAAGTCAGAATCATCTTTTGGCATAACTTTTAAACATAATAATCAAAAAGTAGAACGGTGCATGCAGCAAGCATCAGACATGCAGCATCCTTCAGGCATGCAGCATGCAACATGCAGCATGCAGCAAGCATCAGGCATGCAGCATGCAGCATGCAGCAAGCATCAGGCATTTAGCATGCAGCAAGAATCAGGCATTTACCATGCAGCAAGCATCAGGCAGTAAACATGCAGCAAGCATCGTTTCTGTCACAGCTCCGGCGCTGCGGGGCTCCGGCGGCCCCACACGAGCTCATCGTCGCAGATGGTTGTAACTCCCACCACCGCAGCTTCGGCTTGCTGGCCGGCTGCGCCGACCAGCCTCAGCCGCGGCGGCGGCCATTAAAACCACCTGCTCCTCAGCTCGTGGGCCGCCTCGCCCCTTCGCGCCTACGCGGGCTTAAATAACACTCTAGGGGTAGGGCAAACAAGACTGCGTGAAGTCGGATTTGCAGCAATTCATTTCTGTCACTAACTTTTTTGTAACAAATAACTTTTCTGCCAACTGAAGAGTATGCCATTGCTAATTCGGATATATGACCATTCTGCCAAAATACAATTCTATTAAATATATCTTTATGCCTTGAAATGAAAATGTTCGATTAAATAAAATTGTGCCAAATGAGTTATGCCAAATGAATTTCGGAGTTTTAAGTTTCTGCCAGATGGAGGGAACCCCCACTACGATTATAAGATTGATTGAAATGAATGCTCACTTTGATTTTACCCTCTGTGGAATATATTTATGTAACCACTTTTTACTTACTTCACTTGTTTCTTTTTACTTTCGTTTATTTAGTATTCCTCGTTTATTGATCATCGAAAGTAGGTATCTCTTCCTACTGCATCGTAAGGTTGAAAACTAAAATATCGCCCTTTATAAGTAGGTATTAATGCCGTGTGTACCATCAAATGTTTTATTCTGAATTTTAATACTTTGAGTTTGAACTACCTGTAAGTAATGTTACTATTTACAAATTAACGCCGTATTTGGGACTAGAACGTACTTAAAATTCAGTGTGACTTCACCACTATTATTGTACTATAATCGTCAATTAGTTGAATAATTAGACCTCTGTGTTTACGTAACAATACAAGTAGCGGTACATAAAACCCGTCCGGTGAGGCGACATGTGACAACACCATATCGGTCGATACATGTCGAGCATACAATTTGCCTTAAGTATATCGTACAAGTAAATACCTTTTTAAACCACAGATTTACCTTGTTGTTATTAAAAAACGCAAAAAAGTGTTTATTTAATGTTTGATCAATTACTTGATTAGGTAATTATAATTACTAAGATAATGCATTGAAAATAAATAATCGCAGGTCATTGAACAACGATCGCAGGTTAGGTTAACAAAATATCCCAGTCTATGCACCTCTCAGACTAAAAGAATAGACTGAGACTGAGACTAGTCTGAGATGCACCTATTCACAGTTTTATATACCTACATACCTATTTAAACATGTGAGACGAGATGGGAAAATCTAATTATAAAATATACTTTCTGTGGTTAATGCCAACATTGTAAACAAAATGTCAAAATTACACTATCAAAGCCCAAAGTTACGGCTTTATTAAAAAAATACACAACATTAGTTCTTCAAACTATTTATTTGAAGTAGCACCGCTGTTTATTTAGTTACCTAAATAACACCTAAAAAGTGAATTTATTAGTTTTGGGCTACATGTGTTAAATTTTTATAGATAGACACGTTTGACGATGTCATCGGCAGTAGGGCACGGTACAGACACTAGACGGCCCTCATTTTGTACACAATTGTTAAATATAGCCCCCGTGGGAGATATTTGTGTAACTATGACCGGGTTAAGTGAGTGTCATAAAGGAGTCCCTTGTTTCTTTCACTGCACTTGAATTAGACTGTATCACAGTATAAATTAATTATACTGTGACTGTATCTCTTCAGCTTTATTAAAGAGAGTTGTAATTTATTGGAACAAATAACGTTTTTTAGTTGGTAAATCTGAACATCGGTGACGAAGGAGGAAAAATTCGAGATTTCGATGTTAGTCCCAAAGATAACATTAAACGCGATCAACTTTAATTAGAATTCACTGTATTTCTCAAATCTCTCAAAATTTGCAATATTTAAGCAGAAGCCTTTACTGTGGCAGTGACCCTTACGTCAGAAAGATATGCCAGTAGGAATAGAAAATTGAGTCTTCTTCCTCCTAGCGTTAATTCCCAGTCGCATCCGAAGCTTTCAGCCCGGAGTCTGGGGTCCGCTTTTACCAGTCATAGCTACAGATTTGGCTAGATCTCGATATTTTCCGTGAAGCGATTGCCATCTGACCTCCACGACCCAATGTTAACATTAGGCGATATCAAAGCTTTGCAGCTAGACAGTTGTGTTTGGACTTTTTAGGGCACCAACTACTTGTAACGACTGCCATAGATGTTCTTATGGCAACCGGGACCGACGGCTTAACGTGCTCTCCGAGGCACGACCAGACCAATGCAAATACCCATATTTGATGCACACAAATATTTGCACTGAGCGGGGATCAAACCCGCGCCACCTGCGTAGCGGCCGCGTTCACTACCGCTACGCCACGGAGGCTGTCGATTGAGTCTATTAGGTGCTTAATATGTAGGTAGGCAGGTACGTATTGTGGCTAAATGACTTGCCCAATGTAAATCACTTTTGTTGATAATTCAATTTATTCTGGAGTGTTTGGACTACGCTATACTTACAGGCTGTAGGTGGATCTTGTGGTGGAGCTTTTATTTTCAATTTTGTTTAATATGTAATATATTTATGTCAAAGACTTTTGTCAAAAATAAAGTACCTATTGCAAATAGTATGCTGTTTTTAACCGACTTCAAAAAAGGAGGTTCTCAATTCGTACCCAATTTTTTTTATTTTTTTTATTTTTTTGTATGTTTGTTACGCGATTGTGAAGCCAATTCTAGACGGATTTTGAAAATTCTTCTTGTGTTCGTAAGTAGATTATTCCGAAGTGATCCCATTTTAATTTCGTAAAGATCTGATGATGGGTTTCCGAGATTAGACCAAGGAACTCTTCAAAAAGTACCAGGAAATCAGCCGCGATTGCTGCAATGGAATATTATTGCAATGTTTCTGCCATTACACATCATAACATCACGCCTGAGTCCTTTGAAGGGGTACGCAGAAGTGTTTAGAATATTCAGCTATATTTCCGGTGTATATGCATTGATTTTTGAATAATGATTTAATATTTTTTTTTGTAGCGTGGCCGGTGTGATCTGTATTGCAGCGTCAGCAGCGCATGTACAGTCAGGTCACTATACATGCGATGTACAAACTCACTAAAAAGAGAAAAATAAATTCATTTTTAACAAAAAAGTTTAACCGACTTCAAGAAACGAAAAAGAGGCACTGAAAAGCGAAAAATAACTTAATTTACAGACTTACTGATTTATTAGAAGTCGGTGCCAGCCAACTTTGTTTGTTGTGTCTGAACTACTATGATGCAATCAATTGAAATATGGCCTCTCTTGGGCTAGGTACCGACTTCTAATAAATCAGTAAGTCTGTAAATTAAGTTATTTTTCGCTTTTCAGTGCCTCATTTTCGTTTCTTGAAGTCGGTTAAACTTTTTTGTTAAAAATGAATTTATTAATTCACGCGTTTCCTTGACAAATTTTGTTTCAAGTGTAGTTCAAAGAAAGTCTTTCATGTGTCTTCAATCTATTTTATTTTTCATGGCTACATTAGATGCATTATCATTTAAAACATAATTCATGTCCTCAATAATTTATAAACAGGACGTAGGTACATTATACCTATCTATTGTTTGTCTTTAATCATCAGCCAAGCGCAGACTAATGCCAGCATTCACTCACACTCGGTCCACAGAATATGACATATTCTGTGGACCGAGTGTATATATGTATAAGTAGTATACATTGTATACTTATAGTTGAGTGTTCTATGCTCGGTCCTGTATTAATCAGTAATTTTATGATGGTTCAACGCTCGAAATTACGTTTTTTTTTTAAATAATAGCTAGTATTATCAGACAATAGTAACATCGAATGATGAATACTGGTAGAAAAATCATGAGGTAGAAAAATATAGCACAGTTGAGATGAGAACATTGTGCATTTTACGTGGAGTAGGTTTATAAGTTTTTAGAATGAACTAATACGCGATAATAAGATCGTATGTAGGAGACTACCAAATTGGTGACATTGAAAGGACATGTTAAAAGTATCATAAGCTGACGACAAACTTCTATGAATGGTTGAATGATTAGTGGATTTTTGTGAGATTTGTAGGAAAAAAATCAAATGGATTTTTGTATTATTTATTTCGAAGAGAGAAGAGGTTGTATTTGTTATAGTGTTGATACATAGTAATATTTATAATATGCTCGTTGCAAGGATCGATAGATATCCTGATGCGATGGCTCTATCCGTCTATAAGTACAACCAACTGTAGATGCATCCAAATAAAACTGGAAAATACCTAAATTCTGAAGGTTAAAGTTTTTACCCTTTAAAACCATACTAATATTATAAATGCGAAAGTAACTCTGTCTGTTTCGCTTTCACGCCTGAACCACTGAACCGATTTTGTTTAGAAATTTGGTACAGGCCGTACAGAGATAGATTAGACCTTGGGAAAGGACATAGGCTATGTTTGGTTGCGATAACCGACATCCACGCGGGTGGAGCCACGGGCAATAGTTTGTAGTAATATAAAGACTAAAATACAAATGATATAAGTTGAAACATTACAATGAATAGTTCATCTGTATTTATTGAGACGATCACAACAATTAGAAATAATAACTAAGTATAACAGATTCAATACATACCCCTCGGACCATATAATTAAGGTTTTGTTGAGAGTACTATGGAAAAAGATTGGAATTCCGCTTCAATTGGAATTTCGTTTCCACTTTATGGTTATTTTATATGGACGTTACCATAACAGAACTCCTTTACTCGCCTACCTACCTATATCTATTAGGTAGGTACGTAAAACTTACGTACCCGAATATCGACGGTTAGGATGGATAAGTTTTAATCTTCTATAAAAGAAGATGAAATCTATAAGGGAATCTGTAAATCTATGATGCAGAGGAAGATATATTCATTGTTTATCATTTATGATCAGATATACTTACTTGTAAGTAGGTATAGTCAATACTACACAATCTACGAAGAAAACGCATTTCTTAACTTATTAGGTAGATATTTGGGCATATATGTGAAGTCTTTGTGACGATAAAAAACAAGACGCATCTATCGTTTAGTGTCGAGGTTATTAAAAGTAGACTTAATAATAACATATCTCCTGTACCTTCAGTATGTGTATGAACCTTCACATACAAGCATGATACTCGTACACTATCACATTGAGAATTTTTTTTGCATGACTTATGTTTAAAGTGTTATTCTTGGTTTGTACCTATATGAAAATACAAACAATCAGTGTTCGGTGAGATCAGTTAAAAGCCGTTAATATAATTAAGAAATGATGAAAACATATATACAAATGTACATAAACTACCCCTAAGGTAGGTTGTTTACACATAGGTTAATGACAGAATATTGGATGATATCGAAATACTGTCAGTTGAAATAAATTACCTTGCTTACCTACACGTCCAAATTAATATTGTAAGGAAAACAGGTTGATTACGATGACCTGGCCGACACCACATACCCACTATTAATCAGTACTTTGAAACTAGTTCTCAAAGGCTCACAGATTAATTGGTTACTTAGTCACGTCCCAAAGTTACATACAAGCCTTTTGGCCCCAATCACTTTTATAAAATAGTTATTGTATTATGAATAAGAGCATATTGTTCGGCGTTTTTTCTCATCGCTAAGCCTATAGAATCTTCAGTTCAATGAAGTGTCCTGGATCTGTTTAAAACTAAAATGGCTACGTATTTGCTTTGAAGACGTAACGGTGCCTTGAATGGGATATATACTTAGCTTGTTACTTACTCTCAGAGCGTCGCATTTTCTTTCATCAAACTAAGTATATTTTTGTCCTAGAATTATTTCTTTTGACAATAATATTTTTAACATATTTATCTATAATGCACGAGTTTACGAGTTTTTTTATGCTCATGCATACAATACACAGACAGATGTTTTATAGCCAAACATACGCTTAAAGAAGAGTGGCGGTGATAGCAAAACAAATAAAATTGTATCTTGAAATTTCTAAATCTCTAACATCACTTTCCTCTGGTGTTTCAGAATCTGCATTGAAACTTTGAATTACCATCATCTCAAACAGTATCCCGACTTCCGGAGCCTCCACTTAGTAGAGTCTAGAATCCGTTTTACTACTTTTCTTCTCCACTTTGTACTATCAACAGCATCTCTGGCATTGAAAGACTTCGTTTCCTCGAAAGTTTTTATCTAGGCACTTCATATGCGGTGATCAATATTTGTGGCATTTCAGAGCAATTCTGCGGAAGCATTAGCAGAGTGCTGGCTCAATCCGCATGACACATTTTTACGAGACGGTTTTTCGTTGCAGTTAGGTTCTTGTTAAACTTGTATGACACGCTTCGCCGCTGTTACTGCTACCGTTCACGGTGGACTTAGGTACAGCGTGCAGCCGGATCATGAAAAAAACATTTTCGTGGACACACGATCGCATTGTTCAGCAGATGGAATGGTTTTCTTTCTTTCTTTTTTTTTTTTTTTTAAGAGTATTGATACACTCAGCCCACAGGAAAGCAATAGGTGCTTGTCGTCCATAGCAAAACGCATACCACCGTCTCTTGCAATTGTTGTAGAATGTAGATAAACCAATAAGCTCACGTGCCGTACCAAGACGTCATGATCTTGTAACTATTATTAGCGTTTCGGCCCAATAGTGACAAGATCGTGACCTCGAGGTGGACGTGTTTAATTTTTTAATTGATTCACCTTGGCTTTTCGTACGTTTTATAAAATCGAGGCAACTCATCTGTAAGCTGGTACACCTGCTGATTGACGGATGAGGCTTTCCAGTCGCGATTAGGGGTTAGAGGGCAAACGACAATCACTCCAGTAGAAGCTAAAGTAAACTAAATTGTGGAAGGAATATGAGGGCAGGAAAAATCCCGGATCCTTTGCCCCAAATGAACGAAAATGTATTTGATCTGATAAGTTGATCAGTTTTTTTTTTTTAGTTTTAGGAAACTGGTGTTTTTACATGAATTTTCACTGTTCTTTTTAAAGTTAATGACTATTTGGAAGTTATCAAATTCAAAATATGTTATTTTATCTGTCTAGCTGGCTGCCTCTTTGACGCGGATTATTCTGAAAACAGGAACATTTTTTTCAATTTCCAAAAGTTCAGCGGGCGAGTGCTTTCATAATCATTAGGAATCTGCTCGTGTCAGACCTAACTACTGTAACTACTTTGTTCATCACTATTCATCAGTTGCAAATGTTCATTTCACTTATGTTTATACATACTTAGGTATATTAATTTTGTTGGCTGAAATTTGGTACAGGGATAGATTAGATCCTGGAATAACACATAGGTACATATCTTGTTTTCCGTGAATAGGTAGCTGGAGTGGGACCAAAATGCCACGCGGGTAAAGCCGCAGGCATCAGCTAGTACACATATATATTATGTGTAATATGAATCTGAAAGTGTTTTTTTTTTTGTAGGTACGTACTTGAAGTTATGAAGTGCACTGTTTATCAGTGCTATAATCATATAAAAAAGCTCTCAATAAGTTATTCGATTAAGTACATTGCAAAAATAAATGACTTGGATTTTGCACGGAGAGATTCAGTAGTTAAGTTATCTCTAAATCTCTAAGATCTAACTTTAGTTCATATATTTTAAATTAAACTATAATTAGTTACGAGTACCTAATTACAGTTTGATTTAAAATTTGGTTTGGCTTTTTAGCACAATATTTGGTTAAGTGTGGCCCGTGGGTACCTAACCAAATATTATGCTTAAAAGCCAAATGTATTTTTAAAAAATCAGTTTCCGATAGAAATTTATTATGGCATAAAAGTTACTACCTACTATTAATAGATGCGAAAGTTTTACTGGATGAACTCATTAATACCGAAACAAAGGAACGTATGTAGAATAAATTCGGTTCTTACTAAAATAGATTGTAGTCTGGTTTGGGCCCTGTGGAAAACTGGAACAGAAATAATATCGGGTAAGACCTGGTATATTATATTTTATATACTTTCTCTCCTTTCTATCCCGCCACGGTGTCAGTTTATTGTCATGTTATGCTTATTTACTACCTTAGTAGTATTGCATAAAAATAACTAAGTACGTGTTATAAAGGAACAAATAAATACATTTTGCGTTACTATTTATATTTACAGTTTGAAACTTTTAATGACTCTAACGAAACAAATAGGTACCTACCAATGGATATTTTGCAAAGGACGTCAATTTATTTCGGAATTAAACTGAAAACTTTTATAAACAAAAGCTGAGGAAAGTTTTAACTGATTTGTAATATGAATTAAGAATTGGAATAGACTGCGAGGGAAGTAATAATAGGAATTCGCAATCAAAATATAAGTAGTTGGTCAAAAGCTTACCCAGAAGCGAATTTTTTGTTTTTGCATTTCATTCAGCAGGCGCGGATCCACTAGGGTGGGCAATATGGGCATGCCCACCACCTTAATAGACCTGTGACGTCACTTTTTTATGGTTTATTGAAAAAAAAACCAAAATAAATGAATCATGAATCACGCGTGATTTGGAACACAGCGTATAGTGCAATAGACGATATTATACCAGCATTTGTTCATACTGTTACAGTATCAGAAATTACACACTATTATTGCGGCTTTTTTGTACGCCTTTTTAAGGAGCATAGGTCTGAGGTGTACATTCAATCAATCAATCAGTTAGTATATTGCAGTACACTGCTGGATATAGGCCTCCCCGAATATGCGCCACGTCTGCCGATCCTCCGTCTTCCGCATCCAGTCTGTCCCAGCCACCTTTATCAGTTCGTCAGTCCATCTGCCTAAGGGGCATCGCACCTTTCTTTTTCCTTCTCGCGGTCTCCACCCTAGCTCTCGTCTGCTCCAACGGCCATCAGTCCTTCGACAGATGTGGCCAGCCCACTGCCACTTCAGCCTGCTTATTCTACGGGCTATGTCGGTAACTTTGGTTCTATTTCGGATGACCTCGTTGCGAATTCTATCCTTCAAAGAGACTCCAAGGATAGCTCGCTTCATAGCCCGCTGCGCGAATTCTAGGTCATGGACTAACCCCACCTTCAGTGGCCACGTTTAGGCTCCGTAGGTCATAGCAGGCAGGACGCACTGGTCGAAAACCTTTGTTTTGTGGAATTGCGGTAGGGGGGAGGAGAAGACGTAGTTTGCCAAATGCTGCCCACCCCAGTTGGATCCATCTGGCTATTTCTTTCTCGAAGTTGTTTTTACCGAGCTGGATAACCAGGAGATATATTTTTGAACAACTCTGAGTTTCACCCCTTCGATTGCAATCGATTTGGTATAACATGTTCGTTGAACATAATCATGGTGTTGTCCAAGTTTACACCCAGGCCAACTTGTCGAGAAGCTCCATTCAAGCTGTGCAGCATTTCGCCCAGTTGTTCCAGCGACTAAGCAACTATGACGATGTCGTCGTCGAACCGAAGATGCGAGATGTACTCACCGTGGATGTTGGTACACCGTCAAAGTCCAATCCAGAGTCTTGAAGACGTCCACCAATACATTGGTGAATAGTTTGGGAGATGTAACATCGCCCTGTCTCACTCCACGCTAGAGGCTAATGGGTTTCGTCTTCTGGTCTTGGAGTAAGATGGACATTGTGGCAGTGTCATACAAACATCTCAGCATCTCGATGTATTGCCAATCTACACGACACTGCTGCAGGGCATCCAGCACTGCCCAGGTTTCGATTGAGTCGAAGGCTTTTTCGTTGTCCACAAACGCCATACACAGCGGCTGATTGTACTCCTGCGTCTTTTCTACAATCTGCCGAACAGTATAGATGTGGTCCACGGTACTATAGCCTTTTCGAAACCCGGCTTGCTCAGGTGGCTGGAACTCGTCGAGCTTATCCGCGAGGTGATTTGTGACGACTCTTGAGAACAACTTATAGACATGGCTCGGGAGTGAAAGAGTCTTATCACCTTTTTTTGAAGAACAGTACAACCGCACTCCCGCTCTGTGCCCTAGGTGTTAGCTCTTGCCGGATGATGGAATTAAAGAGACTCGCTAGCTCTTTCAGGATTGGTGCGCCACCTGCTTTCAGCACCTCAGTAGTAATTTCCGTCATCACCAGGGCATCTGTTGTTCTTCAGTTGCCTGAGAGCCGCCTCTACCTCGCACTATTCGACATCTGGTATCTCCTCGGTGTAATGGCGCGTGAGTGGGGCTCTGTCCAGGTGTGTCACTACACAGGTCTTCGTCGCTGTGTCCCGTCGTTTTACTCATCCGTGCTGCATATAGCTCAGTTGTAAGTTTCGTCAGATGGGGCCTTCCCAACTGATGAGCGAACACTTTTGACCACCCTATATCGCTCGATTGCCTCCTGGATGGAGCGAGTGTTGGAGCGTTCAAGGTCGCGTCGTATTGGCTTTTTGATTTAAAGTTCGGAAGTCTCAGGAGAGAGCCTGGACTCTTGCTGTTTGCGTTTTCCGGGAAACAATTTTCGAGACACTTCCTGCAATGTTTTGACCACTATGTCGGCCTTCACGTCAATGCCGCTAGGTTTCCAGCATTGCGAAACGATTTTGAAGTTCCAGTTGGAACTTTTCGGACCCTAGAGCTACTTGGAGCGGCGCGGCGTAGGTAAGTTGACCTTATCATTCGGAATCTTTCAGCCTTTATGTTGATATTTAGAGAGCATCGGATAAGTTGGTGATCGCTTCCAGTTTGAAACTTGTTGATCACAAAGACATCTCTAAATATGTGCGTAACTACTGTCCGTAACTAGAGTCCCGGCGTTACCAAGTCCACTTCCTGTTGGGGTTTTTCTTAAAGGAACTATTAATGAAAGATACTCGTGGAAGCTGACTAGCATTTGCCCCTGCGATTTCTGCACCCCACTCCATAAGTTCGATTTCCGTCTCACCGCGTTCAATTCAACAGGTCAATGTCTCACTGCACTGGGTATAGGCCTTTTCGGTGGTGGCGTTTTCTATTTTTTATTTTGTTTCTGTTTTAATTTTGAATTGTGTCTTGTGTAAATTGATGTGCGTTGTGTTGTGCAATTAAATGTGTGTTTTTTTTTCAATGTGAGACCAACACCGCCAAAGACACCCCCCCCCCCCGGGCGTATTTAACATGCTTGACATGAGTTCGCACTACGACTCGCACTTGACCGATCTTCAGGTACCTGTGCCCACAACCTAGTTCCCCGTCTGGATCCGCGCCTGTTTCATTGCCTACTTAAATACCTGCTGTTTTAACTAAAAGCCAAAAGGAGAGATTATTACAGATTACCATTGGATGGATGTGCCTGTAATATTTAGTGCGTCATTCACATTTTACTTATGCAGGTGTTTACCCACCTGGCGACCAAGACTCTCTGCCAAGTTAAACGAGCATGACAAAGGGACAATCCAAAAAGCTCTTAATTTGAGACAGAAATGTTGTTTTTGGGTTCAGCTATTAAGTTACATCTTAAACAAATAAATTAGTCATGTAGTACAAAAGAGCATCCAATGAAATAGTGAATACAAAAATGCGGATGTTTAATCTTATCGGTTCAAGGCGAAAGTGAATTTCATTTCTATCAGAGTAAAAGGGAAATTGTAATAAATATAAAAGATTTATTGTAGGAGACCTCCCTAACTTTACTAGGGAGGTCCAAACAGCGTTAGAATATGGTAGTAGAATGGATTTTTACGATCAATTAACGCTTTTCCACTTTACCCAAAAAGTCCAATAGGTTACAGAGTATTTTTGTGTTTTTCCATATACCTAACCTACTTGTAGGTATTTGCCTTGAACAAGAAAAGTATCTCGATTGTGGTATACCAAACTTGGAATGCGTTGAGTCACTCGTCATTATAATGTTTACTGATTACTCCTGGCCTCAAGTTTCACAATACGTGTAACTTCATTGTGGTGAATTGCATCATAGCCCTTTCATATTCACAAACAGGGTGTCACAATTACATATTATTGATCCACAATAATTAGACCCCGTTTCAACTTTATATCATATTTCACGAGAATTCATTTGGCCTGACCTTTGTTGGTGGAATTTATTTAGAACTAGCTGTCTCGGCGAACTTCGTACCGCCATATTTTCCACCCGCGTGCAATTCCGTTCCCATTCCTGTTCCCGTTCCCATTCCCATTACTATTCCTATTCTCATTCCCATTCCCATTCCTACTACTACCTACTACTACTAAATACTAATCCCGTAACGTAAACATAAACTTCTCTCACATAATAGAAAAAGTTTGTATGAGAAAAAGAAAAGTTACTTTCTGAAATTTTCTGTAGGTACAACTGTTTTTTTTTTTCGTAAGAACCTTCTCCCGATAATAACAAACACAACAAAAAAAGAATTAGTGAAATCGGTAGAGCCGTTGGTGAGTTATGCGCTTACCAACACATTTTGCGATTCATTTTTATATTATAGATTGATAGACTAGGTAATAATTAGTTGTTTACTTTACACACACTATCACTTGCATTTAAAACTAAATTTATTTCGGTATGTTTTGAGATGATATGTATTTTGACCACGAATAGGTAACATTTAAGGATTGTAAAAAACGATGTCCAATTTCCCATGTCAAAATATTAGTAATCATTAATCATGAAATCACAGTAGTCTATTGTCATGCACTTTTTCAATACTAAGGATATATCTGAATGTTTGAATCACCGGATGTTTGATATTTGAACCCTTAAAACTTTCTGAAGACTAACTCACAGGTAATGATACTCACAGGCCCTCGCGATCAAATTATGCCGCAGAATGAAGGATTGCAAAATTATAGTCGTAATTTCTTAAGCAATTTCCTCGTATTCTTATTGCTACCGTTTCTTGAAGCGCTAGGTCATCAAAATGACCTTCATGACATGATGGAGTTCGTAATAACTTTAATGTTATTTTTTCGAAAAGTTCCCGTTTAGCGTATGTTATTTATGCATGGAGTAGTTAAGTTATGTTACAATACTTATATCGAAGAGGTCGATAAGAAATTATGCGCTAGAGTCGACGCGAGCGCGGCATTGACATACTTGCCGCGTCACCACGTCATGTAACGTCAACGGCCCGGCACAACACAACGCGCGACTTGATCACACGCCAACTCTGGAAACTATCTCGCCAAAGAACAACTTACGATAAGAAATGGGATTCAAGCTATTTGATAGCTATTCAATTAGCTAGTATCAGACACCGAACTTTGTTAATTAGTGAAGGAAATGCCTCTAGTTTGTTGAATTAAATTCCAGTAAAGATTGCCAATATAAGTTACGTCAGGTCGTTCTTTACACCATGGGAGTACCCAGCCCAAGGCCAGATGGGATGTTTTGGGGATAAAACAACCCTCCGAAATTCAAAATACAAATATACCTTGTGTTAGTTGTCACATGTTGTCATGTAGTGCCTACATTTTTGTTGTTTTGTACCTCCAAAAGTAAAAAGCAGCCACATTATGTTCGATCACATGTATTTATGGTATGCCTGTAGGTAGTAACCGGTTGGTTTATACATGACTGAATATGTACTTCAAAAGGAAAACGGAAAAAGCTCGAGTTAATTAAAAACTCAGGAGTGCAAGTATTTTTCTTTGGAATAATTAAATTTTATTCAAATACCAAGCTCTTGAGGTTCAGGTATTGCTCATTTATGAATGAACACTCTCATGAACGATTTTATTTTATCTCATATATCTACCTAGATATATGGTACATAGTACAAATGAGAGACGACGTGCTGGGGAGCTGATGACAAAATATTAGTGTTGAGGAGTTCTTGCTTTTATTGTAACAGTAATATGAATATGATATGACACATAGCTAATTCTTTCTTCGTTCGGACAGGTTAGATTTATGTGTGGCTTACTGTAAAACTATAATTTGATTTTGATTTTTTGGTCATGCGGACATATTAGGCTGATTGTATAGACGTTTCGGAGTGAAAGATTTTGGGCCCAGTGTCTATAACAAAATCGTTTGGAAGTATTAATTTGTCGAATAAAAATGTTTTCATAGAACACCATACGCTATACCGTTTACCTGGGCATTAATTATTCCCATACATTATATAAAAAATTCTCTTATTTTATATTTCCAGAGGATTTTGCTTTCGAAACTGTGTTCAAAATCTTTCGCTCCGAAACGACTATAAAATCAGCCGGTATATGCGTTGTACGCGTGTGGTGGAAAGATGATCTATAGTCGAACTTTTAATTAGCTGCAGTAAAATGACGTTTTGTGGGATACCACTTTTTGAAGAAAAATAAATAGGGATGTAGCTAAGTGAGTAAGTGAATCATTCAATAAATGAATGAACAGTTTGGTTTTGATTTAAAGATTTAATTTTAAGTTTTAATGTATTTTTTTATTCTATTATTATGACTATGATAAAAAATTGATCTTTTTCAGTCAAAGTATAGAAATGTACATTCAAAACAAATCAAAAATGTTATATATAATCAATATTTTTCGGAATCACTGTCGCTGTCGCTTTCGGTCATACTAATGACAAATCTGTCTGTCTATTCATCTATAATATGATCGAGGTTGTACATATTGTCTTCCTCTTTTATAGTGTGAGACACCCAGTCACTCCACTTAGCCGGTGTCACTTTGTTGATTAATTACTTCTTGGAAAAAAGTTTTCACTTCTTGCATTTCATCCGTCTTATTATTATCCGCCATGTGCCCCTTTACCTGAGACCAAACCAACTCATCGGTTTATTCACAGTGATAAGGGGGCAGTCTAAGAAGTCTGATACCTTTTTGTGCAGCTATCTCGAGTGGCCTTCACCATTTTGATTCAAATGCAATATTTTTAGTGGTCAGCCACTCTTGAATTCGTGCTTTCGTCCACGACATATTCGGGATTGTTTCGATCGAGAGTGATAGAGCGCGTTAATAATTGAGCGTTGCGAATAATTAATAATCATGTAAACTAAGCTGAATACTTATAGAAGTGTCTCAAACTGAACCGAAGAAATGTTGACCGCCGTGGCACCCACACAAAACACAACTATTAAGTTTGAAAATTATTTGATACTAGCACTTTTGAAATGGGTGTTAGGCAATGTAAACGTTATTTTTCCATTACAAGAAGTGAAAAAAATCCTCGTGAAACAGTTTTAGCCGTGTCAAAATCGACATCTTCTTCCTCCTAGCGTTAATTCCCAGTCGCATCCGAAGCTTTCAGCTCGGAGTCTGGGGTCCGCTTTTACCAGTCATAGCTACAGATTTTTGGCCAGACCTCGATATTTTCCGTGAAGCGATTGCCATCTGACCTCCACGACCCAATGTTAACATTAGGCGATATCGAAGCTTTGCAGCTAGACCATTGTTTTTGGACTTTTTAGGGCACCAACTACCCGTAACGACTGCCATAGATGTTCTTATGGCAACCGGGACCGACGGCTTAACGTGCTCTCCGAGGCACGACCAGACCAATGCAAATACCCATATTTAATGCACACAAATATTTGCACTGAGCGGGGATCGAACCCGCGCCTCCTGCGTAGCGGCCGCGTTCACTACCGCTACGCCACGGAGGCTGTCTGTGTGTCAAAATCGACATGTCCGGAAGATACCACTTTTTATTTGAGTTTAAACTGTACTTACTGCATTTATAAGACTCGAATCAGAAACTTAGGACGCTGGCAGGTGGCTATGAGTTCTTTCAAATGAGACCTACAACTCATGCTAGCCTAGTACAAAAAAAATCAGTATCGCTTCTACATAATATTCCATAACTTGAGCACGCCTAAAACCGATGTCTCGGTATATAAAAATCGTCATAATTAAAATATTACGGCAAATAGGGTAAAAAATGAATGGATTTGACTACTTTAGAGTATGTTTATATTTTAAAAATATTAAAATCATTACACACACACAGGGGACAGCTCAAAAGTGGAGGGTACACTTTTTTTGGAAAGCGCTCCATTACGACTACTGCATTCGGCTTGAGTTTGGGGGTAGAATGCCGGCGAACCACACCTCGAAACACTCAAAAAGGAAATGTGTAAAAAGATCAATGTTTATACAGCCTTTTATTTATATGAATAATGAATAATGAATAGAATTATGTATGATCATGAGTTAGATAAGGAACGATTAGATCTTCTGTCTTCTGTGAACTGAATCACATCCCTATTGAAATTAGGATGTCAACATTATTTTACGCAATGACATTTTGAACTGTCATTTTACTGCATCTAATAAAAAGTCGAAGTATAGGTATCTGGATAACTTATGACTTAGGTATGACAGTAACTTATTCAGTTGGAGTTCAGTGTTGCAGTGCAACTCTTTTCATTTATGGTTGACATGACAAACGGTAGTAAAAAACATGGCTGTCATTGATCAACTGTTACATCATTTTTTTATAGAAAAATGTTAAGTTAGTTGTTATGCTTCAAAAATTCAAAAAATTCTACATCACTCTCTCTCGTTTTAGGTTCTAAAGCTATTTTGTATTATTAATATTCGATGCTGCAATTGGCTTACAGGATTTTCTAATGAATTTATTCCTAGGTAAAGCTAGGACCCGAGCTGTTAGACTGCATACGCACAGATGCAATTATGACCTGAGTAGTTGGCACACGCGTGGACGGTGATTTCAAAATCGGGTCCTGACCGTGATTTATATTTGGAGTAAAACAGGTGCAGAACGTTTTTAGAAAATTTTACACTAAGAGATTTTAATTTAGATAACCAGATAAACCAGATATTTACACTCACGTACAATAGATTTCCATGATTCCTGAATAAACTAGTATCTACTGTACTCTGAACATAAAAGACAATTTGCTCGCCATTACTTCCAACATAACATAATTGGTTTATGTAAATCAGGAACAGCGTCGGCTTGACCACGCTCCCCTGTGGGACGCCATAGGTTACATTTTGTTCGTCAGGTTATTAATTTTAACTTGTTGGTTTATAATTTGCATAATATCTTTTGCCAAAAGAGAGAGCCGTTGCCAGTATTACTTTCTGTTGCCGGTCAGAGTTACAGTGTGATAGATTGGAAGTCTATGGCTTAATCAATGGCAGATGGTTTTTTTACTGTGCTCTCGGTTAATCGCAGGGACACGTGAAGAAATCAAGTAACCCAAACTGAATTATCACTGACTCAGTAGTATATTAGTCAGCAGTAACTACACTACTGCACTAAAAGCTTGACGTCAGGTTCTAAATAGTGCAGTGGTGTAGCATAAATCTTAATCTTTAAAAACCTGTTAAATTCTTGCGTAATTTTGAAGACATGCTTTCAACTGTCATTTCACTTCGATGAATATAAATGTGAAGCCAATAGGTAGGTATGACTTTATAGGAATGGCATTTTATTAGTGATCTACGTAGTTTGCGTAAGTGAAAAGTGATTTGTATGCAGTAGGTGAACTTGTATACGTTACGGAACCATCGATTGTGCCCGCATCATTATAGACAGCTATGTCTGATCCCGCGCAGCCTTCTCACCGCTACGGAACGTCAGCTACATTTTAATTATTGGTTTAACATAGTTTTATTATCTCTGGTAAGAAATGTATGAATTCATTTTTACGATAATTTATGTTCCTTAACAATTAACATATTTTTAAATACAAATAATATTATACGGATGGACGCACTGACGCACATCGAGTGACCTACAAAAAGAAAATTTTGTTGATTGGTACTCTGCGTCTGTAAGAAATTTGTTACAAAAATTACTGTTGCACGACTGTCTATGTCTATTCCCCCTCGCATAACAAGGATAAAGATAAGGTAATTTATGTTTAATTTATTGATGAGCCAGCTCAACTTCACTATGTTCTCCATTCTTCCCGGTGCCTGAATAAATTAAGTAACAATATTCTGCAACTTTTTCTGCAGTTTAGCCTGTCTGACTTTAATTCACATAGCAGTCGATTACTCTCCGATTGTAGGTAGTAATTTTCTCCATTAATCTCCTCTACAACAATGATTGAATCTCATATTAGGCATGTGCTCCAAAAATGTTCATAATATGTAGATTTTTCTATTTGTTTTTAATTCTACACAACAAATTTTGTTGTGTAAGTCGTTACATTTTTGTAAAGTCGACGTACCATGGGATTGACATAATTTAAATTGGCACATCTGAAAGCTATACATAATTTCAGAATATTTAAAAAAGTTATTTCGAGAATGACATTAGCATAGGAAAGGAAGAACACCGCGTAAAACATTACAAACCATCTTTAAATTGAAGATTAGTAACGCGTATCTCCTGTTTGAAAGTAGAACGAAAAGTATACGGTATGTTTTTATTGTATCTATCTATGTGTGTGTATGAGTGTATAAACCCGCATGTTTAGGCAAATAGATTAACGATACCATTAGCCTAGATTATACAACAACAGATACAATCAGCCGCCTACTTTTGGTTAGTTTTGATAATATCGACGCGACGTGCGAATTAACTTTTTACTGGTGAAATTCTATCTTCGTAAATTATTGTCAAATTCGACTGTTGTTACACCATAACAGACAATCGTCTCCATCCCATCGGAAAAGTCAACTTGATGCGTGACATTTACGAAGCATTCGTTTCCATAAAGGCGTTTAATACGCAACTCGATTCGATAGAGGCCGCTTACAGAGGATTTCAGTAATGAAAGAAATGAGATCACTTTAAAAAGTTTAATGGAACGAAATTAAAGTGGATACCAAGGAGCCGGCTCGCATAATTGTACCTTAGAAGTTTTTGAACCGTGTAAATTCTTTAAAATACTATACTCGTAACACGAGACATAAGTAACTTCACAGAAAAGTTTCAGTAACTTATAGACGGAAATGTGATGCGTAGTGATGAAGCTTCATGATTTAAGATATGGATCTTACCTAAGAGCTGAAGCTAAAATATTCAGGCGATCAGTAAAAATTAATAAACCAACACGGCAACACCTTGTTACCATAGACGCAAAGATGAATTTAAAAGTTTGGAAAGCTTTCCATACTAAAAAGTAAACTGTTTCCCTAAAGTTGCTGACTTCGACTCTGGGTAGTCATGTTGGTATTTTGGCATAGGTAATCAAGTTTCAAAATTATCCGGTCATAATTATTGCGGCCGTTGTTTCATGCTATCATCACGATTCTTAGGCCAATCTCGGTTTGATTAAAAATTTGTATAAAAAGTTTGTACTAAATCTTGTATTAAAAGGTGATTAAAAGTAAATTTGGAGCCCGGGGTCTAATCTCCTACTCTACTTTTCCATTATTTGATTTAAGTATCATAGTTTTGACGGATTCGACCTTGAGAGGAAAGCCTGTATCAGTGCCTTATCTGTCAATTAACATGTGTACAGTGTTAATTGACAGATGAGGCACTGATGAGATTGGCTTGGACCTCCAATAGTGGTGGAACGCCAAATGTCCTGGTATTAATCTCTACGAAATCTACTTAAAAATTATAACTCTAATAAAAATACTACATTAAATATTGGACGCTAAAGAGTTCATGAACTATTCGGATCAAATTCCTTTTTGAAATCGTGATCAACAATAGGTATTTGCCACAACATTCATTAACACATTCTGTATGCGTATGCGCACGAGAGCATGTAAGTGAGACTTAAACAGCCGTCTCCATAACTCGTTTGACTCTATGCTATATATGGATCGGTGTACGTTGTCGCTCTAGGTTAATATAGATTATCTAATCTCCTAAAACCAATTTATCCGAATAGACCTTATTTAAGATACCTACTTCGAAGGTTTCTTGGTTTTTGTATGTATACAAAGCAATAACGGATTGAGAACAAGTTCATTATGAGTACCTTTAGTTTGAAAAATTTCAAGGTGGACCTGAACGTACTTTTATAATGTTTTCTCTTTGAGACGTATTTATTGTAGGTTTATTATGTACATTCGGGTACTTTGAGATAACTTTACACTTCAAGATATGAGACAACATAGTCTCCAAGTGACCATGGCTGTTGTAAGACAACCGTGTAAACAGCAAAATAAATACCTATTTAAAACTGAATTAATCGCGATGGCAAATGTAATTGACCCGTCCCTACAAAAATTCAAGGTTTCAGATAAGTATCATCTTGTGCGAAGGGCCTTTTATGATCTCCTAAACGATAAAGAGGAATAGAAATCGCTTGCTCTTGGTAGGAAATCGTAATATTAGCTGTTGATATTAAGATCATTTTACTACGTTTATTTTAATGTCCTTTTTTTATAAGGTTAAAAATAATCCCAAGATGGCGGCGAGTAGTAATGCCCCGCGCGTCTTTCTATTGAGAGGAGTGAGTTTTGGAATAAAAAGTATAAAGTTAGGTATAGTAAAATTTATCACCGATTTTCATTTATCTACGGTGATTCTTTTAACATTCTGCACCAAAACACTCCTGCAGTATATCGTCTGATGTCATTTATTTCATGTGAAAGTTTATAAATTTTATCATTTGCTTGTTATGTAAAACGGCCGGATGTAGTATTTGGTATTTCGCTGAAATTTAGCACACAGAAGAACATAGAATAGTTCTGTTTTATTTCGGTAAGTAATAGAAAAAACATAAACATGAAAATCACGCGTTCGGTGTTGCGGGGTCGACTAATTTAATACCTATTATATTACCTATAACGTAGATACTTATACATATATAAGGAAGGCGGAGGATCGACAGATGTGGCGCATATTGCGAGAGGCCTATGTCCAGCAGTAGACTGCAATAGGCTAATTGATTTATTGACTTATACCTGCATATATTTTGACAGGGGGCAGACAGTATTTTTTTATATGGGGGCAGTGCTTTTAAGCACCTAATCACATCGTAGTACTGTTATGCGTGGACCAGCATAGGACACAAATATTTATTTACTTTTGGATGTATCGTACAGTTGGTTCTAAGGTAGGATTTAGTGTTCGGTTCATCATTAAAAAAACCCAAATTACTGGAGAATGTTTGTACCGAGTCAACATCTTCGCAGTTCAAAGTCAACTTCACCTGTTAGGCAGTCAACCTGCTGAACAATGGACGAGGCACTGACGCAGGCCTTCCTTTCAGGGTGGGAACATCAGATCCAGTCGCGGTCGGTAAAACCAAACACACCAAAAGTAATAATTATTTACTAAACCACGGGCTCTAAAATGTACATTTTGTACCCATAACCAGGCGCAAAATTTATTTATTTTAGCATTGCTAGGAGGAAAGAAAAATGACAGGAGATTAATATTTCAGATCAGAATAAGTACCTAGGTAGTGTTTTGTAATTTTTTTTTAGATTTTTGGAGTGCTTTTGCCTTATTACTTTACTTCTAAATATAATAAAAACATGAAGTTTCATGTTGAAGTAACATTAAAGAAGAAGTTTTACTTAATAGAGTTCTAAAGTAATATTCTTCACACGTTTATAATGTAACATAATATATGTACATGGGTATACACAGTCTATTTATCTCTGATTATATTATGTTCATTAAGATTTCTATCACATAGAGTCCGTCCATCACATCCGTCTAGTAATACAACATACATAAATATTACGTCCACCACTGTACACTTGTAAATATTATGTTCATTGCTTGTTGTGTAATGCTTATATTAATGTTTTAATCATTTACAAAATTATTATAAACTTTTGTAAGTGATCTTTACTTCAGAAATATGATAGAAATTACTAATTTTAATTTAAATGTGTTGAAATGAAACTCTTGTAATCTTTTATGTTTTTTTAGATAGGTACTTCAACCTGATATAAATTGTGTGAGATGAGACATCAACAGCTAATATAAAATACTGACCGAAAATATTGAAATCGGTATTATTATGTACTACTCATTTTACCGAAATATTTTATATTACTATGTTAAATACTTTTTGCACTACTTTATTTATTTTATCTTTAGTCGTATTTTTGTGCCTGAATTTGAATTTAGATAAGAGTACTATATTTTTGTACAGACTTGACATACCAAACATCTCTTTTAGAAAGTTATTCGCACTTATATTGTACGCGAAAATAATTTTAAAATGCTTACCAATATCCATGTTGAAAAATTCATCGTGTCCAAGTTAACAAACTTTTCACAATAGTTTATACTCGTTTAGTCATTACTCAATAGTTACAATGTTACGATTTTTATTCATATTGTTTTAATTCAAGTTATAAAGTTGTAGAATTATTTTCGCGCCATTACGTAAAGTTTGCACGCGATCTGCGATACGCAGCGTAGAGCGCGCGTGTCCTTCCGTCCGCCGACAGTTATAGACTGACTGGCTGGCAGAGTGGAGGACTACGAATACCTATAGAGTTGACTGACTGGCAAGTGATGACGTTGATGTGATCGTTATGACAGTTCTGCTCTGAGTCATCCTCATCATGCAAAAACGACACCCTTTTGGTGTTTCACTTTAACGTTACCCATAGCTTTTGCTTTGCTAAAACAGCACTCTAATACTAACAAAAGAAAACTGCAGGATATACAGTTGGGCAACTTCAGGGTAGCACATCGATGGTGATTCCTCGAAGAGTTTGCAAGTCTTATTGATTTACTCTCAATTCCAGGTGGCTTTAATTGGTTGGTTAGAACTTAGAATCATCAACTCATCAGTTATCACACCCCGCATATTGGATTCGGGTTTGGGGTTGCTATGGGTGTAGTGGAGAGGGGCCCCTATAACTAAATTCCTGCCGGCTTCAGTTTTGAAAATTTTCACCCGTCGCCACTGATGGGGTGAGGTATACACAACAGTCATGAGTGGTAGCTGTACAGAAGCAAATAGCTACTGTCTCTATCCATCCTGAATGGAGAAAGGTGAACCTAAGCATCTTAAGACATCTTAATCTAAAGTCCTTTCAATTTAGCATAATCTAATAGAGTTAGAAATTCTACTAGAATTTCAATTGTGTCTCTAATAAGTGCATTTAAAATTAGTTAACAACCTCAAATCCACATTTGAGGTTGTTAATTTATCGCACTCGTATATTCTCACGTAATTCGTGACACTTCCGTTTTTACGGTAAATTATTGAAATCGCCAAAGATTACAAACATTTTATCATCAGCATGACATTATGAATGAAACATATATCTACATAAATAACCGGAGTTCGGTCAAGGCGAACATGCTTGTTGCACTACATGTGGATATATGTACCTGCTTGTACGCTGACTATGTATGTGCAACTAGATAAGACTCCGTCAATATACTCAAATTCGAATTAGGTACCTACTTTTATGGTTTTAATACCTTTTCACTCTTCATTTAGATCTAGAATACGTATTGTTAGCGCTGTATGCATTAAATATGTGCATAATATTCTAATTAGTGGACTAATATTTGCATTGCATATTGTTATATTAGTAGGTACGTAGATTTAAAGGTTACTTGAAGGCTTTATCGTTTATTTTACTAGTAGTTGCCCGCGGGTCTACCTGCGTGAAATGCTGTACCATTTTCCATGTCCCACAGGACCTATGCAGATGCACTATTTCAGGTCATAAAGGTAATATTACCATTATGACCCAAAATAGTGCACTATTTCAGGTAATTAAAATTTCAGGTGCCAAGATATAGACCCCCATCTGCTACAGGCCTACAGCTTCAAATGGACGAAACACGCTACCAGTAAAGTTGATATACAAATAAAAACGAAAGGTAAGCGAACCTCAGCTCAGGCTCCTAAGTGAAAACTTTGGAACTAGGTAATTGGGAAATTACGAGGATGATGGCGATGACTGTTTTGATTTAAAATTTCCTGTCTTACATGTTTCTTTGCGACAGAAAATCTTGTTCTTCTTCTTCATCCTAGCGTTAATCTCAGTCGCATCCGAGGCTTCCACCTCGGAGTTTGGGGTCCGCTTTTTCCAGTCTATCTGCGGGTGGAGTTGAACTTTGATATTTACGCGACAGAAAGTCTCTGGTAACAGATTTGTTGATTTGTTTTAGAAAAGAAAATGACGAAGTAGGTACTGTTTTCATAGGAGTGATTGCGATTTGAGTCAAAAAGAAAGGTTATGGAGGTCGAAACTCATGACCTTCACAACTTGTAGGGATACGGTAAAACCTGTTATGTTTGAATTTTGAAAGTATTGAAGCATTGATATTGATAGTTACTTATTATGATTTTTAAATTATTAACTTAGAACTTATTTTCAATGAGATCTGGAATTACATAAACTTGGTACTTAAGCACCTATGGTTTAGTACATTTTTTGAAGGTCGACTCTACCTAATTCATCCCTATACCAAATTTCAGCCAGATCCGTTCAGCGGGTTCAGTCGTTTGAGCATGATTGCGGAACAACCATCCAAATATTTTCAGAAACTTTCACATTGATAATAGTAGGTTCCGTTAATAAATGTAGGTGCAAAAACTTATGGATCTCAATACAAACTCATCACCACGAACCACGAAATCAAGAAACTGTTTAAACAATCTAAATAGGTAGGTAGGTACTATGTGTACCTAGGTATTTTAAAGTACTGAGATGACTGCATTACTGGGAGTCTTGTTTTTAATCTATTTTGCTGGTAACGTACCGACAGTTTGACGGATGATATTCCTGTCAAAGAAGCCTAGCTACTCCGGGAACTAATTCTAAAGTTTCAGAACATAAGTTGACGCAGCTGCTCACTGAAACATGTTTGTTACGTACGTGTTTAGTCTTACACATGTTTTTCTAATTTATATTAAGAATAATAAGAGTAAGTGGTCCATCACTATTCATTTTTATTTATGACTTTGTTGTCGAGGCAAATAAGAGCTATATTTAAAGTAAGATGAAGCGCAAAGCGATATTGTTAGCTGCTAATGGCATAACAATTACCTACTTCATGGTGAAAAATTCTCCACAATGCATAATTAAGGACAAGTCGTTAGCTGATATGAACACTATTGTATCTAGTGCACCTAGTCTAGCATCATTTAGTTACATTTATTTGCGAGACACACGGTAAATGTTAAGTGTAACAGAATAAAAAATTCCTTAGGTAGGTAGGTACTTACTTATTCTAGGTATATTTTTTTAAACATAAGATCAATAGAGCCTTTGGAAGTAATTTAACGTACAAGGCGACTAAGGGATAGGGCTGTTTAACATCAAACAGATAAATACAGCCCAGGCTCAGCCTCAGATACCTGGCTCGAGTCAACAATAATGCCCGGAATATGGCAATAGGATCACCCGCTATTACGTGGGGCCTAATAGGTACAATGATTGGTGAAATGTGGGTGTTAATTCACCTCTGTCTAACCCTCCGGATAAGGGCGTGATTGTATGTATGTACTTATGTATTTATTATTTGGAGTACCTACAATAAGGTCTCCTTGGAAATAGTTTCATCCTTGTTTTAAAACCAAAAGTACCTACATAGCATTTGGCGGTAAGCTAAAATTGGTTGATCAACTCGCTTTTGCATAACACAACACCTAAGCTCTTTACAATCACTGTGTAAAAAGTATCACGCTGACTCAACATAGTTTTCCAAACTGAGTCATAAAACGCAATCAAGTAATTAATATCCTCATAATAAATCGCTTTAATTTTCAAAAAAATCTCTGGGGAAACAAAATTCCCGATTAAAAACTTCAGCTCATCGAATTAGATCGGCTTTGATGGCGTTTCCGTGTATACGATAAAACTTGCATCACCGCAGTCTCTGGTGGCTCTGACTGTAATCCTGCTAATAGGTAGGTATTATATAGATGTGAAAGTTTGTTTGTTTGGTTGTTTATTACTCTATCACGCAACAACGGTGATTTGAGTGAAGTTTTGCACACAAAAAGTTTGTAAACTAGACTAGATTAACATGTAGGACAGTTTTTAATTACATTTATTTCCTTAGGAAAATATGTAACTGTCAATGTAAGTAACCCTTTGAGAATGCCGTAAGGCGAAACCGGTTAGGTTCAATAATAAATATTGTGGAAAAGTACAAGTGTTTTATCAATATTTGTTAGGGAAATATATGTAGGTGCCACCAAATATGGTAGCTCTGTCGCGAAATGTATCGCTTATTTTCCGTCACGTAGGATAGGTCCACGTCACGTCTAAGGCGCTTGAGGTAGGTAGGTACATAGGGCTGCTTGACGAACCCTATTTTGGCGACAGCATCACACTCATTTTCTTATTATTCCCAATATTCCCATGTTTTCCATTTCATTCTAGAGCCAATACTCTAAAGACCAGGTTGGTGAAGTAACGGGCAAAAGCTAGCTAAAAAAACCTAAAAAGGTACACGTTTTCAATGCGTACTAATGATAAGGTGGGTAAGGGGGTATGTCGAACCGATTAAAACCTCACGGTACCTATGTCTTCGCATCGACCGATGCGGCCGGGAATCCGATAAGTCGTAGAAAAGATGTGCCAGAGAATCCAGACATCCCAACCGGTCTTATCCACCAACATTAACGACCTAATTAGCTGTACCTAAATACATTTTAACTAGGTACAACGCTTTTCCAATGTTTGAATCCGTGTTTGATTTGAATGTCCTCTAATTAATGAAATTCCACAAAGAGTGAACGACTTCGGAGAGAAGGGTCTGGTCAATTACAATCTATTCCCAAAATGCCTGAAACGTCAATACGTCTAAAACTTCAATCGTCTTTAAATTAAAAATTAGTGCAAATATTACCAAATATTTACTTGTCTAAAATTAGGGATAAGTTCGTCACTTCATGAATATCCACAACATATCAGAGCGAAATAAAATGCTATTATCCTTAATATTATTCATTAGCTTAGTACGAAATAATATAAAATCACATAATAAATAATAAACTTCACATATATTATCCTTGTACTTCAGTTTTTGATACATAATACATATACCTATAGGAGGTAGGACACGACGGTATATCCGTCCCAATCGAACAGTCCGACTGGGGAAGTACCTACGCCCTACAGAAGACCGCGGCATATTAACCTCGTGTAGTGTTGAGCTAAGAGAGCTCACTGGAGAGGTCTGCCAACTAAGTGGTATAAAAAAAAAATATCAGTGGAAAAACCAAAGGCTTTGTTCTACTTATCTTTTGCGCTGACGGTACAGAATCTCTCTATTCTTACAAGGTCGGCAGCACGACTCTCCTGCAGCCCTGGTGTTGCACTCACCCATAAGCCACGGTAACCACTTACCATCAAGAGGGCCGTGTGCTTGTTTACGACCTAAGTAGTATAAAAAAATACCTACGTAGCCAAATTGTAAAGGTAAAGAGTTGTAAGGGAACCTTAATAAGACCGCCATTTCTTAGTCGCGTCACAAAATGATTTCTGAGCTCAGGCCCAAATAAATTATCGCAAAAAGCAATTGAGAATTTGCGTTATCATCTCTGTGCAAATGACATTCAGCTGTATTTAAATACATCCAATCTTGCTAATGTTACAGCGACTGTTGCTGAATAATCGCGATTTATATTCCCCGCCCAAGTGGTAGAAGAATGGTTTGGCTCTCATTAACTCGAAAAGCTTGTAAATATATCATACTAGCGGTCTCGGCATTGTTTTGGATTGTTTGTTTTGCCCATGGAAGCATTAAATCGTTTCTTAGGTCAATATCGAGGCAGATGGTGCTTTTAATGTTAGACTATATTTATCAGGTTTGGGCAATATTCATATCCATATCTATCCATACTAATATTATAAATGTGAAAGTAATTCTGTCTGTCTGTTACGCTTTCACGCCTAAACCACTCAACCAATTTTGATGAAATTTGGTATAAGGGTAGTTTAGACCTTGAGAACGGATATAGGCTATGTTTGGTCGCGATAACCGACATCCACGCTGGTGGAGCCGCATGCAAAAGCTAGTTGTTTATAAAGGCACCTACCTATGTAGTATAATTTAAAAAAATTAACATATCCATGATACTTACGCGTACCTGTTTGAAGTCTACGCGAATATCACTCATTGAAATGCCTACACCACTTTCTAACGGATTCTAGAGCGGTTTATTAGGTACTTCAAACTATGTGACAATTAGATCTTTAATCACCCCGCGACTATGGCTGCTGAAAAATAGTCGAAACGTCGGGCCTTTTATAACAATTAAATCGCCACAGAATTCGTTAATAACCCTTCTTGGCAGTCGGGTAGAAAGTGTTTTTTTTTTAAATTAACATTTCCATCTTTCATAGTGAGATCGTTTGTAAATAAGCCAACACTGTGATGTTGACCTGCTTATTTTGGAAACTGGGTAAATGAAAAGCCTCTAAGTGATCCGTTCAGATCCGAGTTACGAGGTTTCACTGTGTTTGGATCGTATTGTAACAGGTAACCTACCTACCTAGTGGTCGATATGAGGAAAAAGTTGACTCACATTCTGTTGCGTCAAGAAATAATAGAACTATTGATTCAACTATAGGAATCAACACGTCACAATGTCCTTCATTATAAGGTACTCGTATTTTCTAGTAAAACATATGATATTTTCCTTATATTGACTGCTAAAGCCCAATGGTCACTATGTAGGTATGTCACCTTGAAATAGTTACAACTGAAATGGAATTATTTCCTCCGCTACCATAAGTAGTTACAGATCAGTTGCAAGGGATCCCTATTACACGATTCCAGCCGGCTTGCCTTTGCTGAGATGGTAGAGACCAATGGATCGCAGGGGACGCGACGTGATAAACTAGATCGCGGTAAAAAACCCACCGGCTTCCCTCTTAAAATTTCTCACCTTTCGCCAGTGGTAAAGATATTACTTATCCATAATTATGTAGGTAAGTTAGTAACTACATATTCTGTCCTCCCTGGTAACTACTAACAACACTCGGCCTTTAATTCAGCGCGAGTTCGATTCCTGCTATATTTGTATGCATGAATAAGTATGTCTATTTGAATAGGTTTGGGTGTAGTCCCGGAGAGTACGCTAAGCTGTCGGTCCCAGTTGTCGTATTATTCTCTATGGCAGTCGTTACAGGTACCTAGATGGAGCCCTAAAAACTTCGATAACTGGCCTAACTCCAATACGTACTTCGATAATGATCAATGGGTTGTAGAGGTCAGACGACTATCGCTACACGGATAATTTATAGAAGTTCAGTCGCGTGTCGCGTCGCAGTCAGACTTGAAAAAGCGGATCCCCGATGAGGTGAAGCCTCGGATACGATGCTATGTGATGCGTTTATGGATGAAAAAGAATTATAGGTACCCAAGGAGAAATATCAGTCTGAGCTTGCTTACAATGATTTGATTGATCGTAATGATTAAAATATCTTCACAAACTTACACATTTACACGTAGGTAATACTGATCAGTAGGATTATAAGATTGATAAAATAAGAATTTACCGTTTTATGTATTATGTATTATGATTAATTAGGCGGTCTACGACTTAATCAGTCTCTGTGTAATGTCTTCTTTATCACATTTATTTATTACACGGTTTATATTAACTTGACCTGTATCTATTTTTCTTTCTATCTATTTATTTTATTCAACTGTAAGTCGAACTATGTAGGTAATGGAATCTTTCAATGTATTTTTTTCAACTTTGAGATATCTAATCAACGACCGATGATAATAGAATAATTTTATTACAATAGTTATTGCTCGGGACATAAGTACCTACCTATATCTTGGACCTAAAATGTGCTCAACATGTGTAGTACGCGTTTCTTCGTTGTTTTTTGAGGATAGCACGCGATGCTACAGCGGTGGACGAGCTCAAATTCGCCAAGCATAGTTTATTACAAAACAATCTGCACACACCAGGGCCTCGTTTGTCTCGTAATTTAGGCCCAAGATACGTGTCCCAAGGTATACGATACATAGGTACATATGCATATCTATCTAATATATAAAAATCAATGCCACTTTTCGTTGTTAGTTTATAACTCAAGAACGGCTGAACCGATTTGGCTAATTTTAGTCTTGAAATATTCGTGGATGTCCAGGGAAGGTTTAAAGGGTGAGAAACGGGCTGAAAAAAATATGGCCGTACGAAGTTCGCCGGGACAGCTAGTACCTTATAATTTTTAAACCAAGGGTGTGGCCTAAGCCAATTTAGGTACCTGCTGATTTATCAGACCACTCTGGCACTTTCCTCCTCAGTAGTGCAATTCTGTAAGCGCACAACGACGAGCACAACGTTGCGACAACCTTAACAGAGATTGTCATTGGTCGGACCGGGTGACGTCACTTGAGATCGATCAACTTGGGCTGACGCAACGTTGTGCTCTAATATAATTTTTGCAATGCAGGAAAGGGTCGGACGGCAGTCACTAGCGCAAAAGTCAATAGAGCGTAACTATACCTATCGGATCTGTCCAAATTCGAACAGGAAATCACGTTATAGGTAGGTACCTACCCAATTTCCTCCAATAGGGTTCATTGCTCTCTGGAGAGTAGTTGAACAACGTTCAGTTATGTAGGTATAACGCGTTATAGCAATTCTGAAGTTTGATAACGAATTAAAGGAAAGTTGTGTATTGTGTAGGTATCTACCTGAATTTACAGCTGCTATGGCGGTATCCGTATCGCTATTATGTATCAATTGGGGTTAGGTACCTACAATATAATTGACAGGGTGTTCATCAATGATGAACACCCTGTATTACATTGGTACCTACATTATATGGCAGTAGTAGGTATGAATACTTAATAGAATACCTAATTATGGTTCATAATTACACATAGATAACACCTGCAAGTCTATAAGTAGGTAAGTAGTACCTACTCTAGTCTAGAACTATTTTTACCTAGTTGAAAATCGCTACCGGTAACCAACTACTTAGGTAAGTACCTACCTAATACTACTTTACACTTGAATAGATGAAAAGGCACAAAATCGTTATATTATTAGTAGTTAAGTAGGTAGCTGTTCCCTAATGGATTTCCCTTAGTTGATTTGTGTTCGCAAGTTGCCAAAAGTGGTACCCGAAGGGTAACTACGAGCTAATGAAAAAAAAACGTTATCTACTGTGCTCATTCCAAAAACTTAAGACAAAGAGGAAGATCTGGCTTCCCCCATTAATCATGTCTTTATCTTGATTGCTTTCAGATGCTTGGAGCCCTGAAGCCATTAATAAGCGACTGCGAAAATATTGTTTCTTTTTCTCACTAGGTATTATCATTTATATTATAAGGTAAGGTTGCTGACTAACAACGCCCACTTTTTGCCAAATAAATTGTAAAATCGTGGAAGAACAAGCCCATTCGAAATCTGATTGAATGAATAGGAAAGTTTTTTATAATGGTCATGTCAATTCGCCTGATGGTAAACTGAAGGTAATGTCTCACGAAAGAGGGTTACCATTACCGACACTGACACTGACTATGTATACCTAATGGTCCTCAGTTTGACGGCTTCAGCAGATGCTTCTGCTGACACCTCGCTCGAAGGACCACAGAATAAATAATAGTACTACGTAGCCGTACCTACGCACGTAGGTACTCGTGCCAGTACGAAGAAAAAAACATGTGTGAATTCCACCCTAGTCTTTAAAAGTAGTGCGGTACTTCAGTAAAAAATGGTGCCGAACGACTCGGTTCTTGATGGAATTGTTTGCACTGTACGAAGGTTACCAAGGGTCCAGGCGCGGTCCGAGGAGGGGGGGGGGGGGGGTTTCACAGGGGACATGATTACCCCCAAAACCATGCACGTAATATTGAAAAGTCCCAGTACGAGGGGAGGGGGGGTTAAATTTCTTAAGGAATTTCCGAAGTGGCACCCCCCCCCCCCCCCAAACTTCAAGCTGCGACCGCGCCTGCAAGGGTCCACCGAACAAAACATCTGTATAGAAAAAAAAAAAGGGTAGAACTAACTGGAAGAGTTCACCGGAAAATTATCTATGGTAGGTACAGGCGGCAAAAACTGCCCAAGAGGCAATTGCGAAGGTTTGAGGGTGCTGGTGACCTCAGGATTCTCAATCATACGGACTGCACGTCACTGCAACCATCTAGAGATCTTAGAGCATCTTATAGGTACCTACCTACTGTGCCAGAGTCATCAGAGATGAGAGTAGTAGGTATTCCATGCAAGAATCAATTTGTATGTTGTGCAGAAGACACCGGTGGTCTCCAGTCTGAAAAACCGTCTATACTTGTTCAGGAATCAGAGCTTACGCGAGGCCGTTTTAATAATGTGGCAGTGGCGTGTCTCGAAGATTAGGGAGGAGAAGGATTCGTTAATTATTTATAATTACGATAATTGACGAAAATACCTACCTAAAACAAATACTAAATCGGCCGGCACATTTGGCGCAGCGTCCCTTTTGGAGATTAAGTGTGGTACCGATCAAAAATTCTTAATGTACGAACCATCATGTTTACTCAGTGAAACTGTTCTTCATCTGGAGATTCATTGATAATACCTATTTTAGTAGTTAGACATAATATTTAGATACTAAGCACAAAATCTAATTTAGATGCGTCTATAGTTTGACTACTAACATATAAATAAAAACAAAAGATTGGAAATAAAAATTGAGGTTTAGTACAATACTTGAACAATAATGCCATTATATCGTGCTTTCGATGCGTGGAATAGAACTCTATAGCAGAAAACAAGTTGTATATTGTCTACAGAGACGACAGACGATCTCATTATAATGGTATCAATGTCTCTGATCTTATTCACGACACGACAACTCGTAAAATAAAACTTCAAATACGAACTTGAGACAGGATGTAAACTCATAGTTTTTATGTTTCGGGACTTATCGCGATTAATTATTATTTGGAACTTACTTGTGCCGACGTTTCGGGTGCGTTGCAGCACCCGTGGTCACGACTTGACTGGTCTGCGAGCGTCGAGAGGTGCGCGGGATTAATTTGTGTGCCTACCCTCCACTACTTATTTGTGAATGGTAAGGCTGGCGACACACAACACTCACTACGTCAGTTTTTAATGGCACTGTGTTTTTGGGTTTGAGTAATTTAATCACTGGATTCCACGTCCCAGACAGCCTGAATCCATCTTCCCTATTGAAATTTTTATATTTTTTGATTTCAATAGCTTCACGCACAATCCGTGGATAATAGTGGCGATCAGTGGAGAGGACTCTAGGCTGATGAAACTCAATCCAGTGATTGGCCCCCGACTCAAGATGTTCTGCTACTGCCGATTTATTGTGCTGACGGTTTTTCACAGCCGCGATATGTTCTCTGACCCTTTCTGCAATGGTTCGCTTCGTTTGGCCTATGTAGGAACTACCGCAGCTGCAATCCACTTTGTAGACACCTGGTGTTTGTAGAGGTATGACGTCCTTCGATGTTCGCACATATTTCGCTACTTTGGCGCACGGTTTGAAGATAGTCTTAATGGAAAACTTCCGTAAGCAGGATCCGATCTTGTCCGTTATACCTTTCACATATGGCATGTACGCCGGTTACCAACCGGCCAACCGGCGTACATGCCATATGTGAAAGGTATAACGGACAAGATCGGATCCTGCTTACGGAAGTTTTCCATTAAGACTATCTTCAAACCGTGCGCCAAAGTAGCGAAATATGTGCGAACATCGAAGGACGTCATACCTCTACAAACACCAGGTGTCTACAAAGTGGATTGCAGCTGCGGTAGTTCCTACATAGGCCAAACGAAGCGAACCATTGCAGAAAGGGTCAGAGAACATATCGCGGCTGTGAAAAACCGTCAGCACAATAAATCGGCAGTAGCAGAACATCTTGAGTCGGGGGCCAATCACTGGATTGAGTTTCATCAGCCTAGAGTCCTCTCCACTGATCGCCACTATTATCCACGGATTGTGCGTGAAGCTATTGAAATCAAAAAATATAAAAATTTCAATAGGGAAGATGGATTCAGGCTGTCTGGGACGTGGAATCCAGTGATTAAATTACTCAAACCCAAAAACACAGTGCCATTAAAAACTGACGTAGTGAGTGTTGTGTGTCGCCAGCCTTACCATTCACAAATAAGTAGTGGAGGGTAGGCACACAAATTAATCCCGCGCACCTCTCGACGCTCGCAGACCAGTCAAGTCGTGACCACGGGTGCTGCAACGCACCCGAAACGTCGGCACAAGTAAGTTCCAAATAATAATTAATCGCGATAAGTCCCGAAACATAAAAACTATGAGTTTACACCGCGATAGTTTAAAAATAACGTTAGCAAACCGATACGGGCCGGAAATTGCACAAAAAGTGAAAGACCTAGAATATTATCGGAAAAAGTGTGCGCGTATTTCTACCTCACTTGTGTTTCTCACGAAATGCCGTGATTGGGACATTATTCCTACGTGTGTTCGTATCAAACCGCGGAGTGACATCGCGTATTCCGATAAGATTCTGAGACACGCGAGTGTTCGTTTACTACGACAACTAATTAAAAACAACTATGCGGAGTTAGATAAAGTGCACAGAGTGTTATACGTGTTACATTTGGAGTGCAGTAAAAGGTTGACCGGGAGTGACTTTGATTTAGTGGATCGCATTGCATACCAACAAGCAGAGAGAACCTATGAACTAAGCAGCACCACACATGATAGGAAATTTCTCAAATTAGCTGCTCGCCAAGGTAAAGGTACATATGTTCAAAATAAGGCTGGTGACACACTGAGCAATACTGTGATCAATTTGTCAAAAGTAGACTTAGACCGGCCAACCTTAAGTATATTACAAAAGGGATTGAATTACGCTCTTACACCGAAAACTGTGCCATATGAAAACATCATCTGTAGTGTAGAGGAGGCAATAGCCCGAAATAAGATACCAGTTTGTGACGCTGACACTTTACGACAAGATGTCGCCCATGTCTTACGGAAGGCCCGCCTTCCGAAAAGTAATGCTACCGCCGAAGAGCGGGAGGCTTTGGTTGAGTTGCGGAACAACAAAGAGGTTCTGGTATTGAAAGCCGACAAGGGGAATGCCACAGTAATAATGCAAACTACGGATTATGAGGCGAAAATAGGCACCTTACTCGAGGACACCCACACATACAAGAGTGTTAAATATGATCCCACGTCAAGAGTAACACGTAAAATACGCAGTTTGATTAAGGAGCACGAAGAGGATTTCACAAAGGACGAGTTCGAAAAATTGCACCGACCTAAAATCACACAACCACCAAAACTGTATGGCTTGCCCAAAGTGCATAAACCCAATGTGCCACTGCGACCAATCGTAAGTCAAATTGACTCGCCTACCTACGATCTAGCGAAACACATTGCTAAAGCACTGCAGCCATTAGTGGGAAAAACACCGTCCTTTGTCAAAGATTCGCGCCATTTTGTGGACATAATCAAAGACATTAAGTTGGAACCAGATGAGCTTTTGGTAAGTTTTGACGTGGAGTCGTTATTTACCAATGTTCCATTGCAAGATTGTCTACGGATTATCGAAACCAAGCTGAAGGATAATGGTCTACCGGATAGTTATGCAAAACTACTGCAGAGTTGCCTCGAAGGGAACTACTTCCTTTACCATGGCCAACACTACCTCCAGATAAACGGCGTCGCCATGGGCAGCCCTTTGGCACCAGTCGTGGCAAATATTTGGATGGAACATATTGAAGAGGAGGTGTGTCAGAACGCCCACACCCAGATCAGGCTATGGAAAAGGTATGTAGATGATGTTTTCTGCATCTTTAAAGGCAACAGTGAGCAAGTGGTTCGCTTTACTGAGTATCTCAACTCATTACATGTGAAGACACAGTTTACGTATGAGATTGAGAACAACAGGACATTGTCTTTCCTGGACATCAAGCTAATGGTGCGAACCGATGGCTCTTTGGCCCACACTGTGTACCGTAAACCCACTCACACAGACAGATACCTGCACGCCTCCTCGCATCATCACCCACTTCATTTGAAATCAGTAAGCTCGACGCTCATCAAGCGAGCAAATGACCTGTGTGACCCTGAACACCTGCAGCAGGAGTTAGATCATGTTCAGGAGGTTCTTCAAGTGAACGGGTATGTTACGAGTTCTAGAAAGCCGCGACGTGTACCGAGGAAGATGTTACCGGGTGTTGACCGCCAACCGGCGTACATGCCATATGTGAAAGGTATAACGGACAAGATCGGATCCTGCTTACGGAAGTTTTCCATTAAGACTATCTTCAAACCGTGCGCCAAAGTAGCGAAATATGTGCGAACATCGAAGGACGTCATACCTCTACAAACACCAGGTGTCTACAAAGTGGATTGCAGCTGCGGTAGTTCCTACATAGGCCAAACGAAGCGAACCATTGCAGAAAGGGTCAGAGAACATATCGCGGCTGTGAAAAACCGTCAGCACAATAAATCGGCAGTAGCAGAACATCTTGAGTCGGGGGCCAATCACTGGATTGAGTTTCATCAGCCTAGAGTCCTCTCCACTGATCGCCACTATTATCCACGGATTGTGCGTGAAGCTATTGAAATCAAAAAATATAAAAATTTCAATAGGGAAGATGGATTCAGGCTGTCTGGGACGTGGAATCCAGTGATTAAATTACTCAAACCCAAAAACACAGTGCCATTAAAAACTGACGTAGTGAGTGTTGTGTGTCGCCAGCCTTACCATTCACAAATAAGTAGTGGAGGGTAGGCACACAAATTAATCCCGCGCACCTCTCGACGCTCGCAGACCAGTCAAGTCGTGACCACGGGTGCTGCAACGCACCCGAAACGTCGGCACAAGTAAGTTCCAAATAATAATTAATCGCGATAAGTCCCGAAACATAAAAACTATTGAGACAGGATATATGAGAAAAGTTTTAATTTTTAGCTAAATTTTAACCGCTAAGTTCTTCAAGTGAAGGACAAAATAATGTATTTAAGTATATCTCAAGTAGGTACTGATTTGGACATCGGTATCTATCTCTCGTTTTGTATTCTTTGATTGGATACTCAAATGACAGAGATTACGAGACGAAATGAGCTGATTTGGAGTGCTTTTAGGAAATTGGATGGCGCGTTTAAAACGTAAGAAAACTGTTTAGCCTCTGCCTATGGTATTAAGAAAGGATTTATAGTGAGTCAATTTTGTCTTTGGGTCAGGGCAGCTTAATATAATATAGTACCTAAGTACCTAATGGTACCTAGTAGGTACACTAGCGCCTAACGCATTCTTGGTCTTGTTAATAGCTTACTGCCTCGCGTATAAATATTTTCTAGGACATTTCTACTTTTCTACGTAGGTATATCTTAAAATCATAAAATACAGTGAAGCCTGCACTTAAATGTGTTCCAAAATGCGGACAAACATACCTACATGACTATCATTTTCTTTATGTATAACTACATAACATACTTAGGTATAGGAAAGAGTATTTTTGCTCTTCCATAATCTGAGTGCAATTTATGCGCAAAATACCAGATTCGCAAAATACCAGATTCTCAAAATACCAGATTCTCAAAATACCAGATTCTCAATATACCAGAAGTACACTTAAATGCATAACTTGTACTACAGGCAAGAAAAGAGAAGGAACAAAATTGAATGCATTTTATTTAATTGTACCTAATAGCAAAAACAAAATAAAAGTACCTATACAGAAAAACTAAAAGTATCTTTTATACTCGTAATTATACTCCGGGGTGTGACAAGTGAGAAACGGTTTCTTCAAAATCGCGTTATTGTAGCTAAAAGATTTATACAACCGGTAACTGTAATTTTGTTACTCATACAATCAGAAAATTTAAAAAAAAATTAAAAACAATTATAAAAAAATTAAAAACAATTATAAATAAAAACAAAAACAATTAAAAACAATAAAAAAAAATAAAAAAAATTAAAACAATTATAAAAAAAATTTAAAACAATTATATTTATTTATTATTTTTCTTTATTGTTATAATTATGTTTACCGCTGGTATAACCGCGCGGAGCTGCTAGTAAGTGAATAAAATAATAACAATTTTGTTTTCGAATGTGCGAAATATGCTATATTGAGAATCTGGTATATTGAGAATCTGGTATTTTGAGAATCTGGTATTTTGCGAATCTGGTATTTTGCGCATAAAGGGTCGTTTTATCCTCCAGCTAGAGGGTACAGTAAATTTGAATTTAGAACATCGTGTGCACCAAGTTTGCGAATTCATAACATCATTAAACCTATTTACTTCTACCTCTATGATGCCTAATTTATCATACAACTTTTTTAATTTATGAATAACTCAGGTGGCTTTTGACTATGGGATGTAATGTAATATATATTACATCTCGGCATATCGCTCGTCATACATTTTGTACGAGACCGTTTACACTACGCTATAATATACAGGGCGTCCCACGGCGATGCCACATGGAGGGCAAGTACCTTAAATCCTTAAGTTGGCGCATTTTACTTAAAGGAGACATCATTTTATTTTTAAAAAGAAACAAATCTGCATTCAAAGATTTTTAAAAATTCGCTTGCCACACTCGGTAATCGAACCGACTAAAATCCGAAAAAGTAACATCCTGTATTTTTATGGCATCAATCGATAGTGTCAATCAAAAGGATCAAATCTCTCTAAGAAACATGGTAAATTAAATGAAAGGAAGTCCTTGAAACTTAAACTTATAAATTCAATTTGGCAAAATAAAACACTTTAACTCAAAGTTCATCCTCCATCTAATACCATATTAACAATGAAATTCCATACTTAAATCACTTTTCTTTTTTTATCGTGGGGAGACCGCTGCTGGTCAGCAGTAGTATTTAGGTATGTCGAATTCAAACCGACTAAAACCGCACGCCGCGCCGTCTCAATTGACAGGTTATAAGTTGATCCAATAGGGCAATTCACTCGCCATCTTCGTTGCCCAGGGTACACCGCGTGCAGGTTTCTAATCAAGCACCTAAAAATTACTACCTACCCTACCTACATAACCTCATGCAGTTACCCAATAAAGTTACATTCTAAACAGGTAACAAAGTTCATTCATTCAGTATGTACAGACCTACTTATTTTACTAAATAAATTTCATCAAAGATATCTCTAGTGTTGACCTTATGAGATACCTTATCTGATGGTTTCTGGAGTAAAAGTGCTGTGTCTGTTTGCATTGATTTATAAGTTAAGATTTTGTGAACTTCCTTTCATTTAATTTACCATGTTTTTAGAGAGATTTGATCCTTTTGATTGACACTATCGATTGATGCAGCGGTCTCCACACGATAAAAAAATAAAAGTGATTTAAATATGGAATTTCATTGTTAATATGGTATCAGATGGATGGATGAACTTTGAGTTAAAGTGTTTTATTTTGCCAAATTGAATTTATAAGTTTAGGTTTCAAGGACTTCCTTTCATTTAATTTACCATGTTTCTTAGAGAGATTTGATCCTTTTGATTGACACTATCGATTGATGCCATAAAAATACAGGATGTTACTTTTTCGGATTTTAGTCGGTTCGATTACCGGGTGTGGCAAGCGAATTTTTAAAAATCTTTGAATGCAGTTTTGTTTCTTTTTAAAAATAAAATGATGTCTCCTTTAAGTAAAATGCGCCAACTTAAGGATTTAAGGTACTTGCCCTCCATGTGGCATCGCCGTGGGACGCCCTGTATATTACATCCCAAACTATAAATATTTTTTCGAGCGATATTGGAAGGTATATTTTACCTCACGTCCCCGGACACCACGCCTCCCCCTGTCTCGCCCGTTTGAATGGCGACGTTTGATCGCGCATGCGAAATCACGTTGTCATTTTAAACTGAGCAATCAGAAGTCAGGGAATTCGCGCATGCATTCTACACAGACCAATCAGATTCGCGTACGCAGTTCGATAAGGTAACGAAGTTGTCAAATTTTGGTGTCAACTCATGGTAAAGCTACTGAACTATCCCAAATATATATCTTACAGTGAAAACAGCAATCGCGGGATGTAATATATATCTCAAGATGTAATATATATTACATCCCATAGTGAAAAGGCGGCCCGGAACCTCCTTGGTGTATTTTTTTTTAAATTTGCTTTGCCAGTGTCATTTTCTTTTCACGCCATATTGTTAAACATTATTGTTAAATGTTTTTTTTCTGCATCTCGTTATTTCCTCGCTGAGGTGGGATGAAAAGTTAAGTACGTGTTGCACTAGTGCAAAGATTTTTCACCTTGTGCTCTTTTGATTCCCTCGCTAAGCCCAGGGTTCTAATTTTTTTCTGCTGCTTTTTTTCGCTGCGCTCGTGATTCAATTTTACAATTCAATTAAATACAAGCGATTCGGCGACTCCTTCTTCTGCCGCACTATTAAGACTTGGAATTCCTTACCAGCTCACGTGTTTCCCTCCTCCTATAGTCCCGGGTCCTTTAAGCGGGGCGTGAAAAAGCATCTGATGAGGCCGTCAAGCTGAGTGCCACCATTGTAACATGGTACATGTCTGTAATGGTGACCCTCTTTTCAGAGACTTTGCCTTTAGCTTACCATCAGGCGAGGCAAAGTCAAATTGACGTGTCCTATATAAAAAAAAAAAAAAAAAAAAAAAAAAAAATTACAACCCTTCACTTGCTTTGTAATCAAAACTGAGCACGCGGTTAAAAAGCAACTTTGCACTCTCGTATAACAAATAACTAATACCTACTTGATACTAAACGAGGTAATTATGAGATAATCAATAAGTACACACATTTAAAAAACATTGTTTATTAAATAATCACAGTTTTTTGTTGTGCTACAATAAATATAATACCTATTATATAAACTTTATAAGCTTAACTTTAGTAAAATTATCGTCGCAACTTAGCTTCGGTACGTAGTTGCGACATTCGTAACTATCATTGCACTTTCTGAAACAAAAGTATAATATTATTTTAATTAAAAAACTAATGAGCAGCCATATTTAAATAAGTTCATATTGTTTAAAATCGGCATAAGCGAAATCAAGCTCAGGCGGGACTCGAACCCGCGATCTTTCCCTTACAGGGGGAAAGCTCTGACCTCTGAGCCACCGAGCTTCGCCCGAGGTTGATCCAAGTTTAGCATACTACATACGAGTAAATGCTTCAAAATTAATTCAATAAGTAGGTACAGTCAGCGCCAAAAGTACATTAACACTTTATAATTTAGAGATTTCCTGAACTCTAAAACGTTACATGAAGTAACCATAATATACATCTATATTTCTATACTAAGATGTAACGTTTTGGAGTTCAGGAAATCTCTAAATTATAAAGTGTTAATCTACTTTTGGCGCTGACTGTACATATTTTATAACCAATATCGTCTAGAGCTGGGTACCGTTAATTAAACAACTTCGTTGATCTATAGACGATTTGCTAATAAAAACGTTAACTTCGTTAAACGTTAACGGGCTACTATTCGGAAGATTTGACTACATTTAACATTGATTCATACTTACTAATATAGACAACACAACACAATGATTAAAGGACTTATGGAGAGTTAACGGAATATAATGACCCCAATTCTGACGTTACCATCTCTAAACTTAAATTTCTCTAAAATTTTCTTATTTTAGATAAGCGATTGACATTTCTAACCGTATTCTGTTGTTATGTCAAACTAAATTTAGTGTTTGCTAAGCACAAGGCAGCACTAAATTTGAATATGACGTCGCTAAAACGAGTGTTACAACTATTAAAAAATTAAGAATGAACGATAAAGATTTTCATAAAATCTGTAAAAACTTATCTTAATAAGTCTTTAGAATGCCGACAAATGATAATTAGTGCATATTATTGATTAAATAGTAAACAAACTGTGATATTTCTCAGTCTTAACCAAGCAAATACAGTTTTTCTCGGTCCACGTTACTGGCAAGTTCGCGGGGTCCGCTAGTTATTTATAAAATCCAAATCAATCGACGATTTATAGAGCTTTATAAAGGCTTTAAGCGTATATAGAACGACAATTGGCATTATTTTAGATGATGTCTAATTTTAGTTTGACATTTCTTATTTTAGTGCATATACGTATAACAGAATACCGTTTAACCAAAAATGACAGTTGAGTACTTTCTCTAATTTTAGTTGTGTCAAGCTAATTTTAAGTTAGTTGTGTGTTCTCAGAATACGAAATTACATTTTGACAGGACTAAACTGACATTTAGAGATTTTTAGCTTATTTTAGTTAGCTTGTGACAAGACAGAATTGGGGTCAATGAGTGTATAAATTCTTCGAAAAAAAAAAATCTTATGAACTTATTTAACACCTATGTTACACTTACCATGGTTATTTCTGGAAAGATAGTACTCAAATTGAAGTTGGCACGGGAGGTGACAGGAAAACCGGCTAACGATCGGTCTACGTTGTGCCCCATGCTCTGCACATTAGTTGGCACGAGGTGACTGTTGAAGAAATCGCTCTGATATTGCGTCGGCACCTGATTACCAACGTAATTAGGAAAAGGTAATTCTTCCGGAATCAGATTTGTATTTCTCTTACTCGATCCTTTATTTTGCCATAATAAATGAGATGGGTCATTCCAATCTTCAATTTCATTATTGACTTTTGCTTTTTTACTTTGATATTTCTTACTCGACTCTTTCTTAGAACATTCAAGTTTATGTTTAGTCGATTCTCGCCTAGAACTTTTATAGTTAGTAGGCACTTTTTCTGATTGAAACATTGCTGTATTATTCCTCATTTTTAGTTCCTCATATTTGTGATTAGCATAATTGCATTCCGCAGTCTGATTGTAATCAATGAAATCACTAGGGAAGGGTCCACTTGCATAATTACTAGGCATTAAGTTACTACTTCCTGGCATAAAGTTAGAGTAAAAAGAATTAGATATAGTATTTGTGGTGGTATTGTATAAATTTGTGCCTGAAAATTGCTGGCTAGGGTAGCCGTTATCTGAATAATCTAAAATTGGTGGGAAATGAGATACTTGTGCTACAGCAGTGTCTTGGGCGCCACTGTAATCTGTGTACTTCTGTGGTGCCATCATGAATTTAGCACTGTTAGAATCTTGAATCTTCTGCGTACAATTCGCACCTCTTAAAAGAGCTTCCGTGGAATAATTATTCTTCTGTGTCTTCTGTGACTTTTCAGCTTTGCTATTTGATTTGGTTTTAGGATGTGTAAACTGAGTCATATTATCGTAAGTATTTACCAACTTAGGATCATTGAAAACATAACAAGGTTGTGACATATGATTTTCTAAATGCACCATACCCTTGCGATGAGTGTCATTGGAAAAATGGTTAATATGTTGTTTTGTTGGTATTGCCTTAGCAGCCTCGATATTTGGGACTTGAAATCGAGAGTGCATGTTATCAGTCGAACGATTCATCAGCTGTGTCACGGAAAGGAAATTGCCACAGTTCTGTATATCACTTTGCGGTGCAGTCCGATTAGTAATATCTGCTTTTCTATTCTTCTCATGCGGGCCTAGAGCTAGGTCTCCAACTAAAGTTGGCAGATTAATAGGAGGTGGATCAATACTTATTTCCGTGGTTCCTAAAGGTCTAGTAGAAGACGGCCACACTTGGAATTCGTCTTGAGTAGGTTGTGCAGGGAAATTGTGCATTGATATAGGGAAATAGTTGCCTTCACTATTATCTTGCTTTTTTAACGAATGGTCTATGTGATTGTAGGCAGGTTTATTAGTTTCTTTTATTTCTGAATGTAGTGGCTGTATGGGGTTACAATTATTTTGTACTGATCTTATTTCTGACGTCATCCAGTTAATATGCATTTTGCTTGGTGATTTTTTCGTATACTTCTCAGGAATCGACTGGCCCCCTACATTATTGGTGTCTTTGATCCCAGGGCCAACGTTAGTTTCAGCCATTTTCGTTTCGTAATGTTTATTAGCACTTAATTTCATGTTAGGGTTGTTATGTATATTTTCTAACATGGGATAGTTCTGGTTTTTCGCAGTCAAAGATTTTGATATATTATTGTTAGTATAGAACGGTACGTCATCGGCCCATAAATTCGTAGGTTGAGAATAAAAGCTAGTAATAGTATCAGCGAAGGAAGAGCTGGGAACTTTATTGGAATTATCTTTCTTATTACTTGTTGGTACTAATGGAACGTGAAAATCGGGATTGAAGGGATTATAAGACGTTGTATAGGGCGTTGAAGTGCTTGTTAATATAGTATCCTTAGTAAACGTATTAGAGGTAGTTGTACAATTGACAAAATCTAAGCCCTTTTGCGACCAGCCCAAGTCAATGTCGTAAGTTAATCTGGACGACCCAATTTTCATTAGATTGTCATCGACACTAGAGTAATCCGGTTTATTCTTAGAAGTATATTTCTCCATAGCGCAAGGATAAAGCCCGAGACTATTAAAGTCGTGGCCAGAAGTAATACTACTAGTGCTGTAAATAGTGTTTTTAACAGTACCAAATGGATCTCCTTTATAGAAAAAGTTGTTGCTACTTACATAACTAGAAGATTGACTAGGCATTGTTTTACTTACACTACAATCTAGCTCCAAACCGAAATTCGTATCTGCTAAAGTGCAGTTAGTCGATATTAATGACGGCATCGATAAATTTAAAAATGGATTTTCACTACAAATGTTTGGTAATGAGACTGTGTTGGATGGTTTAGATAGAGTAGCAGTGTTATTCGGCTCTTTAGTGACCGCATTATTTACGCACTTTTGCTGATCATTTTGTTTACTGGAATTATTACATGGATCTGCAAGTTTACTTTCCGGTTTATTTTTGATATCGTTAGTGGATTTCTCAAAATATGCAACTACTGGTGGTGCTAGCTCGGGTCTTCTTTGGTTATCCTTCGGATTTACCTGAGTGGTGTTATGGGCGTGTTCCTCAGCAGGGCTGTCAGCTCTGTTACCACTGACTAACGGGAATGACATAAGAAATGCGGCTGTTGGCGACGTAGCTAGAAATTCTTCTGCTAATTCTAAACGAGCGTTTCCAGCGTCCACAACATTATCACACAATGACGTATCTAAGGGCAAAATATTTGGCAATTTATTTTCTTTTTCTTTAATTTCTGGTATATTCTCTTTTTCTGTTGAAATTTTCGTAATTTTATTTACAGTGTCAGTTGCAATTTTAACAGTGTCAGTAGATTTGACGGCAGAGGAAGTAACTATAGTGATTGGCAATGCTTTACTGACGGATTCTGGACTCTTAGGTTTATCAATAACGTTAGGAACTTCGTTTTCTTTATTTCTATGAATGTTTCTCGAAATGTCGGATGTACCATCATTAACCTTATCGTTAATATTTTTTTCTTTTTGGATTTTATTATCTTTATCGGTGGACTGAGATGTCTCTTTATTAATGATGTTTTTATCACCCTCGGCTTTATCAGATTTGGAGACTGCTTTATGGTTTTTATCATTTTCTTTATTAGAAATCTCAGGGTTTTTATTCTCTTTAGAGATAACCGCTTCTCGTGCTGGTTTCTTTTTCACTTCAGTAACTTTTGAAGTTTCTTTAGATGAGTTATCCACTGACTTAGATTTTTTATTTGCTTTTTTCGCATTAACATTTTGCTTCTTATTTTTTACCACTGATAGAGGATGCGAATATGCAGATATTGGTAAAATATTGACCATTGTTGTTTTTGTAATATCTCCATTATGTCTATTTACTAAAGGAAAAGAGCCCTTATTCAATGGCTGTAAATTCTGATCTACTAATACAATAGTTGGCGGCGCTGTTGGGAATAAAAGTGGCCTCGGTGGGAAAATATAAGGCGCTGCCGGCAGTACGACTATTGTATTCTCTGGACCTGAAACACAATGTTAATTCCTTTACCATATTGTGTATACCTTTAAAATAAAAGGCTGTATTATTATACAAATATTGTGTTGTTTGTTTCTCTCTCTTATTAGAAACAAAGAACACAAGACAAAATATTGTCTTGAAGAGAGAATGAGATTGTTAGAGATGGACATTTAAAACTAAATGACTTTTGATGATTATTCATTTAATAATATTATGCATTTTGTCTGATTTATTTAGGTACAACAATTGTCATTGGGTAACACATTTTTTCCATCACTCTCGAACATAGTAAAAAAAAAGCAATAGCATATCAACAATTGTGTAACTTCAGGAGCACCTCAGGGACTAATTTTGGGGCCCTTGCTTTATATTGTCTACTGACCGATCCAGGATTCGAACCCGAGACCTAAAGGGCACACAATTTTACGATGCAAATGTAGAAGATTTAATTTTGGATCTCTGAAATATCAACATACCTTTTTTCCCTGAAGGTGTACCTCGTGGTAAGAGCTTCGGTAGCTTTTTGGTAGTATTAGCTAGTGGCTTATTATTGTTCTGGATTACAATTTTATTGCTTTTTACTTTAGCCTTTTTCAGCATTCGTAATTTTACATATTTTCCATCTGAAAAGATAGTAACCACTGCTTTGAACTTAATAACATTAAAAACGTATTTATTTAAATTGTTGAGGTGATTCGGAATCGTATAGAGTGTCTCATTGAGCCAAGCCAACCTCCTAACCTCGCCTGCTAACCAGAAAACCAGCAATTTGATAATCTAGCATTAATTTTCCTCCTGGGGTTCTCCTCAGAAATGGGAGTCCTCTCATAAATTAAATACCAAGACAAGCCAAGTCAAATGGAGGAGAAAGTCCCATTTAAATGCACTGAGAATAATTTATAAGATGATGATTATTATAGAGTGGATCTCTTAAAAAGCCACCTAATGGCCACAATCACTCCGTCAAGAGTGTACCACTGAAAAATAATCACAGGTGATTTTATTTACTTACCTTTTCTTTTCTTTGATAATCCAAAATAAACTTGAGTTGATGCATCTTGCAATTTTGGTTTAGTTGTTTCAAGTTGGACATGTACAGCTAATATTTCCGATTCTGTAAAAACAATAAATTGGAAATTGAAATATATGCTAGGTACTATTTTAATATACCTTTGTAAGTTAGTTAAGTTGAAGAAAGAGAATCAGAATAGGCAGACTCTAATGGTATCAAATATATAAAATTTAAGAGTCTGTTCCACACAAATAAACTACCATAAAGTAGATTTTTTTTTCATCGTGCGAAAAATCCCCACAGATACCTCCCCCGACAGAACCGGAGGAGGAGGTGAACCGACTCGAACCGACTAAAATGCACGCCGTCTGTGGGCCGTCAGTGCCGGAGGTGAGATTGTCGTAGCCATATCCCTCGCACCCAGGCCGACCATAAAGCAGCTAGTAAAACAAAAATAATTACAATCACCTAAACTTAAACTGAAACATTAAAATGATCAACACTACTCAAATGTATTGTACTCCAGTTCAAATGAACCCATTCTTGTCAATGGTTTTTTTTAAACAAGAATATAATTAACTGAAATAACTAGTATTCCTCCTAACCCCGCCAGTCAAACTAAATTACTTATGTAAGAAATGGGTGCCATTGGTAGTATAATGGCCATGGTTCGACGCCAGGACCTCTCAATAATGATAATCTTTATTCTTCATAAATGTTTACATAGTTATTACAGTTTTTGTGGCAATAGCAGGCATGCCAAATAAATATAATTAGGAGTCTACTACCTTAGTTTACTAAAATGTGATATGTATTATGTCTTTCAGGTCTTCATTCTAGTGCAGTCATGACTTTTCTAAAGATAGTTTACTTTCTGATGCTCATAAGCAAGACTAATTGACATTATAAGTATTTTACTTACAAATCCTACTATACTATATCCTACTATATTATTGTGAAAGTTTGTGGATGGATGTTTAGATGTTTATTATTCAATCATGTTTAAATGGCAGAACAGAACTGGCTGAAATTTTGGTACAGGGATAGATTATGAACTGGAATAACATATAGACTAATTTTATCCCATGAATATCTCATGGATTGCAGGAATGGGAATGGGAAGCCACGGGTATCAGTAATTAAAAAATAATATGTAGTTATAGAGACAAACGATAAACTTACTTAATTGTGTTATTTTTTGGGCGCAGTTGGTAAGGCATATTATCGCCTTTTGTATTATTTCAACTTTTGGGCTCTGAGCATCATCGACGTGTGCATCTGGGAAATTTGTTTTGTTGATAGCTTTCGCAACTTCGCCAAGTTTAGTAATAGCATCGTTGAATTTAATGCGTCTGACACGTTCCCATTCTCGACAGCGACTGCAAATAACGTTGTTTTTATAACTGTTTATATACTTACGTAATATCTTTTCTAAAATAAATTATGATGACATTTTACGGTTATAACAATACAATTGTTCTTTATTTACCTTGGAGTACGTTTTTGAGTAGACACTTCCATTATAATGTGTAATTCTTGATTACATTCCTCGCATATCTATATTTTATCTGCTGTTTAATTAAGTTTAGTTTACATCTTAGATTAATAAGTTTTGTAACAAGTAACAAAATCCCTACAATTACGACAATTATTAACATTAAAATTACAAGTTGGAACTTGGAAGATTATATTGAATTGAAAGAATGAAATGAATATTATTATCTTATTATTCTTTTTTTTTTACCAAAATTGACATTGATGCATAGACTTTGATTGATGCCATATGATGTCAAGTGTCAATTGTCAAAATGATCAAATCCGACAGATCCCAGTTCTGTAAATTTTTTGTCCTCCTAAGGCTCCGCGCAAACGTACGGTTTCCGTCCACGGTTTCCTGATCAAAAAGTCAGATTCAAAAAACCGAATGCTCCATTTTCATACAAAATGTTCTACTAGCCGCACACGTCCTTACTTTTTGCAGAACGGAAAATAGGCTCCGCGCACACGTACGGTTTCCGTCCACGGTTTCCTGATCAAAAAGTCAGATTTGAAAAACCGAATGCTCCATTTTCATACAAAATGTTCTACTAGGCGCACACGTCCTTACTTTTTGCAGAACGGAAAAAACCCGACGTTCGGTTCAGAACGGAAAAAACCTAATGACGTCATACCGAACGCAGCACTCGCAACATTTTGTACTAATCGCCGCACACGTCAGGAAATTTCCATCCGGAATCGCGCTTAAATTGTGTCCAGCGTTGTCAATTCCCAAGAGAGTGGGGACTTTCAAGCCGATTAGCGAATTTGTGGGGATTGTGCTTATGTGGGGCATTTAGACATTCACACTAGACCTAAACTCAGAAGTAATAATTGGCAAGTATTATACATATTGATAAACTATTAAAGCAAAATATCCGACATTATGGTACTATTTAACTCTTTATTGGCAATATATGTACACGAGCCGCAATAAACATCGCAAGTGGTGAATATAGCGGGAAACTTCAAGAGAAGTAATATAGTTATCAATGTCTAATATTGGGGCCTTTCTGTTGGGTTTGTGGGGAATTCAGATCATCAGTAATTGGCAACACTGATTGTGTCTCGCTTCCGGGGTTGCCAGATTGTATTGTAACTTTTGTTACATTTTGCGTAACTTTTGGCTCTCTTACGACCCAGCCCCATAGTGGTAGACGCTCTCAGCTGTATTAAGTCCCAGATGAAATAGCTGGGGCTCGTACTCAATGGCCGGTGGGATTTCAAGGAGCATCTCGGAAGGCCGGCTCCTAAATTGGGCGGATACCCGAGATAAACCGAGAGGATTTGTCTCTACTATATAAAAAAACAAGAATACGTAACTTTTCCCCCGAAAATGCAACTTTTAAGCCAGCTTGCGTTACATTTGATAATTTAGCACTGGCAACACTGCTCGCTTCGAACTAATAATAAAAAAACCTAATGCAAAAAACCTGACGTGTGCGCTCGGCACACGGAATTCCAAACCAGGAAACCGTGGACGGAAACCGTCTCCGGAAACCGTACATGTGTGGCCACCCTAACCGTTGCGCAGACTACGCTGTCTACTTGATCCTAGCCACAGGGGGGCCCCGTTCAACATATAGAAATTCTAGTTATACAAATATGAGGCAAACATGAATTGAACCTTGATTATATCACTTTGTCTCTTTTTTTTCCAATATACAGTTGTGTCTGTTAAAAAGAGACAAAAAATTTAAGTTATTGCTCACTTGGGAAAATGAGTATGAGAATTTGACAGCGTGCCGACGGTGCCAACATTTATGAATGATTTGCGCCAACATTATGAATGATTTGCGACAGCCATTGTTGATTTTTTCTAGAACATACTACTACAAGCATAATAGTGATGTAGGTACTCCAATAAAAGATTTGACGACGAAACTATTCTTCTTTACAAAAATGTACTCTTTTGAAGAAATACGAATTGACAAAATTGTAATGTCTTCTGCTTTTCCGTATTAGAACTGGGCAATTGTGGTATTGTTAGAAACGTCTTGATCATCCGCTGGTTATAGGCAATATGACGTGTGAATGACTCTCTGAAACTCTGACTATAATGAAAAAAAACTTGAGAAATATAGACTGTGTTTGGTATGAAATTAAAGGGCTCAATTAGCACATTAAAAACATGTATACATTATTAGGTGTTGCTTGCACCAAAATAATACAAATAAAAATCAAGTTTCAAACTAAAATCCGACTACTGCAAATCACGCTCTAAGATTTAGGGTGGCCGCACATGTACGGTTTCCGGAGACGGTTTCCGTCCACGGTTTCCTGATTTGGAATTCCGTGTGCCGAGCGCACACGTTCGGTTTTTTGCATTAGGTTTTTTTATTATTAGTTCGAAGCGAGCAGTGTTGCCAGTGCCAAATTGTCAAATGTAACACAAGCTGGCTTAAAAGTTGCATTTTCGGGGGAAAAGTTACGTATTCTTGTTTTTTTAAGTGTTTCTTGTTTTTTACAAATCCTCTCGGTTTATCTCGGGTATCCGCCCAATTTAGGAGCCGGCCTTCCGAGATGCTCCTTGAAATCCTACTGGCCATTGAGTACGAGCCCCAGCTATTTCATCTGGGACCTAATGCAGCTGAGAACGTCTACCACTATGGGGCTGGGTCGTAAGAGAGTCAAAAGTTACGCAAAATGTAACAAAAGTTATAATACAATCTGGCAACCCCGGAAGCGAGACACAATCAGTGTTGCCAATTACTTATGATCTGAATTCCCCACAAACCCAACAGAAAGGCCCCAATATTAGACATTGATAACTACATTACTTCTCTTGAAGTTTCCCGCTATATTCACCACTTGCGATGTTTATTGCGGCTCGTGTACATATATTGCCAATAAAGAGTTAAATAGTACCTTAATGTCGGATATTTTGCTTTAATAATTTATCAATATGTATAATAATTGCCACTTATTACTTCTGAGTTTAGGTCTAGTGTGAACTGTGTGAATGTCTAAATGCCCCACATAAGCACAATCCCCACAAATTCCCTAATCGGCTTGAAAGTCCCCACTCTCTTGGGAATTGACAACGCTGGGCACAATTTAAGCGCGATTCCGGATGGAAATTTCCTGACGTGTGCGGCGATTAGTACAAAATGTATGCGAATGCTGCGTTCGGTATGACGTCATTAGGTTTTTTCCATTCTGAACCGAACGTCAGGTTTTTTCCGTTCTGCAAAAAGTAAGGACGTGTGCGGCTAGTAGAACATTTTGTATGAAAATGGAGCATTCGGTTTTTTGAATCTGACTTTTTGATCAGGAAACCGTGGACGGAAACCGTACGTTTGCGCGGAGCCTTAAGCAAGAAGAAGTATTAAGCAAGAAAATATCAATACAAAATGTATGCGAGTGCTGCGTTCGGAATGACGTCATTAGATTTTTTCCGTTCTGAACCGAACGTCGGGTTTTTTCCGTTCTGCAAAAAGTAAGGACGTGTGCACCTAGTAGAACATTTTGTATGAAAATGGAGCATTCGGTTTTTCGAATCTGACTTTTTGGACTTTTGGAATCCGTGGACGGAAACCGTACCTGTGCGCGGAGCCTAAAAGTCACCGTTTTTTTTGGATATATACTCTTTGCTGTGGATAGTGGTGGTCAGAGCAAATATGGTCAGAGTGCATGAGAAGTTTACGGAGTTATAACGCGGGCAACATTAACGCCGCATCCGGCGGGCGGCGGTTGCACCAATGAGCAACCGTCCCGCCATAACTCGGGGCGTGAGGACTGCGCGGCCGCAACAAGCAGCGCCGCGCAACGGGACGCCCGCCATACGCACTAGGCGGCCCCCGGCGCACGGCACGGCCCCCGGGAACACAACACAAGAGAACTGGCTGATAGTTAAACATTAAGTGTTAACATCAAAAGTGTTCTGTAGTTTGCTGTTGTAAAAGTTGGATTTTAATATGAATGGGTAAGTGATGAACAGTTTTTAATTCATGAAATGTGTATTGGATAAAGATATTGGATAGAAATAGTCAGTTGAACAAACATTTACTGCCGTTTTGTGGAGACGTGTCGAGCACAGTGCCTCGATGTTTACATTTAATCCGAATAAACGATAAACTGCCGTTATTTCGTATAGGTATTGTTACATATTTTTTTATCACTACAAGGCATTCAATTCAAATAGGTATTAGTGAAAGAATTTAGCGTAACATTGAATTGAAAAAAAGTGGGCGCCGACAGCTCACGCACGCATACACAGATCTGTAGGTCTACCATGAGTTTGTAAACGAGAGCCGTATACGTACACGAGAGTCGTTATGGGACCACGTGACTAGGCTTACGGTAGCTGGGCTGTCATGAGCTTTATAAACCGTAATGGCTCTCGTGTAGACTGCACTAGCTGAGGTATACGTCTAGAATACTTGACAGTTTGGTGTTCGTTTGAATTTTGAGTGATGGAGTATCGTTACCGTAATATGGCGGCATTCTAATAATCTGGCTGTTGGGCATGTCAAGAATGTCAAGATTTGTTTGGAATTAAACGAATCCATGATTTCATCATCATCATCATTTCAGACCTGAGTTTCAGACATAGGAAGACCACTGCTGGACTAGGCCTCCCCTATAGATCTCCAATAATCCATGATTTATTAAAAGTAATTAGGTACTGATGATTTGTGACGATATAACACTGGATGGACTGTGTAAATGATTATTGAGAGGTGTTCCACCACCGAGAACCAGCACGTCAAATGCGATGTTGGAGAGGACACTGCGCTGGAACCTCATCCATTAGGTACTCAGCAGGTATACCGGCTAGCAAATAAAGTTTGCTATTAGGTATATGAAATATGGAAATTTTTGACTAGCTTTGTAAAAGAAAGAGGCAAAATGTTATTAGGTAAAATGAAAATTTCTCTCAAACTAAATCAAAATAAAATAGAGACATTATTCATTGTTATTTATTGTACAACATTCTAGTCATTATGTACAAAGAATTCGCTATGAAATATATTAGATAATGCAGAGGTTGTTCATCAGTATTGGCATAGATTGTGCAGGATTTTTTGTTATCAATTTTTATTCATTTGGCTTTTCCTGTTTTAAATTACTCCAACTGTAAAGAATAGAATGTATTAGGTACATTATTTACATTTTTAAATTCATGTTTTCTATTAAAATAGGATTATTTGATAATATGGAGGTAGGACACGACAGTATTCCTGTCCAAATTGAGATGTCCGGCGGGGCAAGTCCCTCCACCCTACAGAATATCGGAGCCATAATAACCTCGCGTTGTGTTCCCGGTGGTGAGTGGGTAGCCATTGCTCACTGGAGAGTTTTTGTGCTGTCAGTGGGAAGACCAAAGGCTTATGATGCTCTGTCTTCTGCGCTGACGGCACTGAATCTCTGTTATTACATAGTCAGAAATACGATTGTAACTCCTGTGGTGTTGCACACGTCCATAGGACAAGGTAAAATATTAGAGTTCATATTATTGAGGTTTAAGACCACCTACACTTTAAATTTGGGTATGTGCCCAGGTGCCCACACAATGACTGCAAACCCCATCAAGATGGCCCCACCAAGGTCTTCGGGGCCCAGACTCTGGTTCAGGCTTTCCACTCGGGGCAAGAACACAAAAGCCTAACCATTCTAAAGGGAGAAGCAGAATACGAGCGCCATATTGCGAGCTTTGGATGTGACTGTCATCAGATGAAGAAAGTTAGGAGTACATGTTCTTTTACATACCTTTTAATAGATTTTAGCTAGTATTCGCAAAAATAGTGCAAGATTGACTTATAACAGGTTTATTTAGTACATTTAGCCATTTAGCATACGTTTTCCAGTTTCTTCGGCATATCAGAGATCAGAAATTCCAGACCTTTTTATTTACGTGACATCTCATGTCAAAAATAAAAATAAAACATCACTCCAACATTCGTAAACATATCTAAATAGGTTGTATAGCTATACCGCGAAATAAAATAATTCAATCATCATCATCCCGGCATTAATCCGCGGTCGCATCCGAAGCTTCCCAGGAGTCCGGGGTCTGCAAGTTTGGCTAAACTTGCAGACCCCGGACTTGCAGTCTCCAACTACCCGTAACGACTGCTACAGACTGATGTTCGATGACAACCGGGACCGATGGCTTAACGTGCTCTCCGAGGCACAGAACCGATGCCTAATATGCCACCAATAAGCAAATTTTATTAGATTTATAGCAGAATACGAAATGTGCAAAATTATTCCGAATCAAAACGCTATATTTATATAGCAGACTTGCCCCCCAGGGGAGTCACACTCATGCTGCCAACCCACGGCGTTTCTGTGCCGTCAGTGCAGAAGACAAAGCAGGACAAGCCTTTGGTCTTCCCATTGACAGTACAAAATCTCTCCAGTAAGGTTACCCTATTCGCCGCGCCGCCGGGAACACAACAAGACGTTATACTCAATCATATTAAATAATATTGTCAAATACTTTTTCAATATGGCTCTGTTTTATACCATAATTTATATCTAGGTTGATAATAATAATTATTTCATGATAAAAGAATTTCATTTTGCTGCGAAACAGCTGTCCGACCTCCTTTCAAATAAATATGTATAGTGATAGGTGGTATAGATAATAGAGTTCAGTGAGTGATAGCCTGTGTATTCTATTGGTTAATCCATAAGTATCATAAACAAAATCGCTCTCACGGTAACGTATCACTCAAAATTCAAATTTTCAAATAGGTGCGATGACAGCCACACGGGAGCCCGTCGGGGCATTCTATTGGTTGATCCATAATTACCATAAACTAAATCACTCTTACGGTAACGTATCACTCAAAATTCAAATTTTCAAATAGGTGCAATGACAGCTACACGAGAGCCCGTCGGGGCATTCTATTGGTTGATCCATAATTACCATAAACTAAATCACTCTTACGGTAACGTATCACTCAAAATTCAAATTTTCAAATAGGTGCAATGACAGCCACACGAGAGCCCGTCGGGGTATTCTATTGGTTAATCCATAATTACCATAGACTAAATCACTCTCACGGTAACGTACACGGATATCACTATCACTCAAAATCATTACCTACGGAAAGAGATGGGATAGCCCTATTCTTACACCATACAGAACCGACACGTCAAATACGATGTTACAAACCCCAAAAGGAGACTGCGTCGGAACATCGTCCATAACTCAGCAGTAATAGGTTATCGGCTAGCAAATAAAGTTCCCTATTAGTTAAGTATATGAAATATGGAACTTGAATAGGCAAAATATTATTGAAATAGTTTTTTTTTTCAAAATAAAATACAATAGAGACATTATTTATTGTTGTTTATTGTACACTAGTGATTATAAAGTTTCCGCTATGAAATAGATTAGAATAAACAGTATTGGCATCGATTTTGGTTATCAATTTTTATTCATAATGGCTTTTCCTTTTATTACGTTTAGTACTCCAACTGTAAAGAATAAAATTTATTATATTAACATGTTTTAAATTTAGGGTTTTGTATTAAAAGTGGGATTGTTTGCTAATATTGGATTTCACTAACGAGGTTTGAGAACACGTCTTCATCTTAAATTTGGATTATGTATGTACAAACACGTTGGCTGGATATGAGCCCCACCAAAGTCTTCAGGGTCCAGGCTCTGGTGCAGGCTTTCCCGTCGAAGTTCGACGGCAGTCACTAACACAAAAGCCTAAACATGCTAAAGGGAGCTTTGGATACGACTGCCATTGCATTGGCACTCAGATGAAGAAAGTTAGGGAGTACATGTTCTTTTACATACCTATTAACAGATCTTAGCTAATATCCGCTTAAATAACAGGTTTATTTAGTACATTTAGCAAACGTTTTCCAGTTTCTTCGACACATCTGCTGGACACATCAAATATCAGAAATTCTATCTTTTTATACTGAAGTGACATCTCATGTCAAAAATAAAAATAAAACATCACTCCAACCATAGAGTAAAGTAATACATCGGAAAACAACAACATTACATTCGTAAACATATCTAAATAGTTTGTATAGCTATATCACGAAATAATTTTAGCTAAAATTAATAATAATAAGTCAATTAATTAAATTTAAAACATAAAAGCTCATTACGTAATAACTTTAGACAGAAGGTCCCTGAAGTAGGAACTGAATAAATTAACCGACTTGGTATTAGGTACATGGATCTCACAACTTTTTGCGGTAGAAGAACCAAGGGTGAGGCCTTTTTACAAGTATTGTTTTTGATGGCATTTTATTTCTTTTTATAGATATCCTATTCGGTATCTCTGTCACGGACACTTCCAGTCCCAGTCCTAGTCCACTACCCTGCGGGAGAGAGGCACTGTAATTTTCGTTGTTCAGGGTGCACCACGTGGTCGTTCTGGACCAACCACCCCTGTATGTATACACTACACCTCCAAATAAATACAGAGCACAATTATTAAGTACCTACCTACTTAAAACACTTATTTCATAGCATTTTTCTATCGTTACAGTTTTTCTACCATCGACATTATACCAATAACAAAACTGAATAAAACCTTTTTTTTTTTTCGAAATAATACTGCGTTTTATACTTTGTTTCATTTCTTCGACCGTTTAAATACGGTACCGTATATACACACTTTATACGAAACGGTAACGTTGAGACCGTGAAACAATCTCAACCAATGAATGACGCGTACCCGTGCGCTTGGGATGTTGATAGTAATCGATGATTGGTGGATTGATACGTGCTCTCGCGTGTCTTCCTACGGTTTCGTTGTAATTTTGAATGGCGATTAAAGTATCGTTTACGTAAAATGGCATTATTCACATACATAGAGCAGAGTAATACATTGGAAATTCACATAATCCTATTATAGATATATGATATGATATAACTGATCGATTTTTCTGTTGAAAAGTGACAAGGGACGCGTGAAATGACTTCTCATTATTATTTAGAATGGCGAATGCTCTATGAGAGCAATCGCCAAAGTGAATTACCAATAAACAATTTTATTTTAATATGCTACAATAAACGTATTTTGGCCAAAAAAAAAATGATTGCTAGTCTCTTTCATAATTCATGCAATAGGGGGTTAAACAGCCCTGGATATTTCACCAAAACATAAAGACGATCCGTTCTTAAAAAAAAACGCTTTTCTCATCTATTTTTTTTATAACAAAGTCGCCTTTACGAGGCGAACTGACAAACAAACAGACATACAAAATCGGCTAACTTGTCGGAACGGAGACTCGCTTGGTCAATATTTTTTCCATTATTTTTTTGATAATTGAATTGTACAATATTTATTATATTCAATCATATTAAATACTAGCCTACCACCAGCTGCTCCACCCGCGTGCATCTCGGTTAACGCGACCTATGCTCATATCTCCGGTTTTACGCAACCGATTGCGATCAAACAAACGTAAGTCTGACCAGCCTGACCAAACCTTTCTAACAAAAAAAACCGCATCAAAATCGGCGTCCATCGCGAACAAACAGACAAGTAATTTAAAAAAATATTTTCGTGTTCAGTATCGTAACATAACATATCCCAAGATTTTTTTTAAATATCTATCTCAAGTGGATACGACCACTTTACAATTATATAATAAGTATGTACTAAAAAATATTTTTAATAGTTAAGGGTTCGTTTGATACCACAAAATTATAACCTAATAATATAAACAAGATAAAAGAAGACCATTTTCATGATGTTGCTTTGCTATACAACCTATTTTACTAGGTTTACAAATGTACATGTTGATGGTTTTTAATTTTTGACATGAAATGTCACCCCAACATAAAAATGTCTAGGATTTTTGTGAGATATCGAAGAATTTAGAAAATGCATGCTGTACCTACCCAATACCTATACCTGCTAAATAAATGTGTTATCAGTCAATCTTGCATAATATGAGCGACGACTGGACATCTTTATTAGGTATGTAAAAGAATATCTCCATCCCGCATCTTATTTAGTATGTTTAGGTAAGTAATCATAAAAATGACGCTTTGAGCCCAGGGTCTGCTATTTTGCCCCCTATTAACTTGTATAAGTTTCTCATGATTGAATTTAACTTTTTAGAGAACCAACCTAAATTCAATAAGTAACATTAACATGATAAATCCTATTCTTTACAGTTGGAGCAATTATAAGGAAAGGCTGCATGAATAAAAATTGATATAAAAATCGATGCCAATACTGATGAAGTCACTGCATTATTCTAATCTGGCTAGCTATATTATGGCGAATTGTATAAATTATAGTTACCTACATACTAAACTTTTTTTTTATTTTGATAAAGTTCTATTTCAATAAAATTTTGGCTCTTGTTTTCCAAGTTAGTCACCAAATTTCATATTTCATGAGCAAACATCTGCTAGCCGGTACAATATGCTGATTAATGGACGAGACTACGGCGCAGTGTTTCCTCTTAGGGTTGGGAAGTCAAACGACAGTCTCCCCCCAAAAGCCAAGATAAGCAAAATGGCTTCAAAGTAGGTACAAGCTTTGGATGTAACCGGAACTAACAACACGTTTATTTGAATTTTGAGTGATACGTTACCGTAAGAGTGTTTTTGGTCTATGGTAGTTAGGTTTAACCAATAGAATATCATTATGTGCACGTGTGGCTGTCTGCACCTATTTGAAAATTTGAATTTTGATTGATGCGTTACCGTAAGAGTGATTTTGTTTATGGTATTTATGGATTAACCAATAGCATATCATCATGTGCTCTCCGTATGGCTGTCACTGTACATATTTGAAAATTTGAATTTTGAGTGATACGTTACCGTAAGAGTGATTTTGTTTATGGTAATTATGGATTAACCAATAGCATATCATTATGTGCTCTCGTATGGCTGTCACTGTACATATTTGAAAATTTGAATTTTGAGTGATACGTTACCGTAAGAGCAATTTTGTTTATGGTAATTTTGGTTTAACCAATAGAATTCTTTCGTGTCATACCATAAACTCTATGTATTAAGTTTATGGTCACTGCACAATCTGCGTCTATTTGAAAGGAGGCCGGACAGCTGTTGCGCAGCAAAATGAAAAAGGTGATAAATATTAAGTATCTTCTCTTATCATAGTACAATATTGTAATATCAAACGGATCCATATTGAAAAAATATTTAATTTAATTGAGAAAAATAAGTGTTGACATACAATTCTATTCACATTATCAGAAATGGTTAATCCAAGCATTTGCTTTACCGTCAGTCCAAATCGGATCGACGCGACGACCGGCAATAATAATATAGGAGGTCACCATTTTCGGAGACAGGTGGATGCGGCCTCTCCCCCGCTTATCACCTTCCATGGTATAGTCGTACTCGTGATTTCACCCGCATTTTCGTTCTGTATGGCTGTGTATGACACTAAGAACCTACTCTAGTAGATAAGCTCATGTTTTTTTATATAATTATCGTGCATCTCTGTACAGAATAAAAAACTTTTCATTCTTTCTTTCTCTTTCTATTTCCTATGCCCGGCAGTCAAAGACCTTGGCTTAGTTATTGACTCTACCCTGAGCAGTCTTGAAACTTACAGAGTGGAGAATGTTGACCCTAGACTCCTAGGAAGCATCGGATGCGACCGCGGATTAATGCTGGGATGATGATGATTGAATTAGTTTATTTCGCGATATAGCTATACAACCTATTTAGATACATTTATTGCAGTGATGTTTTATCTTTATTTTTACATGAGATGACACGTAAATAATTCTTGACATGCCTAACAGCTGATTATTAGAATGCCGCCATATTACGGTAACGATACTCCATCACTCAAAATTCAAACGAACACCAAACTGTCAAGTATTCTAGACGTATACCTCAGCTAGTGCAGTCTACACGAGAGCCATTACGGTTTATAAAGCTCATGACAGCCCAGCTACCGTAAGCCTAGTCACGTGGTCCCATAACGACTCTCGTGTACGTATACGGCTCTCGTTTACAAACTCATGGTAGACCTACTGAGTACACGAGTCTACACATACGTATGGTGTAAGTATCACCCATGGCACTCAGTAAAATTTTATTATACGCGAGACTTGGGTTGCATCTTTTCATGTGCTATATGAAGATTAACCACAAGTGTGTAATAAAAACAACGTAAACAAAACTCTAATGTTGGTACGAGAGAACCAGATTATAATGACAATAGAGAAGTTTATTTGTTAATATTTATATAGGTATATCTGGCTCTCTGGCGTGGCGGTAGTGAACGCGGCTCTACGCAGGGTTCGATCTCCACTCAGTGCAAAATTATTGTATGCATGATTATAGGTATTTGCATTGGTCTGGTCGTGTCTTGGTGAGCACGTTAAGCCGTCGGTCCCGGTTGTCACATGAACATCTACGGTAGTCGTTACGGGTAGAGTCCTAAAATATCCAACAATTCTTCGATATCATCCAATATCGCTATTGGGTTGTGGAGGTCAGATCGCAGTCGCTTCACGTGAAATATCGAAGTTCAGGCAAAGCAGCGGTTAGACTGGTAAAGCGGACCCCAGACTTGAAAGCTTCGGATACGACTGGGATTAACGCTAGAATGAAGAGATTTATACTAGGTCTACCATGAGTTTGTAAACGAGAGTCGTATACGTACACGAGAGTCGTTTTGGGACCACGTGACTAGGCTTACGGTAGCTGGGCTGTCATGAGCTTTATAAACCGTAATGGCTCTCGTGTAGACGGCATTAGCTGAGGTATACGTCTAGAATACTTGACAGTTTGGTGTTCGTTTGAATTTTGAGTGATGGAGTATCGTTACCTTAGAGTATCTATTACCTGTAGAGCGCGTCTTAGCAAGTATGAACTGCTATCACAGGTGTGAACAGTGCCTAGAATTTTTGACAACTGCAATCAGTAGCAAAACAATATCTGCCAAAGTGATTTCGCAAATAACAGTTTATTTCATTTTGTGGTAATAATGGTGAACTCTGCATTGCCAGGCTCTCAAAACGATTCCCGGAAGAAAAATAAAAAGAATGATAACATTTCATATCACCCGTGAGTAGTATTATATGACTAATTTATTTGTTTTCATAAAATTTATACGGGTCTCCTAGGGGGATGCGAGAAACGCGGGGCGGGTTACAGCTGACGGCTGTCACCGGCCATATTTTCTTTTAAATGAATAGTGATGTAGCACATGCACTTTCGGTTACGATAATTTTCTTTTTGCAATAGAATTTCATTGTAGGTTTATTTTCTTGTATGTAGTATAGAGTATTTACTGCGTAAACAAATAAATCTGCTCATTTTACTTTTATATATTATGCACTATTATTTTTGTTAGGTTTACAAAAATACTAAGATGCATAATAATAGATGCATGAGTGAAAGCTAAAAGCTATAAAGAGGCCTGATTGGGAGCCGAATATTCGAAGTTTCATCTGTTCTATCTATTTTAAGCTTGATTTCAAATAAGTAACTAAGAAAGGGCTTTGCAAACTGAATGACGATGCAGTACCAGAACTTTACCTCCACGTAGGTAAATGCTTATGCAAAACTTTATATTTCAATTAACCACTGGCCTCTTCCAAAGTGCGTCAAAACTTTATATGCTTATCCATACTTCAGTGCGCCTGCCAAAGTCGTTATGTGCATTTTTTCGCTAGACGGCCTTAAAAAAAAAATTGCGCATCGGCTGAAAAAACAAACAAGTGTTAATTCCTTCTAGAAATAGATTTGACAAAATATGGATGTGCACTTCTGACCCTGCAAAATTGGTTATGTGTCCACATCAAAAGTTTTTCACCCTCATATTGCACATGTCAGAATTGGTTTGCACATAGATAATTTGACAGCTTGTTTCTCTTCGGTTTGTTGGTTGTAAAATTGGTGTTCTACCTTTGTAACAACGTAAATAATCTTATAATAGGAAATAAAACGAGACAGGTGACTAAATTTTGTACAATAATATTGCTGTTCTCAGTTTTGGGGTCACTGGCAAATTAGTCTTGACATCGCCAAAGCTTTCTATAGAATCTGGCTCCTTTTTTCCCGTCTACCAGCCTCTGGCCACCCAGTCGCACAGTCCTCCCAAACTGTACGACTGGGTGGCTAACTTCCTGCAGGTGTGCCGTATTTGCGCCTTTAGAGATGGACGAACTTCGGAGTTCTTGCAGGTAAATGCTGGCATGCCGAAGGGGTCCGTCTTATCATCCATTCTTTCTTCTGCATATAAACGTATGCTGTCCACTGACAGCATTAATTGCTATGCAGACGCTATGCTATGCAGATGCTAACCTTACACTTGAGTTATCATGGACATCCTGTGGCCGAGCAGTCTGATATTGTGGAACAAAGGCAGCTTCTTGTCACTGAGCTCGACCGGATCCTGAAGCACATTTCCGAATGGGGCTCTGAGAACCTGATCGAGTTCAGTGCCAAGAAGACCAAGAAGTTCAGTGCAAAGATATCTTCTTTCCTTCCACTCTTCAGAGCACGCCACTGCTACAGTAGGAAAATCTCAGTATCCTCGGTTTGGATGTTCGCTGCAAACTGAACAACAAAAACTACACTTAGAGTATCATCAAAACAGCCTCGCGTAAGGTTGAAGTCCTGAACAAAGTGAGACGTTTTTACACGTCGGAGCAGCGGTGTCTTCTGTACAAGACACAAATTCGCTCCTTCGTGGAATACTGCTGGTATTTCTGGGATGGCTTTTAGCACACAGCCCTCCTTTTAGAAAGTAGTTAGTGTTAGTGGCCTTTGAACCAGGGGCGTCATACTCGTGCTGCTGACCCTGTAGAAACCTTATAAAGACCTTCTTGAAGAACCCCATACATATTGAAGTCGCGTGGAAAAACAACAGGGAGATCATTCCACTGCTTGAGCGTACGTGGGATGAAGTTCCTTTCATACCGCACAGTGCGCACCGTTTCCGGTCGTAATGTGTGAGAATGAATTCACTGTCTACTCGTATGGCGAGCGGTGCGGCGATGAAAAGTAACGCAATTCTAGGCATTATGTCGAACAATTCTTCTGAACACAAACCATCGGCGGTAAAACACCCACAGCAAGGAAGTTCGTTCTGAGGTTGAGAGGGACTACCACCCCGCCTGTGAGTATGGGATCGTCGACGATCCTCAGCGTCCGTCTTTGCGCCAAGTTGAAAGGGTCTGGGTAAAAACGTGACAGCAGTACTCCATGTGGGGCCGAACGGGCGCGTTATAAAGAAGAAGTCTTTGCCCCGCAGTGATGTACTGCCTCGTCCTGTTGAGCACTCCTGGTTTCTTTGATACCAGCTTGACTTAGTCTTTCAAGTGACTACGGCGTTGATCGTCGCTGAAGATACCAACACCGAGGATCCCTATACTCGAAGAGATGGTAAACGGTGTGTCTAGAAAATTGCGGCGCTACAATAAATGGGGTTTTCTTAGCGGTGAATGCACATACTTGTGTCTTAGCCGAGTTGAATTGGCCTAGGGTTAGTCGTCCCCAATCGGATACTCTAGTGAGAGTAGTCTCGATTTCAGACACAAGTTTGTGACTTACCTCCATCGCTGACTGAGGGATATTTGCCTGTGTACCTAATATGTGTTCCCGATACAGTCGTCCTCGAACGCTCACGAAGGTGTAGGGCAAGGTGTATTATATAACACTTAACACACACATTTCACCACACAAACTTCTATGGTCACGTGACGTAGTAAAAGATCGACAACTGATCTAGCAGCAGTACTTCGATATCAAAGATTCACCAAAGGATTGTGGAGGTCAGATGGCACTTTACGGAAAATATCGAAGCTTAGCCGCGTCGCAATTAGACTGGAAAAGCGTATCCCGGACTCCGAGGTGAAGGGCTCGGATGCGAATCAACCGGACTAGCAACCGGACTACTGAGACTAGAGGGACTAAATTGTATAACTAATTGGTACCATAATGTGCTTGGAACTCGGGAATTGCTCTTCTTTTCTGATTGTCATATTATCGGCTATACTGGGAACGATCAGCGATTAGTTCCCAACTCCGAGAGCAAAGTCTGCACCAGAGCCTCGTACGTTGTTTAACATGTGCACCGACTAGCCACTGATACATTTTGATGTACAAAGGCGAGCTTAACTCAGTATTGTTCTTTTTTGTTACTTGTATGCCTTATCAAGTTTATAGTACGTATTTATTTACATCGTATGTTATTTACATCAAATGTACCTTGCCACCAGTCAGTATTTATCGGCTAAATAAATCCTATTGAGTTCCATAACAAATCTGATATGTGTACATTTTTCACTTGTAAGAAATGGCATTAGGAAGACAATTCTGATATGTGTATCAAAATGGGAAAAACAATTTATTGTGGATGGACAGTACCGTTTATGATTTTCACTTATATCTCAGTTCATTCAAAATATTTTTTGGCATCATACTGCATTTTTAGTTTTTTGATACGCTCATCAATTATTTAATAAAACAGCTTATTGTCTCTCCTGAAAACTTGACCAAAAACACATAGAGGTTTTGGCAAGCGCAACGACGTAATATTATATACGACTCTGTCTGTTGATATGTTAGATTTGTGGGATTTTAATTTCTGCAATTCATTAAATGATACTAATATTTGTATCTTGGTTTTAATTTTATCCATTCATCCACGCATGCGTCACACTAAATTCACAACATAACCAACTATCGATAATTTTGGTAATATGTACATGAAACATCACTATAGGCGCTTTATACCACAGATAAAAAACTGCTTACACTCGGCACAATGGACCATAGTGTTAGACTTGCTCTATACTATAGTAATGGATACTCTAAGATCGTTACCGTAATATGGCGGCATTCTAATAATCAGCTGTTGGGCATGTCAAGAATTATTTACGTGTCATCTCATGTCAAAAATAAAGATAAAACATCACTGCAATAAATGTATCTAAATAGGTTGTATAGCTATATCGCGGAATAAACTAATTCAATCATCATCATCCCAGCATTAATCCGCGGTCGCATCCGAGGCTTCCTAGGAGTCTAGGGTCAACATTCTCCACTCTGTAAGTTTCAAGACTGCTCAGGGTAGAGTCAATAACTTACTAAGCCAAGGTCTTTGACTGCCGGGCATAGGAAATAGAAAGAGAAAGAAAGAATGAAAAGTTTTTTATTCTGTACAGAGATGCACGATAATTATATAAAAAAAACATGAGCTTATCTACTAGAGTAGGTTCTTAGGGGTCCATTACACTGTAGGTTTTGCCATGGCGAAGAAGAAGTTCTATTCCACGTATTCCACCGTACGTACGTACGTACGTACCGTGCGTACGTACGTGGAATAAGAAGATACTTAATATTTATCACCTTTTTCATTTTGCTGCGAAACAGCTGTCCGGCCTCCTTTCAAATAGACGCAGATTGTGCAGTGACCATAAACTTAATAGAGTGTATGGTATGACACGAAAGAATTCTATTGGTTAAACCAAAATTACCATAAACAAAATTGCTCTTACGGTAACGTATCACTCAAAATTCAAATTTTCAAATATGTACAGTGACAGCCATACGAGAGCACATAATGATATGCTATTGGTTAATCCATAATAACCATAAACAAAATCACTCTTACGGTAACGTATCACTCAAAATTCAAATTTTCAAATATGTACAGTGACAGCCATACGAGAGCACATGATGATATGCTATTGGTTAATCCATAATTACCATAAACAAAATCACTCTTACGGTAACGCATCAATCAAAATTCAAATTTTCAAATAGGTGCAGTGACAGCCACACGTGCACATAATGATATTCTATTGGTTAAACCTAACTACCATAGACCAAAAACGCTCTTACGGTAACGTATCACTCAAAATTCAAATAAACGTGTTGTTAGTTCCGGTTACATCCAAAGCTTGTACCTACTTTGAAGCCATTTTGCTTATCTTGGCTTTTGGGGGGAGACTGTCGTTTGACTTCCCAACCCTAGAGGAAACACTGCGCCGTAGTCTCGTCCATTAATCAGCATGTTGTACCGGCTAGCAGATGTTTGCTCATGAAATATGAAATTTGGTGACTAACTTGGAAAACAAAAGAGCCAAAATTTTATTGAAATAGAACTTTATCAAAATAAAAAAATAAAGTTTAGTATGTATAATTAGGTAGGTAACTATAATTTATACAATTCGCCATAATATAGCTAGCCAGATTAGAATAATACAGTGACTTCATCAGTATTGGCATCGATTTTGTTATCAATTTTTATTCATGCAGCCTTTCCTTATAATTGCTCCAACTGTAAAGAATAGGATTTATCATGTTAATGTTACTTATTGAATTTAGGTTGGTTCTCTAAAAAGTTAAATTCAATCATGAGAAACTTATACAAGTTAATAGGGGGCAAAATAGGTAGCAGACCCTGGGCTCAAAGCGTCATTTTTATGATTACCTAAACATACTAAATAAGATGCGGGATGGAGATATTCTTTTACATACCTAATAAAGATGTCCAGTCGTCGCTTATATTATGCAAGATTGACTGATAACACATTTATTTAGCAGGTATAGGTATTGGGTAGGTACAGCATGCATTTTCTAAATTCTTTGATATCTCACAAAAATCCTAGACATTTTTATGTTGGAGTGACATTTCATGACAAAAATTAAAAACCATCAACATGTACATTTGTAAACCTAGTAAAATAGGTTGTATAGCAAAGCAACATCATGAAAATGGTCTTCTTTTATCTTGTTTATATTATTAGGTTAGGTAGGTTTTGTGGTATCAAACGAACCCTTAACTATTAAAATACTTTTTAGTACATATCTATACTTATTATATAATTGTGAAGTGGTCGTATCCATTTGAGATATTTAAAAAAAATCTTGGGATATGTTATGTTACGATACTGAACACGAAAATATTTTTTTAAATTACTTGTCTGTTTGTCTGTTTGTTCGCGATGGATGCCGATTTTGATGCGGTTTTTTTTGTTAGAAAGGTTTGGTCAGGCTGGTCAGACTTACGTTTGTTTGATCGCAATCGGTTGAGTAAAACCGGAGATATGAGCATAGGTCGCGTCAACCGAGATGCACGCGGGTGGAGCAGCTGGTGGTAGGCTAGTATTTAATATGATTGAATATAATAAATATTGTACAATTTCAATTATAAAAAAAATAATGGAAAAAATATTGACCAAGCGAGTCTCCGTTCCGACAAGTTAGCCGATTTTGTATGTCTGTTTGTTTGTCAGCTCGCCTCGTAAAGGCGACTTTGTTATAAAAAAAAAAGATGAGAAAAGCGTTTTTTTTTTTAAGAACGGATGTCGTCTTTATGTTTTGGTGAAACATCCAGGGCTGTTTAACCCCCTTTTGCATGAATTATGAAAGAGACTAGCAAACATTTTTTTTGGCCAAAATACGTTTATTGTAGCATATTAAAATAAAATTGGTTATTAGTAATTCACTTTGGCGATTGCTCTCATAGAGCATTCGCCATTCTAAATAATAATGAGAAGTCATTTCGCGCGTCCCTTATCACTTTTCAACAGAAAAATCGATCACTTATATCATATCATATATCTATAAATTATGTGAATTTCCAATGTATTACTCTGCTCTATGTATGTGAATAATGCCATTTTACGTAAACGATACTTTAATCGCCATTCAAAATTACAACGAAACCGTAGGAAGACACGCGAGAGCACGTATCAATCCACCAATCATCGATTACTATCAACATCCCAAGCGCACGGGTACGCGTCATTCATTGGTTGAGATTGTTTCACGGTCTCAACGTTACCGTTTCGTATAAAGTGTGTATATACGGTACCGTATTTAAATGGTCGAAGAAATGAAACAAAATATAAAACGCAGTATTATTTCGAAAAAAAAAAAAAAGGTTTTATTCAGTTTTGTTATTGGTATAATGTCGATGGTAGAAAAACTGTAACGATAGAAAAATGCTATGAAATAAGTGTTTTAAGTAGGTAGGTACTTAATAATTGTGCTCTGTATTTATTTGGAGGTGTAGTGTATACATACAGGGGTGGTTGGTCCAGAACGACCACGTGGTGCACCCTGAACAACGAAAATTACAGTGCCTCTCTCCCGCAGGGTAGTGGAATAGGACTGGTACTGGAAGTGTCCGTGACAGAGATACCGAATAGGAAATCTATAAAAAGAAATGAAATGCCATCAAAAACAATACTTGTAAAAAATACCAGGCCTCACCCTTGGTTCTTCTACCGCAAAAAGTTGTGAGATCCATGTACCTAATATCAAGTCGGTTAATTTATTCAGTTCCTACTTCAGGGACCTTTTGTCTAAAGTTATTACGTAATGAGCTTTTATGTTTTAAATATAATTAATTGACTTTTTATTATTAATTTTAGTTAAAATTATTTCGTGATATAGCTATACAAACTATTTAGATATGTTTACGAATGTAATGTTGTTGTTTTCCGATGTATTACTTTACTCTATGGTTGGAGTGATGTTTTATTTCTATTTTTGACATGATAATATGTCACTTCAGTATAAAAAGATAGAATTTCTGATATTTGATGTGTCCAGCAGATGTGTCGAAGAAACTGGCAAAAGTTTGCTAAATGTACTAAATAAACCTGTTATTTAAGCGAATACTAGCTAAGATCTGTTAATAGGTATGTAAAAGAACATGTACTCCCTAACTTTCTTCATCTGAGTGCCAATGTAATGGCAGTCGTATCCAAAGCTCCCTTTAGAATTGTTGTGATTGTTATAACGATATTTTGTGTTGTCTATGAATAAACGTCAGTTGTTGTCCAGCGCCTGGTGGTTTCATTGAAATTATAACATGGTGACAGCGGTGTACCAATTATTATTGTAATAATTAGGGTTTTTGTGCATAATATTTGTGATAGAAATGGAGCACGCCCGACCACCAGCGGAATTAGGTATGGACGGTGCCGGTGGGCCGGCCGGCCGCGCCGAGGTATGGAAAAAATGGAAACAGCAATTTCAATTGTTCGTAAAGGCTTCGGGTGTAGACAAGGAAGCGGCGAGTGTGCAGGCTAGTTTGTTGGTTAACCTGATTGGGTCTGATGGCTTCGATATTTATCAAACCTTTACGTTCGAAGACGAGAAGAAGCGTGATGACGTGAACGTTTTGTTGAAAAAGTTTGATGAGTATTTCGGAACGGAAACAAACGTAACAGTGACTAGATACAAGTTTTTCACCCGTAATCAAGAGGAAGGAGAGTCTATTCAACAGTACGTGATTGCGTTGCGTCTTCTCAGCAAGAATTGCGAGTTTTCATCCTTAGAGGACAGTTTGATCAGGGATCGAATTGTCTGTGGTGTCCGACAGTCTACGGTCAGGGACCGGCTGCTACGGACTGAGCAACTAACACTCGATAAGGCGGTAAAAATCTGTCAAGCTGAGGAAGTTTCACAGGAAAGTAGGCGACAAATAGGTTGTCAAGGTGCTAGTACTACTATAGGTGTATCGAGTGTCGACAGTGTTGGAGTGAGTCACCGCGTGAGAGAGGGCTGGCGCGCGCGAGCGAGTCGCGGAGGTGCCCGAGTCAACGTGGCGGCTACGCGAGGGAGCGCGGGCGCCCGAGGTGCTCTCCGGGAGGCGCCGCCGGGCGGTGCCGCGCCGCGTGCGGAGCCCTGCGGCGGCTGCGGCCGCGCGTTATGTTTGGATCAGTGCCCGGCGCAGTTGGTCAGCTGTTTTGTTTGTGGCTATAAAGGACACTTCGCCCGCATGTGTAAGTCTATTCAATCTTTTAAAAGTGGGGCTCGGGGAAGAGTTCGTCGTGTCTATGAAGTCGAATGTGATGATAACGAGAGATATGTTAGTGGCTCGGATTCAGAAGGTCCGTTCTATGTGTCTGTCATCGATTCTAAGGTGAATAAGTCGGAGGAATGGTTTCAAGTGTTATTGTGTAAAGGTAGGCAAGAAAAATTTAAACTGGATACCGGAGCAGATTGTAATGTGTTAGCCTTTAAGAGATTTGTAGAGTTGGGGTTTTCTGAGGATATGATATTAAAGAAAAACATCCCGTTATTGTCGTATACTCATGACGCGATACCCACTAAGGGAGTCTGCGTCTTGCCGTGGGTTTATAAAGATAAATCATATGATTTAAAATTTGTCATAGCCGACATGCGCTGTAGCAGTGTATTGGGACGCGAATCGTGTGAGACTATGGGGCTCGTCAAACGTCTTAGATCTATTCAGATTTCGGACTACAGTGATCTATTTAAAGGTTTAGGTTGTCTGCCGGGGAAATATCATATAGTAATCGACAAATCTGTTCCACCTGTCATTTGTGCCCCGAGAAAAGTTCCACACGGGTTACGCGATCGGTTACAGAGTGAATTGAGTACCATGGAACAGGCTGGGGTCATCAGAAAGGTCAGTCACCCCACTCGTTGGGTACATCCGTTGGTATTAGTAGCAAAGAAGAATAACGGTATTCGCATTTGTTTAGACCCACGGGAGTTAAATCGTGCGGTACAGCGTGCTCACTTCCAACTGCCCACTGTAGTTGAGCTAGCCACTCGCCTGCACGGCGCGCGGTACTTCTCGGTACTGGATGCCAATGCGGGGTTTTGGACTATTCAGCTGGATGAAGAGAGTGCAGACCTGTGCACTTTCGCTACTCCATTTGGTAGATTCCAATTTTTAAGGCTTCCATTTGGAGTATCTTGCGCGTCTGAGGTTTTCCATGCTAAAATACGACAACTTCTGGAAGACCTGGAAGGGGTAGAGAATTATATTGACGACATAATAGTTTGGGGTCCTACGAAGGAAATTCATGATCAGAGGTTGAAACGTTTACTTGAAAGATCGAGGGAAATCAACTTAAAATTCAATAAAGAAAAATGTAGGTTTTTTGTTGAGGAAGTTAAATATTTAGGGCATGTGTTTGATAAGAATGGAATGAGACCCGATGTTGAGAAAATTAAAGCAATCAAAGAAATGTCTACTCCATCGGACAAAAAAGACTTGGAGAGGTTCTTAGGAGCTGTCAATTATTTATGTAAATTTATTCCGAATTATTCAGAAATTGCTATTCCTTTAACGAGATTATTAAAGAAGGACAATGAATGGCGATGGGAAGAGAGCGAGCGCGCGGCGTTTGCTATGTTAAAAGAATGCGTAACTAGTGCAGGCGTGCTGGCGCTATACAATCCGTTGCGGCCTGTGCGTCTCGCGGTAGACGCGTCTGCTTTCGCGGTGGGTGCCGTTTTGCTGCAGGACGGCCGTCCGATAGAATTTGCTTCGCGTACCCTCACTGATGCGCAGAAGAGGTACGCACAAATTGAAAAAGAGCTTCTTGCTATAGTGTTTGGGTGTGAGCGGTTCCACCAATATATATATGGCCAAAAGGGTGTCGTTGTAGATTCGGATCATAAGCCCTTAGAGTCTATTTTTAAAAAACCACTTATGTCAGTTCCAGCACGGTTACAGCGCATGATGTTGAGAATTCAGGCATATGACTTAATAGTAAATTATGTACCAGGCAAGTACCTAAAAATCCCAGACATGTTGAGCCGTGCACCTCTGCCTGATTTATACAGTGAAGAAGTAAGCACGAATGTCCTTTATCAGGTACAAATGGTAGTCAATAATGTGCCTATGTCAAATGATAAATTAACCTTGATAAAAAGGGAAACTAAAAAAGATTTAGAGTTAAGCCCACTTTTAGATTATATAAACTCAGGATGGCCCATTAATAAGCATGATGTAATTAATGAGTGCAGGAATTTCTGGTCGTTCAAAGATGAATTATTTATTGTAGACAATGTTATATTTAGAAATGATTTGGTTGTTATACCCAAAAGTTTGCGTTCTCAAATGTTAGGTATTGTTCATGAGGGTCACCTAGGTATAGATCGGTGCAAGCGCCGAGCAAGACAAGTGATGTTTTGGCCAAACATGTCTCGTGATATAGAGCTTTATGTCAAACGATGTAAAATCTGTCAGGAGTTTTCAAACGTCCCTGCTAAGGAACCAATGATACCTATTGAAATTCCTAAGTTACCATGGAGTAAAGTGGGTTCAGATATTTTTGAGTACAAAAAGAAATACTTCTTGATCATTGTAGATTATTATTCCAATTATATTGAAGTCTGTAAGTTAAATTCTATTTCTTCTAACATGGTTATTGAAAGCATGAAAGAGGTGTTCTCTCGCCACGGAATTCCAAATGTCCTGATAAGCGACAATGGGACACAATACAGTAGTCGTGATTTCAAACATTTTGCCGAGAAATGGGGGTTTGATCATGTGACATCGTCACCTAATTATGCTCAAGCAAACGGAAAGAGTGAGAGAGCAGTACAGACTGTCAAATCATTATTAATGAAGGCAATTAGAGGGAATGGGGATTTTAATCTGGCACTTCTTAATTTTCGCAACACCCCGAGGGATGGTTTGAGTTCTCCTGCTCAATTACTTATGGGTCGCAGACTGCGCTGCCAATTACCAGTTAATTCTGCGCTTTTAAAGCCTCGACCAATAGACCCACTGGAACATAAAATTATGATAGAAAAACAAATGAAAGCTAAGTGTCAATATGATCGAAATAGTAAGGCATTACCTGATCTAGAGAAGGGTGATTCTGTTATATTTGTAGATGGCAGGAAAAGAAGTAGGGCCACAGTGGTCGGACATGCAATCACTCCTCGTTCATATATTGTTAAATCTAAATTTGGGGTTAGATATAGGCGCAATCGGCGTCATTTAATAAAATGTTTGCCTGATGAAAATGCGCCAGAGATTTGTGAGGAGGATCGTGATGATTTGTTCAGTGACGCGTGTGAGGAAGCGGATTTCAAGGATGACCAGGGCTTGTCGTTGTTACCAAATATAGATCCTCCAGAGGCCTCGACAAGTTATGCACCCTTGCCCGCACCACTTGTCCGCAAGGCCAAAGAACTTGCTCGGCGACGAATTGCCGATCAAGCTACAATTTATAATAAATTAGCTGCTACCCGCGGGTCCGCCTGTGTGGATCTCGGTCATCGCGATTAAGCGTGGCCGGTGTCCTTTCCTAAGGTCTAATCGGTCTCTGCACCAAATACAGACAAAGTTACTTTCGCTTTTATACTTGATATTAGTATGGATAAATGTATTTCTTTATTTTTATTTATAAGGGGAAGATGTTGTGATTGTTATAACGATATTTTGTGTTGTCTATGAATAAACGTCAGTTGTTGTCCAGCGCCTGGTGGTTTCATTGAAATTATAACAAGAATGTTTAGGCTTTTGTGTTAGTGACTGCCGTCGAACTTCGAGGGGAAAGCCTGCACCAGAGCCTGGGCCCTGAAGACTTTGGTGGAGCTCATATCCAGCCAATGTATTTGTACATAATCCAAATTTAAGATGAAGACGTGTTCTCAAACCTCGTTAGTGAAATCCAATATAAGCAAACAATCCCACTTTTAATACAAAACCCTAAATTTAAAACATGTAAATATAATAAATTTTATTCTTTACAGTTGGAGTACTAAACGTAATAAAAGGAAAAGCCATTATGAATAAAAATTGATAACCAAAATCGATGCCAATACTGTTTATTCTAATCTATTTCATAGCGGAAACTTTATAATCACTAGTGTACAATAAACAACAATAAATAATGTCTCTATTGTATTTTATTTTGAAAAAAAAATCTATTTCAATAATATTTTGCCTATTCAAGTTCCATATTTCATATACTTAACTAATAGGGAACTTTATTTGCTAGCCGATAGCCTATTCCTGCTGAGTTATGGACGATGTTCCGGCGCAGTCTCCTTTTGGGGTTTGTAACATCGTATTTGACGTGCCGGTTCTGTATGGTGTAAGAATAGGGCTATCCCATCTCTTTCCGTAGGTAACGATTTTGAGTGATACGTGATATCCGTGTACGTTACAGTGAGAGTGATTTAGTCTATGGTAATTATGGGTTAACCAATAGAATGCCCCGACGGGCTCTCGTGTGGCTGTCATGCACCTATTTGAAAATTTGAATTTTGAGTGATACGTTACCGTAAGAGTGATTTAGTTTATGGTAATTATGGATCAACCAATAGAATGCCCCGACGGGCTCTCGTGTGGCTGTCATTGCACCTATTTGAAAATTTGAATTTTGAGTGATACGTTACCGTAAGAGTGATTTAGTTTATGGTAATTATGGATCAACCAATAGAATGCCCCGACGGGCTCCCGTGTGGCTGTCATTGCACCTATTTGAAAATTTGAATTTTGAGTGATACGTTACCGTGAGAGCGATTTTGTTTATGATACTTATGGATTAACCAATAGAATACACAGGCTATCACTCACTGAACTCTATTATCTATACCACCTATCACTACACATATTTATTTGAAAGGAGGTCGGACAGCTGTTTCGCAGCAAAATGAAATTCTTTTATCATGAAATAATTATTATTATCAACCTAGATATAAATTATGGTATCAAACAGAGCCATATTGAAAAACTATTTGACAATATTTAATATGATTGAGTATAATATACAATAAATGTTGTACAATTTTTTTTATTCATACCTACAATACATTATCAAAAAGTTGCGTACATATAAAAATCGTGGTCAAACGGAGGTAGGACACGACGACGGTATTCTTGTCTCAATCAAGCAGTCCGACTGGGGAAGTACCTCTGCCGTACAGAATACCGTGGCCATAATAACGTCTTGTTGTGTTCCCGGCGGCGGCGCGGCGAGTAGGGTAACCTTACTGGAGAAATTTTGTACTGTCAATGTGAAGACCAAAGGCTTGTCCTGCTTTGTCTTCTGCACTGACGGCACAGACACTCCGTGGGTTGGCAGCATGAGTGTGACTCCCCTGGGGGCAAGTCTGCTATAAGTATAAATATAGCGTTTTGATTCGGAATAATTTTGCACATTTCGTATTCTGCTATAAATCTAATAACATTTGCTTGTCGATGGTATATTAGGGATCGGTATGGGTATTTTTGTGCCTCGGAGAGCACGTTAGGCCATCGGTCCCGGTTGTCATCGAACATCTGTAGCAGTCGTTACGGGTAGTTGGAGACTTAAAAGTCTGACAACTGGTTTAACTGCAATACTTTAATATTGCTAATGGGTTGTGGAGGTCACATGGCAGTCGCTTCACGGAAAATAATGAAGTTTAGCCAAACTTGCAGACCCCGGACTCCTAGGAAGCTTCAGATGCGACCGCGGATTAATGCCGGGATGATGATGATTGAATTATTTTATTTCGCGGTATAGCTATACAACCTATTTAGATATGTTTACGAATGTTGGAGTGATGTTTTATTTTTATTTTTGACATGTGATGTCACGTAAATAAAAAGGTCTGGAATTTCTGATCTTTGATATGCCGAAGGAACTGGAAAATGTATGCTAAATGTAGGTACTAAATAAACCTGTTATAAGTCAATCTTGCATTATTTAAGCGAATACTAGCTAAAATCTATTAAAAGGTATGTAAAAGAACATGTGTACTCCTAACTTTCTTCATCTGATGGCAGTCGCATCCAAAGCTCGCATTCTGCTTCTCCCTTTAGAATGGTTAGGTTTTTGTGTTCTTGCCACGAGAGGAAAGCCTGAACCAGAGCCTGGGCCACAAAGACCTTGGTGGGGCCATCTTGATGGGGTTTGCAATCATTGTGGGCACCTGGGCACATACCCAAATTTAAAGTGTAGGTCTTAAACCTCAATAATATGAACTCTAATATTTTTATACAACATTGTTTGCAGACAAGCACACAACCCACCTGATGGAAAGTGGTTACCTTGGCCTATGGACGTGTGCAACACCACAAGAGTTACACTCGTGTTTCTGACTTTGTAATAACAGAGATAATATAAGCCCTTGGTCATCCCACTGACAGCACAAAAACTCTCCAGTGAGCAATGGCTACCCACTCACCACCGGGAACACAACGCGAGGTTATTATGGCCCCGATATTCTGTAGGATGGAGGGACTTGCCCTGCCGCCGGACATCTCAATTTGGACAGGAATACTGTCGTGTCCTACCTCCATATTACCAAATAATCCTATTAAATAGAAAACATGAATTTAAAAATATAAATAATGTACCTAATACATTCTATTCTTTACAGTTGGAGTAATTTAAAACAGGAAAAGCCAAATGAATAAAAATTGATAACAAAAAATCCTGCACAATCTATGGCAATACTGATGAACAACCTCTGCATTATCTAATCTATTTCATAGCGAATTCTTTGTACGTAATGACTAGAATGTTGTACAATAAATAACAATAAATAATGTCTCTATTTTATTTTGATTTAGTTTGAGAGAAACTTTCATTTTACCTAATAACATTTTGCCTCTTTCTTTTACAAAGCTAGTCAAAAATTTCCATATTTCATATACCTAATAGCAAACTTTATTTGCTAGCCGGTATACCTGCTGAGTACCTAATGGATGAGGTTCCAGCGCAGTGTCCTCTCCAACATCGCATTTGAGGTGCTGGTTCTCGGTGGTGGAACACCTCTCAATAATCATTTACACAGTCCATCCAGTGTTATATCGTCACAAATCAATTACCTACTTGTAATAAATCATGGATTATTGTAGATCTATAGGGGAGGCCTATGTCCAGCAGTGGACTTCCTATGGCTGAAATGATGATGATGATGATGAAATCATGGATTCGATTAATTCCAAACAAATCTTGACATTCTTGACGTGCCCAACAGCTGATTATTTGAAAGCCACCATATTACGGTAACGATACTCCATCACTCAAAATTCAAACGAACACCAAACTGTCAAGTATTCTAGACGTAAACCTTAGCTAGTGCCGTCTACACGAGAGCCATTACGGTTTATAAAGCTCATGACAGCCCAGCTACCGTAAGCCTAGTCACGTGGTCCCATAACGACTGTCGTGTACGTATACGGCTCTCGTTTACAAACTCATGGTAGACCTACTGGGGTCGTTGGCGCGTAAACGTTAGTATTTGTAACGGTTTTTTAGTAGTATGGATAAGACTTTCGTAGACTTTTTATAAGAATGCATTTTCGTATTTAAATAAATAATTTCAACTTGTAATATGTATCTACTTGTTTAGTAAACAAAATTTTTACTCAAATGTAGCTTTTTTTTTCTAAGTATACAGAAAAAAAAACTGAGTAAAAAAAGTTAAATTTAAACCTCATTCTTTTAAATATGGCCGATCGCCATTGTTAGATGCGCGCGCATAGGAAAACGAATTAATTTGTAGTATTGTTTATTTAGTATTTGTAGCATTAATTTATTCGCAAGTGTGTTGTAAAACGTCGTTTGCCACGCGTGAGTATGATGATTACCTTTACTTACTTGTACCATAATGTACTATTATCATGTATGTTATCTGCATTTTATTTTTATGTGCTTTAAAGTGAGACGAGACGCCCGCGCTCGCGCGCTGTTCAACGGAACGGAGTCCGAGGGGGACGTGGTGCTAGCGGGGCGCCACCGGCGCCACCGGTGCTGGTGGTGTCCGCTGGGTCTAGCAGGGGAGTGAGAGGCAGAGGGGGGCGAGGAGCGAGCGGGGCGCAGCCGGCGCCACCGGTGCAGGTAGTGGCCGGCGCTTCTGGCAGTCGTGGTCGTGGCAACGCCCGCGCTGTACATCCGGGGCCGTACCTAATCGAGGAGTTAGTCTTTTTGCTTTCTTTTCATTTTAATTGATTTATTTTTGCTTTATTAATAATTATTTTTTGTTAATTAAATTCGTTTTGAATTTTAGACTGGACATCCGCGACATCCACGACCTGCCAGAAGGCCGAGGGCAGGAGACTCCCCTGTTTCCCAAGCGGAGGCGCATGTGGCAGCCGTAAGTAGTTCTGCTAGTGTATGTTCTTTGTAGATATGTCTGATAATACTAATATCTAGCAAATTGTAACTTTTGTTTTAAAATGTCCATCTAGATCGCTCACCTCACCACCACGACCTGGACCGTCGTCGGCACCAGATGCCCTGCTTTCGCCCACTATGTAAGTAGCCAAGTTCTTTGTAGATATTTTAAAAATATTTCTAGCAAGTTGTAACTTTTGTTTTAAAATGTCTATCTAGATCGCATACCCCACCGCCACAACCGGGACCGTCGTCAGCACCTGATCAGGTGATGCTCTCGCCCACTATGTAAGTAGCCAAGTTCTTTGTAGATATTTTAAAAATATTTCTAGCAAGTTGTAACTTTTGTTTTAAAATGTCTTTCTAGATCGCATACCCCACCGCCACAACTGGGACCGTCGTCAGCACCTGATCAGGTGAAGCTCTCGCCCACTATGTAAGTAGCTTTTGGGCTTTTCAATTACCAGTGAAGTAAATAATTGAATGATGTGGGTGCTACAATGTTGATTTTGTTCCAGAGCTATTCCATGCCCTTCGCCCACGTTGTCGGTGTCTTCGCCAGCAATGTAAGTAGCTTACTGACTTAAATATTTATTTGCAAAGTAATTAGGTCTCTACTAGGTCTCCAGAGTCCAAGACATACACGGTGCACCTGCTTACAAAAGGACGTTGGCTCTGACGAGTATACTCAGTCCCCGGCAACGGTATCAGGCTCGCCACCTATTACAGGGGTCAACAAAGTCACTGGCGAAACGTGGGCATAATAAGCGCCTCTGTCTACCCCTTCCGGGACAAAGACGCGATGTTTGAAATATATGGTGTACTCTAAGGGCGCATTCAAACGGGATACGTCTTTGACGATTCGTTATAAAACACGATACGCCTTGACGGATAGATGTTCACATTGAATGAGGAATCGTGTTTTTTCACGATTCGTCAAAATATTTGAATTGATGTTCACATTTGTTTCGCGATTGAGTTCAGTTCAGAGTTCAGCGCAACAGCGGATCCGCCATAAAGCATTCACGATTCGAGATTTTCAAAAGCCGATACGTGATTTTCACGATTCGTGAAGCGTGTGAACATGGGTATTTAAAAAGCATTGCTCCCGTCAAAAAAAATTACGAATCGTGAAAAAAAAAAACGACTCGTGAAAAAACACGATTCGTCTTCGTGTGAACGAGCTCTTACACCGATTTTGTTCCAGGTTTGTAGAATGTGGTGAGGGGTCGCATCGTCCACCACGCTATCGTCACCGTCTCAGCGTTCGTGACATAGACGGCCTCATCAACTACGGTACGTACATACTGATTTTATTCGGGGCCCAAGACATTAGTCTAATTGAGTATTCCCATCAGACTTGAAAGCATTTTATCATTTGGTACAGGCAGCGAAGAAGACGACTCGTCTTCTGACGAAGACGAAGACGTCCCTTGCGTAGGCCGTAGGATCGCTGAGGTGCTGCGCGACACGCCCTTCGACGCGGACGTTGACGTGGTGGCTGATGTTATCCTGGACCCTACACCAACAGCTGCCGGTGAAGATGCCTCCACGGAGGGCCCGGGGGGGCTATTTGAGTTTGACTGGAGAGCGTTCCCAAGTCCTCCGATTCCACCTCAATCGAGGAGAGAAACGTTCTCCCAAATCAATGTCGGTCCGACAGCTCCAACAACCGACCCATATAGCATTTTCATTGCGATATGGGATCGGCCAATAATGGAGTACATAGCCTCGGAGACAAACAAATACGCACAAGAGGTAGCATCCCAACTCTTTGACACCAATAACCTCCGTCCCAACAGCCGCATCGGCCAGTGGCGAGACACCACGGCCGATGAGCTGTACGCCTTTCTGGCTTTGGTGTTGGCGATGGGCATGGTGCCGAAGCCAGTGGTGGAGAAGTTTTGGGGTGCCACCCCTAACGTATTTGTGACTCCAGGTTTTAGCGCGGAGATGCCAATTGACCGGTTTATGCTGTTAGCGAAATGCTTGCATTTTAACGATAACCGGGGCATGTCTGCGCAGAACCTGGAGTACTCCGAGGCTAAATTATTCAAAATTCAGCCAATATTGTCACACCTGAACACAAAATTCCAATCGATGTACACACTGGCGCAGAACATTGCCCTGGATGAGAGCCTCCTAATGTGGAAAGGCTGGCTGGAATTTGGTCAGAGCATTCCCAATAAGACTGCTCAGCGGGGCATTAAAACATATGAAGTGTGCGAGTCCCAGACTGGTTACTTGTGGCGATTTGAGGTTCATTGTCATAAAAAAACTCCTCCGCAGCATGTAGATGATCCTCTAGAGGCGTCAGAACCATCCACCGTGCTACGTTTGCTCCAAGGCTTGGAGCACAAAGGCTACACCGTGTGGATGGACAACTATTACAATTCGCCATGCCTAGCTCGGCGCCTGAAAAGTATTGGGATCGACTGCGTGGGAACGTTGAGGACGGATAGAAAGTTTGTTCCGGCGGCAATTACCAGCCTAACCAAGGAAAGAATGCGCCCGGGGCAGATAACTGGTCTTACCTCGGGGGATGTTGATGTCATGGTATGGAGAGATGCAAATAGAGTGTCTATGATCTCTACATACCATGGCAACGAACAACAGACTACCCGAGGGTCCACCAAACCCACCCTGATATTTGATTACAATATCATGATGGGTGGGGTGGATAAAAAAGACCAGATGCTGTCTAACTTCCCCGTGGAACGCAAACGTACAAAGGTATGGTACAAAAAGTTTTTCAGACGTTTATTAAATATATCTGTATTGAACGCCTACATAATACACAAACATAACTCTGCGCATTTACACACCCCATCACTCACACACCATGCCTTCCGCGAAAAACTCATCACCACACTTCTATCTACACACTGTTTTACACGACGTCCTATGGAGATTACATACAGTAACGTTGCAACCCGTGTAGATACCACGCATCATATAATGGAGCACGCAATGGGCGCAGGCCAGCGCATTCGGCGGCAGTGCGTCTGTTGCAAAAAACTGGTCCAATATTTCTGTGCCGGTTGCAACGTTTCCGTATGTATTCACCCTTGTTTCGTTGCTATTCATAGATAAGTATATGTAATTAGAATTATAAATATATATTTTTTCCTTTCATATTTATCTATATATTTGTATATATTCTTTGTACCATACTTTTGTACGCAAATGCGGATAGGGCGCATTTTTTCGCTGGTTAGGTTGAAACTATCATTTAGCTCTATTTCTTAAACTAGTCTTTAATTATGTAAATTATTTAGACGTTTTGTAAGTTCCGTGGTCTATAAAGAACTAGCTTTTGTCCGCGGCTCCGCCCGCATCTATTCGTTAAACTAGTCTTTAATTATGTAAATTATTTAGATGTTTTGTAAGTTCCGTTTTAATGGTCTATAAAGAACTAGCTTTTGTCCGCGGCTCCGCCCGCATCTATTCGTTAAACTAGTCTTTATGTAAATTATTTAGACGTTTTGTAAGTTCCGTTTTAATGTTCTATAAAGAACTAACTTTTGCCCGCGCCTCCGCCGTTCACGGTTCCACTAGTCATCCCAGTATGAATTCTGGTTAGGTCGTAGGGGCGAGTCCAGAAGCACGGTCGTTGCTAGAGTGATTCAAGCTGGAGCTGCGTGCCACGGTGGTGGACATGCTGCGGTGGATGACATTTATGATAATGATCTCAGATCCCACAAGTAATCCCAGTTTGGGTGAAGGCACAGGTCTATAAAACCATCATTATGCCTGTAATTTTATGAGGCCCAGAAGTGACTCCAGTTTGTCGATCAACTTGAAGGGATAAGTCCATGAAACCATCATTATTCCTGTAATTTTATGAGGCCCTGAAGTGTCTCCAGTTTGTCGATCAACTTGAAGGGATAAGTCTATAAATCCATCATTAGGACTGTAATTTTTAATGCCCCCTGAGTACCAGTCAGCCATCATTAGGAGTGCTCTTACAGGGTACATGCCTATTTGCCACCATCATTGTATAAAAAGTAAATTCTTATTATTTATTACCAGAATGCCGATCGGATTGAAGGGACAGATCTATAAAACCATCTTTATTGTGTACTTTTTTACATAGTCATGTACTTGTTTACTGCCATCGTAGTATAAAAAAGTAAATTCGTAATATTTATTCCCTCATTTTTTTTCTTATTTTTACTAATGATATTGTGTTCAGGTGTGACGGTATTGGTTGTATCTTGAAGGAACGGGTCTGTAAAACCATGATTAGGCATGTTTTCTTACATGGTCGTAATACTTGTTTGCCACCATAGTGGTATAAAATGTTCAAGTGTAACATGTGTATGTGTGTAAAATGTAAATAAATAAATAAAATAAAATAAACAAAATTTTCATGTTGAATGTTCATGTTCAAGCGTATCAGTAATGGTCGTATCCATACTATGCCTACATTTTTCTTATTACCCGTCCCGCTTGAAGCCGAAATTGTAAACATTTCATTGCTGCCCTACTCTAACTAAAAGGCCGTTAAGCCACAGTTGGTCGATTTTCACTTTTTAATGCAGTCTTACACAACTTTCGACGCTCTGTCTTTTGGTCTAAGACTCATTTTTCTATCATTAATAGTTTTAGAGATACAGAACGTTGCTGAGCAGTTAAACCACATACATTTTGTTACTTCCTTAATTAAAAAGCGGCTAAGCCACAATTCTTCTCTAGAAAGACGTTATCATACTTTAACGGCAAATTCATGTATCATTTTTTCTAAATTTACTTAACTATAAAGCAGTTATTAAGAAAAACTAAAACTAAACTAAACTAGAAAGCAGTTATACGCCACTAGCGGCCTTTAAGTTATGTATTGGAATTAGTATTTAGCTAAATATCAATCGCTAGAGAGCAGCTAAACGACAATTCTAGACTAAATAGCAGTTAAACGCTTGTGATTTTAATTGGCGTTTGACCAGCTCATGCGATAATTCCTTCCTTTTCACTTCGGGTGCAAGTACGGACGGACGTGCGGCGCGTCTCTTGCTTTTTGGCGCCACAATTTACGAGCCAGAGAGTCTAATATTAGCCAAAAAGAATCAAAGTACGCCCACATGAACAATTACGATTTAGTAAATCTTTCTTATTTATTAATTAAACAATATTTTCACCTTCTAGGGTCTCCTATCTTTCCAGACGCTCTCCCCGAGATCATAAACGAGCGCTAAAATCTGCTCCAGAACGCTCAGGTTCGTCTCGAGGGATTGTCTGCACATGTGGCTTTGACTTTGCTGCGCATGTGCTTCGCTATGCCAAAGCTTACATACCTGCTAAGGACGGCCCCTACTTGGATGTGCGCGGCAGGAATCTCCTCCTTTGACGACGCTTTGAAAACACTCGTGGAGTCTGTCCTCAACGTTTCTTTCACTGAGTCCCAGTGGGACCTGGCATCTCAGCCAATCCGATACAGGGGCCTTGGGATACGGTGCGCACAGGCTTTCCTTGCGTCGACGCATGGGGTTGGGAGCCTTGTCGCTGTTATAATTCACTCTGACGGCGTCGGCCCCAGCATCCCCTTTGCGTCCGAGGCGTGAGAGATTTGGTCGACGCTCAATAATGGTGCGCTGCTTCCGGCCGCTCCTCATAGCCAAAAGTCTTGGGATGAGGTGGGAGTCAGGCTGGCACAGCTGGGGTTTGGGAGAGGCGAGTGGAGCGGATCGGGCGAGACTGCTCGCTGTGTCGCAGACGGAGGCTGGGGCATGGCTGCAGGTACTGCCGTTGCCTCACATGGGTACATTATTGGACGATGACACTTTGCGTGTGGCAGTGGCTCTTTGCTTGGGCTGCAGGGTGTGTGAAACCCATAAATGCACCTCCATAATGCAGCCTCCATGGTGGAGGGTGACGGCCATCACGCATTTGTTGTCGTGCCACAGGCAGGTTCCCTCGACACCATGCCATTAATGACTTGTTGCGGAGGGCATCGATTTCGGCAGAGGTTCCTTGTATGCTTGAGCCGCCGGGCCTATCTAGGTCGGATGGCAAGAGAAAAGATGGTTTAACTCTCGTGCCTTGGAGGAGGCGTAGGTGCTTGGTGTGGGATGCGACCTGCGTCAATACTGTGGCTGCGAGTCACCTAGGCTGCACGACTCTTTTCCCCGCAACCGCGGCCGAAGACGCGACCAGTACAAAACTCGCAAAGTATACAGCCTTCGAGCCACAATATATCGTGGCACCGGTCACGGTCGAGACCATGGGCAGTTGGGGCACAGAAACCAAGAAATTGGTGGCGGATATAGGTTGACGATTAAGGGAAAAAACTGGGGACTCTCGCTCCGGCTCATACCTGGAGCAAAGGCTAGCCATTGCGATACAACGAGGAAATGCGGCCAGCGTTCTGGGCTCCTTTGCACCAGACAATATCCGTGGCGGGTTATCTACATGTCAAAAGCTTGGCTGGCTTCTTGACATTCTTTGTCCTATGGTTTCGTGAATACTGATTATAACTATTAAAGATGTAGGTAATATTGTGATCTCATTACTGAATAAGATTAGTAAAAGTTTGATTAGGTTGTTTTTATTTTTATTTTGTATTGTTTAATTAATAAAGCTATTTGATAAGTTTAGTTAGTTCTAATTGTCTGTTCTTTTTTAATGAATAAAGTTCTGATTTCATAAAATAGTTTTTAACTTCTCAACTTTTGATCCGGAAGTGCTTACTTAAAAGGCAGTTAATTGCGAGCGAGATGTCTTTAACTGCCTTCTAGTTAAGCAATAGGAGAACCAGTTTAAAAATACTGCCGTCCTCAAACTAAAAGGCAGCTAAGTGCAAAAAGACATTTTCGAGAAAACGCAAAAATAAGTGGAAATTGATGTCTCTTGAAAAGTGTGCTACCTAGGAACAAGGTTGCAAGTTATAATTGTAGGCATAGTCTTTGTGCACAATATGTGATATATTATATTAATTTATATTCATTATATTTTATTTAAATTCATTTTTTAACTTTTAGCTAAGCATTTTTTTTTTCACTTTTACGCAATATACTGCACTTTAAGGCCGCTAACCATACCTTAACTGCTTTATAGCAAAGCAATTTTTTGTAGCTACCACGTTCTGTACTTATAGTAAACGTTAACAAAATATACTTAGCTATAAAGCAGTTAAAGGATTTTAACAGTCTTATAGCCTAGTAGTTAACACTTGGCGGACTAAACTCCCTTACTTAAAAAGTAGTTATGGGATTTTAAACGCTTTTCAGCTTGGTATTGTAAAACATATTTTTATACTGGTTCTCCTATTGCTTAACTAGAAGGCAGTTAAAGACATCTCGCTCGCAATTAACCGCCTTTTAAGTAAGCACTTCCGGCTCAAAAGTTGAAAAGTTAAAAACTATTTTATGAAATCAGAACTTTATTCATTAAAAAAGAACAGACAATTAGAACTTACTAAACTTATCAAATAGCTTTATTAATTAAACAATGCAAAATAAAAATAAAAACAACTTAATCAAACTTTTACTAATCTTATTCAGTAATGAGATCACAATATTACCTACATCTTTAATAGTTATAATCCGTATTCGCGAAACCATAGGACCAAGGATGTCAAGAAGCCAGCCAAGCTTTTGTCATGTAGATAACCCGCCACGGATATTGTCTGGTGCAAAGGAGCCCAGAACGCTGGCCGCATTTCCTCGTTGTATCGCAATGGCTAGCCTTTGCTCCAGGTATGAGCCGGAGCGAGAGTCCCCAGTTTTTTCCCTTAATCGTCGACCTATATCCGCCACCAATTTCTTGGCTTCTGTGCCCCAACTGCCCATGGTCTCGACCGTGACCGGTGCCACGATATATTGTGGCTCGAAGGCTGCATACTTTGCGAGTTTTGTACTGGTCGCGTCTTCTGCCGCAGCTGCGGGGAAAAGAGTCGTGCGGCCTAGGTGACTTGCAGCCACAGTATTTACGCAGGTCGCATCCCACACCAAGCACCTACGTCTTCTCCAAGGCACGAGAGTTAACCCATCTTTTCTCTTGCCATCCGACCTAGATAGGCCCGGCGGCTCAAGCATACAAGGAACCTCTGCCGAAATCGATGCTCTACGCAACAAGTCATTAATGGCATGGTGTCGAGGGAACCTGCCTGCAGCACGACGACAACTCAATGCGTGATGGCCGTCACCCTCCACCATGGAGGCTGCATTATGGAGGTGCATTTATGGGTTTCACACACCCTGCAGCCCAAGCAAAGAGCCACTGCCACACGCAAAGAGTCATCGTCCAATAATGTATCCATGTGAGGCAAGGGCAATACCTGCAGCCATGCCCCAGCCCCCGTCTGCGACACAGCGAGCAGTCTCGCCCGATCCCCTCCACTCGTCTCTCCCAACGCCGCTTCTGTGCCAGCCTGACTCCCACCTCGTCCCAAGACTTTTGGCTATGAGGAGCGGCCGGAAGCAGCGCACCATTATTGAGCGTCAACCAAATCTCTCACGCCTTGGACGCAAAGGGGATGCTGGGGCCGACGCTGTCAGAGTGAATTATAACAGCGACAAGGCTCCCAACCCCATGCGTCGACGCAAGGAAAGCCTGTGCGCACCGTATCCCAAGGCCCCCGTATCGGATTGGCTGAGATGCGAGGTCCCACTGGGACTCAGTGAAAGAAACGTTGAGGACAGACTCCATGAGTGTCTTCAAAGCGTCGTCAAAGGAGGAGATTCCTGCCGCGCACATCCAAGTAGGGGCCGTCCTTAGCAGGTATGTAAGCTTTGGCATAGCGAAGCACATGCGCAGCAAACTCAAAGACACATGTGCTGACAATCCCTCGAAACGACCCTGAGCGTTCTGGAGCAGATTTTTGCTCTCGTTTATGATCTCGGGGAGAGCGTCTGGAAAGATGGAGACTGGAGAGGAGACCAGGTGAAAATATTGTTTAATTAATAAATAAGAAAGATTTACTAAATCGTAATTGTTCATGTGGGCGTGCTTTGATTCTTTTTGGCTAATATTAGACTCTCTGGCTCGTAAATTGTGGCGCCAAAAAGCAAGAGACGCGCCGCACGTCCGTCCGTCCTTGCACCCGAAGTGAAAAGGAAGGAATTATCGCTTGAGCTGGTCAAACGCAAACTAAAATCACAAGCGTTTAACTGCTATTTAGTCTAGAATTGTCGTTTAGCTGCTCTCTAGCGATTGATATTTAGCTAAATACTAATTCCAATACATAACTTAAAGGCCGCTAATGGCGTATAACTGCTTTCTAGTTTAGTTTAGTTTTAGTTTTTCTTAATAACTGCTTTGTAGTTAAGTAAATTTAGAAAAAATGATACATGAATTTGCCGTTAAAGTATGATAACGTCTTTCTAGAGAAGAATTGTGGCTTAGCCGCTTTTTAATTAAGGAAGTAACAAAATTTACGTGGTTTAACTGCTCAGCCACGTTCTGTATCTCTAAAACTATTAATGATAGAAAAATGAGTCTTAGACCAAAAGACAGAGCGTCGAAAGTTGTGTAAGACTGCATTAAAAAGTGAAAATCGACCAACTGTGGTTTAACGGCCTTTTAGTTTGAGGACGGCAGAATATGTTTTACAATACCTAGCTAAAAAGCGTTTAAAATCCCATAACTACTTTCTAAGTAAGGGAAGTTAGTCCGCCAAGTGTTAACTACTAGGCTGTAAGACTGTTAAAATCCTTTAACTGCTTTATAACTAAGTATATTTTGTTAACGTTTACTATAAGTACAGAACGTGGCAGCTACAAAAAAATTGCTTTACTATAAAGCAGTTAAGGTATGGTTAGCGGCCTTAAAGTGCAGTATATTCAAAGACATTTCATAAGATAGACATGTCATATGCTTACAAATCAGCGTAGAAAAATGTGCCGAACTCACACACACACATTTTTAATTCATCTACACTTCCCTACATAACCAATGGATTGAAAAGAGAGGACATGAAAAATACAATATAAAAGAAGAAGACAGCTATTGTTTGTCACTTGGACTTTAATGATAACAATGTACCAATCACAGTGCGGTTGCTAGTCGGTGACATAGGCTAACAAAATTATTGAAAAAGAAGGTACAGAGCTCTCTGAATTGAGGTTATTGCCTAATTTTGTTTAGACAAAGATGTTTGTTTAACTTTGTTAATGTATTATGAAAAAGCTAGGTATAATTTTTAAATTTCATTATTTTGTTGCTGTCAGAAGTACAATTTTAACAAGTACCTAAGTAGGTACTTGCCAGTAAAGTGAAGTTTGAGATAATTGCGTAATTTTGTTTAGACAAAGATGTTTGTTTGTCATTTTTATTGTATCTTCTAATATATAAAATTCTTCTGTCACGGGGTGCGTAATCGAACTCCTCCGAAACGGCTCGACCGATTTTGATGAAATTTTTTGTGCTTATCCGGTATCTATGAGAATCGGCCAACATCTATTTTTCATCCCCCTAAGTGATGAGGGTGCAGCGGGAACGGGATTTGAATACCACGCGGGCCGAAAATATGGCGGTACGAAGTTCGCCGGGGCAGCTAGTTACCTAAGTATAAAAAAGCTAGGTATGTTTATTCTATTTCATTATTTTGTTGCTGCCAATAGTACCTACAAATTTTAACAAGTAGGTACTTACCTAAGTAGATACTTGCCAGTGAAGTGAAGTTCGCACTTATTAACTTACTTGAACCACATAGTATTAGTAGGCAATTATAAAAAACAACAAATTAAAATTGGGAAGTAGTATGTAGTGAGTTTAATGCCTACGATATTCTCATCTGTACTTTAATCTATGTTCGGATCACACACGTCCTTGTCGCTCTCGCACCAAATTATATCATACTGTCTCTTTTTAACAATTTTAACTTGAATATTATGAAAGTCAGAAATTTGGTCTTTATCAGTCGAAATATGTATTATTTCCATGTGATATGAAATCCCTTTTGATGTATTAACTTTAGAGTAATAGTTCGTGCAGTGTCTATAAACATACGATGGCATTTTCGTTATTTTTATAAGTCACTGATGCTTCCGCTCAACGTCCGGCCGGCGCCGCTCGGCACGCGGTACTAGAGGCAAACGTTCCAATTGACTCGTTTTCGAATCTTCACGATTTTCGCGCAATAACGAATCTACTTCTTTTTATATATAATATCTTTGAGTATATTACGTAAAAATGAAAAAAAAATGCTTAGCTAAAAGTTAAAAAATAAATTTAAATAAAATATAATGAATATAAATTAATATAATATATCACATATTGTGCACAAAGACTATGCCTACAATAATTATAACTTGCAACCTTGTTCCTAGGTAGCACACTTTTTAAGAGACATCAATTCCCACTTATTTTGCGTTTTCTCGAAAATGTCTTTTTGCACTTAGCTGCCTTTTAGTTTGAGGACGGCAGATTGTTCATTGTCGAAAGATTTTTGTATAGCAGCATGCCTTTTGTTTTATGCTTATCACTTTGTGGCATTCATCTAGTTGTAGAATTCAAAGTTATACCTATTTGAAATAAATGCAATAGAATTTACACTGTGATAAAAAGTTCGAGAGTACTTTTTTTAAGCTCTTTTTCAAGGCCTTGGTTCAATGTTCAATATCTCGTAACATAAACACTTTTGCTAGCTGAAACTTTGTTTACAATAGGTGTGTAGACCATACTTACTTATGAAATAACAACCCAAGCCACTTGATCTACTGTGTTCTCGGAATTGAAGTGTGAACTTATCGTATTTTTTGCCTGCGCGTTCGGGTCGCCTGAGGCCCCTTTTGTGATGTGAGAAGAAAAAAAAGTACAGCAAGATGTGCTGCTTGCATTTTATTTATGGATATGGATGGATATATTATTAAAAAAAAAAACATTTACAAATGATGGTTTACTTTTTTTATTTCAACGATCTTAGTAAAAAAAACTGGAAAAAAATCTCAAATCCTAATTTCATATAGGAATTAATAATACTTTACAAGGCTAAACTGGCCTGTAGTATTTTTTTATTATTAGCTTGTTTTATAGCAATGAGCAGTTTTCCAGTAGGTATAATAATCAGTTGGTTGTTAAGTCATCAGGAGATGGCGCTAGCATAGCTTTTGGTAATTTTAATGTACTCTGTTGTTTGTTAGTGGTATTTTCATTGTATCAGAAAAAATTACAGAATATCTAAGTAAAGTAAATCATTACAAAACCGAAGAACATTTTTTCCATAAATTACACAGATTACACTAGATGTGACACCACACTCTTCTTACCAAAAGTGCCAACATTCCGCTGCGCGAACACACACGCTTCCACCTACCTACTAAACGAAAACTTAAGTACAGACCTATGTAGGTATTGGTATATAGGTAGGTAGATACCGGAATATTATATAGGTATCTTGACCTCAGTGACGTCACAAAATGTACCTACTTATATGTATGTATATGCGCAGTAACACGCGTTTTTTGGATGTCTTTTGTGGATTAGGTGGATTTGAGCTTCTCCGCCACCATGGTACCCCGTGTACCATGGTGACGGAAAAGCTCAAGTCCACCAATCATAGACCATATCAAACCAATACGAGCATCTCTCGCGACTTGGAGTCAAGATGTACGGTACCTACTTATTTTATTATAATATGTAGGAATATTATATAATTTGAGTACAACTTTCACACAGATACTAAAACAGCGACTGTAAGCGACTTTCGACCTTAATGACATTATCTTAATTACATGTCTTTTTGCGCTAATAGATGACACTGATTACGAATATAAGAAAAAAAAACTCGATTCTATGTCATGTCATTAAGGTCGAAAATTGCTTGCACTACGTTTTTTAAGGTTTTTTATCCCTAGCATCCTTAACTAGTCTGTGCTATGGAGCAAAAAGCCAAATCGGACCGATTTTATCGGATATTTATATAAAAACAACATAATAAATGGTGTCGGATATCGGATGTCGGCCATCGTCGTCGGATACAGATATCGGATGGTGTGAAAACACTCTTAAAGAGTTTAAAAGTGTATAGTAGGTACTCAGTTATATCCCTAACTCGGTAAAATCAAGAAAATGTTGTTATAATTCACCACTTCATTCGTTTTAGCACGGTTGGTATAATATCGGTATTAATAAGAATACATGTAAACTGTATGTTCTTAATTATACCGATATTATACCAATATCTATAACCGTTTATAACGCTAATCTTAACTGCATTTCGAGTTATCAAGAGTCAAGACTACATTTTTTCTTAATGATACCGAACCGAACCGACCGGAATAATTCCGAATTATTCCGGGTCATTTGGGAATTATTCGGGATTTTTCGTTTTATCCTCACGGAATATTTGGAATTATTCCGGCCTTACATCTATACTTAGGACAGAAGGTCCCTGAAGTAGAGACTGAATAAATTAACCGACTTGGTATTACATGGATCTCACAACTTTTTGCGGTAGAAGAACCGAGGGCGGCGAGGCTTGGTATTTTTTTACAAGTATTGTTTTTGATGGGATCGAGACATTTTCGAGTACTAATATTGAATATGGATTATTAAATTAGTACATACATGAGAAATTTCCATATTATTATCTCGAATTATTTTCTTATATCAAATTAGTTTTATGTATCGAGATAAAGGTTGTTTATTTGGTCGCAACAATCGACATTCACTCGGGTGGAGCCGTGGGCAACAGCTAGTATCTAATAGTTGATTCTATCAAGAAGATTGAAACGAATACTAGAACAACAGAATCTGATCTTAAATACTGATAGCTATAGCCCACGGTTCCACCCGTGTGGATGTCGGTTATCGCGTTCGCGACCAAATACAGCCTATATTCTTTCCCAAGGTCTAATTTATCTCTCTACCAAATTTTATTAAAATCGGTTCAGTGGTTTAGGCGTGAAAACGTAACAGACAGACAGAGTTACTTAGTTATTTATAATATTAGTATGGATAAATTAAACCTGTCCATTGTATCTAATATTAAAATTCTTGATTCTATTAACCCAAAATAAGTACCGAAACGAAATTATCTAAACCGAAACTGAACCGCTAGGACAGGCAAAAGGAGCAACCCTATATATGTGGAAAGTGTTACTAGTAATAAAATCTCGTCTCTCAAAGTTGTCTCTCAATAATAAGTCTCATTACGTACTGGGACTACTGGGTAGTGGGTTTTTGTTATGATTCACTGTGTCAAAGTATAATTAGTCATAATTATTGTGCCAACATAACGCTAGTCTTTGTGAATCTGAAGAACTTTTGTTTAGTGAACAAGCAATCCTATTTACAATATCAATATGTCGCTCTATCCGTCTTTAGAAGACATGAAATTGGATAATATGGCTCGGGCTCAGATGGCCCAGCACCAAGCTCTATCGTCTGCACCGGGTTACCCTCATCCTCCTGCTGCTTCTGGCTACCCTCATCCTACTGCTGCTCCTGGCTACCCTCACCCCTCTGCTGCTCCTGGAGCGAATACCTCATTAACTCATGTATACCCAGCACTTGGAGATTACATGGGTCTTGAATTATCCTCTGATGTTATTGCTTTAAATATGCCAGAGTATCAAATTCAAACGGTAAGAAAACAGTTTTTAATACTTATCAATAAATTATTCTTTATTAAATTATTGCATCATAGGAAATTTCCATTGAACAACAACTGCCCAATCTAGTTGAAATATGTTTTGTTGTTTTGTAGGTACAGCCAGGAACTAGAAGTAACTTGATAGCACCACTGTCATCTCAGTCTACAACGTTGGCCAAGGCAACGGTAACTCAGGCCATTCGACAAGTAGTGCTCTGCAAGGACAGAGACGGTAAATGCGGCTTAAGGTTGCATTCAGTCAACAGTGGTGTGTTTGTGTGCTATGTGGGTGCTAACAGTCCCGCTGCACTTGCTGGTTTAAGATTTGGTGATCAAATTTTGGAAATCAATAATGTTCCTCTCGCTGGAATGACAATGGATCAGTGTCATGCTATCTTAAAGAAAGCTCCCACTAATGGAATTGTGATGGCAGTACGTGACAGGTATTTAAATTTTTCTGTATTTGATTTCTGTATAATTTTGTTTTAAGACAAATATTTCAATAGGTTATTTTTATTTCAGGCCTTTGGAGAGGACAATTACTCTGCATAAGGATTCTCTTGGCCATGTTGGATTCCACTTCAAGGATGGTAAAATTACTGGTTTAGTGAAGGATTCATCTGCAGCTCGTAATGGTTTATTAACCGATCATCAGTTGTTGGAAATAAATACCATCAATGTTGCGGGTATGAAAGATAAAGAGATATCAAAAGTAATTAACGGCAGCCCCTCCGTTGTCAACGTCACTATAATTCCGTCGTACATATATCAGCACATGATAAGCAAGTGAGTATGCATGCTTTGTATCTATTTGTTCAATTTGCTTTTGATAATTAATTTCTGTATTTATAGAGCTATACACATATTTATAGAGATTTTAAAGGCAAAAATTTTAATTATGAGAAAAGAGCTTAGCAAAACAGCATAAGTATAATGGGGATGGAGAATGGGGAACTTTTTTTATTGTGACCTCTTTTTACAGACTTTGATTATAGATAAGAACAAATAAAATAAAAATAATAATATAAAGAAAATTTGCCAGAATACAGAAATTTTGTTTTATCTTATGTGAAGGTGACTTATGTCAGTCATCTCATTACTGTGACTGTGGTTTAATTATATTATTTTAAGCCATGTCAGATGTC